>OY783195.1:17172992-17256046 GCA_963678675.1 Xiphydria camelus
GAATTGTTTCTTAATAGTAGCAAATATCTCGATTAGTATTAATTTTATAGCAAAATGTGTAGTTATCAAAATTAAAGTAAATACTCTATTAAAAACATTATGTACATTTTTTTGTACAACTACCTGTTTTGAAGTTATTGGCGTCGAACTCTGGAAACTTTTATAAGTCTATGAGCACTTAATAATTTTCTTATTGTAGGCACTCTTAAACACATTCCATTGCTTTTTGGTGATATACATTTGTATTTGCTAAAGAAATCATGTCATATATACTTGTACTTGCATCCTCATCACCTAAAGGTAAAGTACCCGGCCCGTTTTTGATGTGAAACATCTTATGCCGCGCTTCGGGGGTGAGACCGGCTATTCGTGAAACGTCGCTGGAGTGGCTAAATACGTTAAGGCCAGGCGAACGTTGAACATTGCCTCTATATCTATATCTATTCTATATATAGATATAGAGGCAACGGTCACCCTGCGTCTCCTCACTGAACTGCGTCCCAACGTTCGCCTGGCCTAACTCGGAACGCATCGGCTCTCTCCGTCACGACTCGATGGTCCCCTTTCACCGAGCCCTAGCTTAACCACTTACAACTACACGCTCACTGTATCGGTGTACGAAGCAGTATTTACCCTCATTAATGAAAGTATGAGGATTGATTGATCATTGGTTAGCACGTTTAAAAATAACATTTAAATACCGTTTGTATAGGAAAATTGTTAGATGTGAAACATCGAAATTCTTCTTTGTAGAAAGTATGCGATAGGAAGGATGGACCACGCATCCGTTGAAAGAATACGTGCGCCAGTGCGCATTTGTATTTATGACTGTGATACCATTAAACGGTACGAACCGTTGTGTCGAATTCCGTTTATCGCGAGACGGAACAGCGACTGATGGCAGAGTTAAGAGAGAGTAAACTAAATGCGCTTTTTGAATTAGACACAACGGTTTGTACCGTTTAATAGTATCACAATTATAAATACAAATGCGCACTGGCGAACGTGTTCTTTCGTTTTCATCTAGATTTACTCAAGTGGACACAGCATTGAGAACAATCTAGCGAGACTTAGTCTAGAATCTCGGTTGAGAAAATTAAATCTAGCTAGATTGCAGTGGATACACGATAAAAATTTACTGCCAGAGAAATTTCAGTCTATTTGACCGGCTAAATAGATAGTAACTCAGTCTAGCGAGAGTGATAGGCGCCGAGTCGCAAGCGAAGGGCCTCGACCGCGTGCTCAGATTTCAGGAACCTCGCGGGAGGCAACAGAAACCCTCTGCCTTTTATGCTCTCCTCGGACAAAGTGCAGACCCGCAATAAATTCGACTATTGCGGTGCACGTGTACTTCTTCGGGGAAAGCACCAACCGAACGGCGCTGAATCTGCGTACTCCCCGAGGCGAAATTTCTATATTCACTTTGACACTGAACACCCTGCTAGTTTCCCTTGCGCTAGCAGTGTCTTCAGTGTCAAAGTAGTGTTCATGTCCATGTGAAAATGACACTGACTTTGACACTGCTGACCCTACATAATTCCATTTTCGGTAGTAGCAGGGTCAAGTCAGTGTCTTTGAACGCAAACTTTCTATACTCATTTTGACACTGGTGACCCTGCTATTCAGGGTCTTCAGCGTGGTTAGCAGGTAGCTGAAATTCAGGGTATTCAGGTTGGAAATAGGGTTTTCTTAAATATGTATGCGATCTATGTAAACTCCACAGAAAGTATAGGACTAGAATTTTGCTACTTCAAATTGTTGCAGTGCCTTGATAATTTCTTCCTTATGATACAAATAAGAATAATTTTGTTACCGAATTTTTTAAACATTATTTAACAAATCTATGAAGTAGTTCTATACTTTTTGCAGAGTCTATCGACTGCATACATTTTTAATACAGAAGTTTACAACATGATGAATATCATTTAAAAGTTAATTATATTATAAATATATATTCACATAATATGTATAGTTATATAATTGTAATATGATATTTATAGTATTTATAATATATATTCATATTATTTATAATTATATAGTAATAACGTAATATTTATAGTATTTGTAATATATATTCATAATATTTATAGTTATATAGTAATAATATAATTCAATATCATAAAATTAAAAAATCTGCAATATACAAAATTGATTTTCACTTGACTAACATTTTTAGAACTATTTCCGGTTATTGTTGATGTAGCAACTACTGGAACTGCTGCAGCAACGTTTCTAGAATACATCATTTTAATTCGCAATTATATTACTGCATGTAAGTGATTAAAGCTTTAAAATTGATTTACTTACCAAGCAATCCTTTGAATAATTTCGGATTTACTCCAGGTCGGGACGTTCTTTTTATTAGATGCCTCTCCGCGTTCGATGGCCGTCCTACTTTTGATTTTCTCGCTTCCTCTTTTCTTCCCGGTTTCACTCGCCCGCGATCCTCCTTATCGACCATCGTTTCTCTTCGCTGAATACTTCCTACCTTACCTCCTCCCCGCTTGACCATCTGATCTAACCTCCTAAACTTGCCCTAACCTCTATCTTTCCCCCGCTTTCCTTTTCCGTAATTTCTGCCTTTCTTCCTCTTCCCGCACTTATCTATTATCTTATCAGGTGCCTATCTATCTTTCCATCACGCTTGCCTCATTTTTCGGCTTCCCTATACCTATATTCACTTATTTCTTCGCTTTTCACTCACTCCCTCTCACACGTCAACCGCATGCTTCCACTACCGCTAACCAAGTCTTAAAATAAGAATTCTTTTGTCAACATTTTTCTAAATTTGTTATTATATCTTTTGATAAATATTCTTGCATAGACGCAAATCATCCTACATTAATTGATTGTCTTTGATTTACTATAATATGTGCTTTTTAATATATGCTGCATAGAAGTAAAAGGTATTGAAATTCAAAATTACGAGTAAAAAACTTATATTTCAAGAACTTAGAGAAATTGTTAGAGTTTCGGACTTAGAATATTTTCAACATGACGAACGAGACAGAAAAATGTCGGTCTCCTGCATGCAGGGACTTGAAAATAATAAATTTTCTAAGTCCGAAAAACTGACAATTTTTCTAAGTTCTTGAAATATAAGTTTTTTATTCATAATTTTGAATTTCAATACCTTTTGCTTCTATGCAGTAAAGGGGCTCTGGCGTGTGTTCAGCGTCAAGTAAAAATCATAGAGAGGCATAGCAGTGTGTTCAGTGTCAAAATGAATATAAAATCTTCGACTTGGGCAAGAGCAGTGTGTTCAGGGTCTAAATGAGTATGAAAATAAAATTTCCGGTTGAACCTTATTCGACACTGACGACCCTTCTATTGGTTAGAATGAAAGAATGTAGCGTAGTCAGGGTGAAAGCAGCGCCAAAACAGTGTGTTCAGGGTGAAGTAAGGGTCATAGAGGGGCATAGCAGTGTCTTCAGTGTCAAAGTAGTGTTCATGTCCATGTGAAAATGACACTGACTTGGACACTGCTGACCCTACGTAATTCCATTTTCGGTAGTAGCAGGGTGAAAGCAGCGTCGAAACAGTGTGTTCAGGGTGAAGTAAGGGTCATAGCAGGGTGTTCAGTGTCAAAATGAATATAGAAATTTCGCCTCGGGTCTCCCGGCGCCAATTTTCATGCTCCAGCTCGGTGGTTTCGAAGAATTTCCTTCTCCCACCATGCATAGAAAAACAAAGTCGAAGCATACCCCTGCCCCGCTAGCTGCTTTTACAATCACTTACTGTTCGCAATTCTCTGTGTAAAGACCAACTCCTGCTCGAGACTCAATAGACATTTTTGTATATATTTTGATGCAAATTAATTGCAATCTCAAACTTTGTTTATATTGATTTCCACTTCCTTCATTTTTGTATATATTTTGATGCAAATTTTTGTGTACATTTTGATGCAAATTAAAGAATCATTTTATTTATTGCAATACCAATCTTTGTTTACATTGATTTCCACTTCCTTCAACACACCAACCTTCCTATCGCATAGTTTCAACAAAGAAGAATTTCGATGCTTCACATCTAACAATTTTTCTATAAAAACTGTTACGATATTTTCCTTACAATTAGTGTATACGATCGAGGTGTTTGATCAAGAATCTGTATTCTTAAAAATGTGTAAGATCATAATATCTCCTTGTTTTAAAAGTGGTCTCCCCAATAGGCCTAATCCACTATGCCACCAACTTAGATAACTAAGTTTCTTTTGAGGTTGTAGGCTCATCGGAGATTTTTCGCCTTTTTGATGTTACTGGTTGTTTTATTGAACATATATTTATATTTAACCCTTAATATCATGCTGCATGTCTTCAACATATATCTCATATTCCGGATCTGGTTCATAATGTGCAGAATATTCTGTTGATTGGTTTATATCTCTTTCTATATCGATAGGGAAATTCTCCTCGTAGTCTTCGTCGTCTAATTCGACCACTTCCAAACTATTCGAACAAGATTTTCCCTGGCAAAATGCACACAGTACTGAGCAATACAAACCTGCTTTGCGGCAGCTATAAGCTATATTACAACATTTAGTGCATTTACAAGAAATAAGTTTCAATAATTCTTGGGGTGCTGCGTCTTGTAAAGTAGCAATGGGTATTAATACATTCTTTGAATTTTTGCATCCCCAATCTGAAGCTGATTTTTTATTTCCATACCATAGCTGTACCTGATGGTAAGCACGGAAGGAGTGCAAGCGAGTTGCATCTTTGGTTGGTGGTAACGACGCTAGGTTTGGTAAGCTTTTGGTAATAAATTGTACGAAACACTGGTACCAATCTGTATTTATTTAATGAGTCGTATTTTTTTATCCATACAGATGAAGAAAACATTAAAAAATGCTCGAGAAAAAGCGGTAGATCGTCCTTCGTAACACCCCAACGGGAGGCTCGATTGGGAAAGCCCGACTTTCCCTGTCCAGATGCTTTCATCCGACGTTCCTTGTCTAGGTGCTTAGGTACAGAGTTAATGACCTTAAGTTAAACATTCCGTATACAACAGGGGTAGGATTAGCCGACAGAAAACAAATATAAATGCAATCATGAAAGCATAATAGCAGTTGCTTATTTTTAAATATGCCTAGAGAATAAAGAAAATAATAAATGCCTATAATATATCCAGTTTTTGATGCCCATATAACTTCGAACCAGGTAGTCGCATGGAAAAAACGCATAGAACATTTTTGATAGATAATTTAATTTGCTTTAATTTTGGTAACTACATATTTTGCTCTAAAGTTTATAGAAATCGAGTTATTCACAAATATCAAAGAAAAACATTTTTTTAGTCCCTTTTCTTAAGATGGCGGCCAAACCTGGGATTTCTGAGGGGTGCAAATTTAATATGTGCTTTCTAGCACCAAATCAAACAATTTAAAATTATTTCCAGCTTGTCCGGAATTGCTCCCGCTATTAATGCACTTGTCGACTGGCCTAGTAGTGCAAAGGGTTAGCTTTCGCCATGCACCTAACCTCAATTAGCGTCGTTCAATGCGAATCGATTAGCGATCGGTAGTGCATTATTGTGTCGTAATTATTGTCGTCTACAGTGCTAACGGTAATAGAAAAATGTTCCTCATCAATTGTGACGCGGATGGTTCGTATAGCATCGTGGAAGATGCGGAGGTCATTTACGACGAAACGCAGTCATCGAAAAATGGTGAAAAGGTATACTTTTTTTGGCCAAATGTGAAGTATGAAGGAACAGTAATCATGCGTTCAGGTAAACCTGTATGCAATTCTTTAGTAAACTGATAAACTCCTTCGCAATAATGCACGTGATAAACGGCTGAATGCTACGTAGTATGTATGTCGCAGGCGTATTGTGATATCAGTCGTATTATAATACGCCTATAGGCGTATTGTAATACTACCGAAATCATGAAGAACCTGACAATTTGACTGATAATTTTAATCGTATTATAATACCTACGCCTGCTTTTGCCTAGGCAAATAGCTTTTGTGGCTTCGCTCGTTTCGCCGATTCTAACCTAACCTAAACTAATCTAACACATTAAAATATAAATAAATTAGATTCGGTAAGGTTAGATTACGTTAGATTAGGCTAGAATCGGGGAGCCAGCGATAATCTATCCTTACCGAATCTAATTTATTTATATTTTAATGTGTTAGATCAGGTTAGAATCGGTGGAGCGAGCATAGCGAGCGAAGCCACAATAATACACCTAAAATTTTCAGTCACATTGTCAGATTCTTCATGATTTCGGAAGTATTACAATACGACTGATATTACAAAACCGAGAAGATAACAATTACAAATGAATATGACTTTTCCACTACGACAGAGAGGAGTAAGTCTAACGAGGAAGCAGTGGAGAAAGATAACGCCACAAAAATTGATAACTTTTTTGGCAATGAAGATCAAGAAAATAAAAAGACTAACGATCCTATCAAGAAAGAAAGAGAAGGCAAAGATGACGCTGAAACACCAGCAGATGAGACGGATGATAAAATGTTTGGGAAAAATTGGACGGGTGAGAGAAAGTTCGTTTGTAGTAGTTAGTAGTAGAAAGAAAGTTGTATTTGAATAACTAATTTAATGCAATACTTTTCGCAATTATTTATATATCCATTATTTTTATGTGTGTTATCCACATACTTTCGGTGGAATAATGTACCAGATGATAACGGTAAACGTCATTATTACTGATTAAAGCCCCCAAATATCTTACGATTATTATTCATTTACTAAATATTATTTGATTAGATTGCGTTAATTCTACTTTTTGTTTAGATATATAGAGATTTAAATCCTTGAAAGTTTTTTAGTGTCGGATTTTTCAGTGATGCGACGTATTGCTAAATACATGTAGCAGCAAATAGTAAGAGCTTCCTGGGGCATGTATCTTCTTGCAATCAAAAAACATTTTTTGACGTGTAAACATCTATTACGGCGGTATGAGGGTAAACCTCGGGACACGGGGCGGAAATGTGAAACCGGATGTGATTCGTGCGCAGCTACTTCAGCGCTTGCGGCCTAAGGTGGCATTACATTTTCATGTCGATGATGTCGATATAGTAAATCGCTATACAACCTACTAATAGCGCAGCTAGCATTGGTGACGCACACAAGCCTAGTCACTTTCTCCTAGCTTCCCCACGCGTTCCGTAAACAGCTAACCCTTGTATCTCTGTCCAAATAATCTATATATACCGTAATACCGTATACTGCACGTCCCGTAAGAAACGCAACAAGCGACATTTTTCTTCGGCAGTATTTGCCGATGGTGTTTGAGTCTTTTACATGTGCACCGTTGGCAAATACTGCCAAAGGTAAATGTGGCTTGTTGCGTTTCTTACGGGATATCGTATGTCCCACTCTGTACATATTGGCCAGTTTGAAATTACCTTCAGGCAGGCTTGGTCGGTACTCGAGTCATTTAATACCGGTAGAAGTCGAGTCGGTAGTTAGAGTTGGTGTCAATTCGAGAGATCGAAGCGTTTAACCTTGAAATCGTGGATTTGTGAATTATGGTGAGTAATTTCCATTATTCACAAATTCATGATTTCGAGGTTAGACGCTTCGATCTCCCGAATCGACACCAACTCTAACTACCGACTCGACTTCTACCGATAAAAATTGCTCGAATTCGCCCCGGCCACCAAGCCCGGCCGAAGGTAAATTTCAAGGTCATATAGACATCGATCATACGGACATCAACATACAGATATCGGTTATCGAAATAACCGATCTGAACTTGCTGACGACGCAGTAGTTGCACCACAAGTTGTACCACACCAAAGTTGTACCACACCCGGCGTATTCATCAGACTTAGCTCCAACCGATTTTCTCTTGTTTCAGAAAATGCAAAACGAAACATCTGATGTGCGATTCAAAATATTTGAAAAAATCCAAAAATGGGTCGACAACTTCCTTATCTCGCAAGATGAAACTTTCTTTGCGGAAGGAATCCTTGAATTGCCTAATAATGGCTGAAGGTCATTGAAAGTGAGTGGTATTATTTTTACGAATAAATGTATTTTACTTTTTTCAAAAATAAATATTGAATGTTTGCAAAAGTGTCCTAAAACTTATTTGTACACCTGATACAATCCACGTGTCTCGTTTTTCCCCCTCCTTTTTTCGCGCTCCTTGGTCTCGTAGTAATCTTCTGCTCTTAGCCGGCCGTCGACCCCGTTTTTTTTCCTTTCATGCCGCCCAAGCATCGGCGTCGGTCGGATGTAGCAGTATTTATTACCATTTAGGAGATATGATGGGTATCCCACTCAACAAGTTTATTCGAGGTGTGACTGAAGGATCCTGTCATAGTTGAATTCACTACGGAAAATACCATGTTTTTTACTAATTGTAAGTCTTACATCTATTCTCATTTTCTGATAAAAGAGTCCTTTAAATTACTACACATAGTCTCAGTATTGTTAATATATATTTTGATCTTTATATCGTTAATAAATAAAGGTCAATAATATTTATTTGAAACATAACTTCACGAAAAGTCCCTAGCATTGCCCAGAACGAACAAATCATTAATTACTGGACTACAATATTGTTCACCATGAAAAACGGAGACCATATGTGTAACAATTTGAATGTCTTTTACCAAAAATATTATAGTTCGTCAGTGAAATCGTTTTTATTTGTAAATGAGAGGGGATATAACTGCTACCATCACCATTCTTCAGATACACTACATGTAAGAGTATATGTAAAATATGACAGCTTCACCAACTATGACGGGATCCTTAATTTTACCAGTACTTATTCATTAACAATATTACGCTGATTAGAGGGAAACACTGGTGAAACTCAATCATACTCCGTAAGATATCGTCCTGAATTGGGTATCATGAGTTTTAATAGAAAATAAATTCTCTGTTCCCAAGTAGAAAATTGCCTCGGCTTGTCAAGTTTTAAGGCTAGCACTTTCTTCAATTAAACTAGACTGTGGTTAATTACACCACAGCTCCACAAAAAAAATCGAAAAAATGCTTCCTCTGGCCAAACCAGTATATCTTTATGTTTTTGGGGTCGCTGAATCCAAATCCGGTGTCCGTTTGTCTCTATCACGTCACATTTTTTTAATCTCAAAAAACCATCAATAGATCATGATTTTCAAATAGTTAATGGACCAAATGGCCAAATTCGCTAAAGGGGGTTTTTTGGGTCGCTGATCACGAATCTGAAATCAGATTTCAAAAATTCAAGATGGCGGATCCAATATGGCGGACGAGATTTTTGAAAATCGACGGATTCATGCCGAATTTGGTATAACGGAGTTTTTTGGGCCGCTGATCATGAATCTGAAGTCAGATTTAAAAAATTCAAGATGGCGGATCCAATATGGAGGACGAGATTTTTGAAAATCGACGGATTCATGGTAAATTTGGTATAGGGGGGTTTTTTCGATCGCTGATGACGAATATGAAGTTATATTTACAAAAATTCAAAATTTTCGAAAATCTCGTCCTCCATATTTGATCCGCCATCTTGAATTTTTAAAATCTGACTTCAGATTCATGATCAGCGTCCCAAAAAAACCCCTTATACCAAATTCGGCATGAATCCGTCGATTTCCAAAAATCTCGTCCGCCATATTGAATCCGCCATCTTGAATTTTTGAAATCCGATTTCAGATTCGTGATCAGCGACCCAAAAAACCCCCTATAGCGAATTTGGTTTAAGTTCCTTAACTTTTTGAAAATCATGATCTATTGATGGTTTTTTGAGATTAAAAAAAATGTGACGTGATGGAGACAAACGGACACCGGATTCGGATTCAGCGACCCCAAAAACATAAAGATATACTGGTCTGGTCAGAGGAAGCATTTTCGATTCTTTTTGTGGAGCTGTGTTATAAGCATAGCCATACGCCATGAATACGCTAATGCTAATCAGGAATTAGAGATTGACGCTAGGTGTATTTTTTTAAAGATATCAAGTCAAATCGCTAGAGAGAGTATCACTATTTGGCTAACCGGTAGGTATCTGCTGCAACCTACCATCAATATTACGATCGATTTATCACAGCGCCACAAACTCATCCGCTCTATGCATCTTGATATTGAATTGTGTCCTTTTCACAAATAAAAGTTCCGAAAGTAACAAATACTAGGATAATACTTTGGTGTATATCGAATATTCTTATACCATATCTTACAAATAAATAAATACTATATAATGTAGTAGAACATTAAAATTTGTCACTATGTTACATAACGTGTAGATAATATGAGATTTAAAGGTCATGCAGTTCAATTTTAATGCTTTCAATATTTGAATGTTTAATTTTTTTATCAGGGTGTGTCTAACTAATGTATGTCCTTAATGTAAAACACTTCGTATTCTAGGATGAGCGAAACAGTAAAGAGAAAGTTGTAATAATTGTAAAAGTTTCTTCCTTTTTAATGAATTCTTTATTTGTTCGCATACTACAGGTAACTTGATGTAGAATAAAATCACTACGAATTTCAATAATATTGGGTAGCTTCGTGGTTGAGGTTTTGGTCTCCCACATAGAGCACCAGTGTTCAGATCCTCGCGAGACCAGCGACGAATTATGTACCCATCCACTATTTTGTTTTGTAAACTTTTCAGCAATATATTATTAGCAGGTGTTATTTATGACCCTAAGACATTCTTTTAATCTATTTTCAATTCAATAAACGTATTCGTGATCAAGCTAGTCCTTAGATAGGTTATCACGCTTGCCGCAAAATGGACTGAGTATTATTGAACAGCCTAGGCACTAGATCGTTCGGTTATCTTGTACCACAATAATAATTCTAAATGTTAGCTCGTGGCAATCTAGCGCTAGGATTCTATTTCTACCTGGGTTGCTGATCTAGATAATACATGTTATAAAAATTTCGGATTTGTTTGAATCCGTGGATTCAAGCTTTTTCCTTGAGACTCGCAATTTCGTTCCATGTTTGCCATTGATCACATCTGCCCTAATTGTCGGGATATCGCTTATAGCCTCTTTTTGTAAATTCACCCTCATCGATAGTGCTTCTTCCAGTATCGCGAACAATTGCATTACAGTGAATAGAATAGAGGTACGTGAGTTGGATTTCAAGGATACTGTCATTTGAAGTAACGTGACAACCAAGATAGTAGTTCCAACCCACCTGAGTATAAACGCCATACGCTCCAAACTGATTGAAGACGAAGGGGTTAAGGAGGCTCATGTTCCCAGCCATTTGCTGCATCCGTCGTAGTTGTCTCTCCTTCTCAGTATCTGCAAACTTTACCACTAAGCTGGATGATGCACCCTGAAACATACAACAAATTGATTTAGTGCTTTGAAAAAGCTTATAATTTGTGCTTGTTTTAATATATGCCAATGTAACGAGTTGCATGTCGGTTGGTATACCTTATCCATTGCGGTTTCATGTAATTTCGTGGTAATATCGGCAGCCAAGATCCAAGCTCAATGGCACTAGTAACGTTTATTTCCTCTATTATTCGCAAAATAAACGCAAACAAGTATTGTAGCTATATCACTATCACTACTAATCTAGCATTATCAATTTAACTACTAATGAGATGAGGCGTTTTCCACGGACATCTTATTTGAATCGTATCTTGGCTATCGGTATTACCATGAAATAAAACAAAATCGCAACAAACGAGGTGCATCAACAAAAATGCAACCTTTTATACTGGCGTGTATTAAAACAAACACTCTCTCTGTACATCTCATGTTATACAGGGTGAGCCAAATGTATGGAAACGGTGGAATAACTTTCGAGGGAGACATTTTGAAGAAAGTGTTTCAAAGAAAACATTTAGGATTTTTCCCTGGCCATCCAATGGTGACCTTGAATCTGACCATGAACTCGACCTTGAAGGTCATGAATGGATGGCCAGGGAAAAATCCTAAATGTTTTGTTTGAAACATTTTTCTTCAAAATGTCTCCCTCAAAAGTTACTCCACCGTTTCCATACATTTGGCTCACCCTGTAGAGATAGTATAGGTAACATATATATATATAGAACGTGTGGTACATCGGTAAGAAAACTGGAATAAACGATAAAGGACGACATTTGAAACCTACTTGATTACATTTACCACAGAGCAAACTCTCAACAACTTTTCAGTGCCAGCTATTTAAGCTATTTTGATAAATAACAAAACTTTCTGAATTTGAAAAATAGTAATTCAATATGAACCCTTCCGCAGGCATTGAAACGATACTACGCGGAATCGAATCATACCCTTTATAGTATTCACGCAATAGTGCGCACGTTATTAATTATTTCTTCTAACTTGCATCGATTTGGAATATATGTGGGTTATTTGAAAAGTTTCCGTCCTTAATGACACGCAGTCAAGATAGAATTTAATTCTTGCTGTCGTCTGATAGATGGCGTTGATATACGTATCCCATAAAAATTTCAAGTCATTCCGATCAGTACTTTACTCATGGCACTTTTATAAATTCGACAGGAGATATGTTCTGTCGACAATGGAGAAAGTTGAGTATCGCACCACTGCTTGATCACTATCAAGTTCCTTTGTTTGAAAGGAAAAAAAACTTAGAGAATAAAAAATGAGTTAGCGCGGTCTCTCACGGGTCGGTATGCTTCACCCGTATACCGACTGGTTGTTGCTCTATACATTTTGTATCGATTCTCGCACACGGGTCGGCGTGGCATCGGCGCGAAGCGGTTTGTACTCGGTATGTTGCGTGCAACATCACCAATCAGTCGCGTCTCGACATTTGCAGGCTGTAAACATCTAGGCAGTCGGGCTTTCCCGGTCGAACCTCCCGTTGTGGTGTACCAAAGACGGTCTACACTCCCTCACACACACACATGTTCGTATTTTGTCTGCTTATCAATGGCTTAACGAGTCTGACTAATTTTAGAGAAGAATTTTTTTGACATTCTCTCTATACATTGCCTTAAGCTTATCATTTTCACTGAATTCTCCTGCTGCTATAAGTAGTCTGCTACCATAGTTGCGTTCAATGTATGGATGGACCCAAAATATCTTTCCTCTTTGATTTCTTAAATAATTATAAATTACAATAATATCTTCATCACTCCAATCACGAGACATAGACATGTTTCCTACTACCTTCTGCCGCGGAATAGCACGAAATGAAATGCGCCGGGAAGCGTCGCGCCGCCAGCATACCGAGGCTGTAAGCGAGGCTGGCTAATAAAGAATCGGTACGACATTTACCGTATACTTATTGCGCCGAAACCACACCGATCCGTGAGAGACCGCGCTTAGATTCAGTATACGGTGAAGTGTTCCCTTCGTACACAATCGTCAAACATTGGGTGGCTGAGTACAAACGTGGCCGTATCAGCATTTTTGATGATGAACATTCTGGGCGCCCAAAAACTGTTTCAACTGACGAAATTGTGGACTTAGTGCATGAAATTGCGATTGAAGATCGTCGATTGACCATGAACGAGATCGCTGAGGCTTGTAAGATATCAGATGAATGGGTGCACAAGATTTTGCACGAAGATTTGGGTATGAGAAAATTATCCGCGCGCTGGGTGCCGCGATTGTTGAAAAGCGTGTACGGCTTGACATGTCACGCGAGTGTCTTGAGCTCTACGAGTATATTATAAAAAAAAATCCAACTGAATTTTTGCAACGTTTAATAACTATCGATGAAACCTGGATTCAAAATGTCTCGGTGGGAAAAAATTTGGGACAAATGCCGAGGTGGAAAACGACGTAGACCGGTATTTTTCAGGCGGCCAAAACCATTTTTTCTGACAGCCTGAAGGGTTGGGAGAAACGATGGATTAACTGTATTCAGAAGTTCTTGGGATCACTGCATCTGAATTGAAAGTCAAAATTCGAAAATTTAAAATGATTGATGTAATATGATGGATCTAAAATCCAAAAGTACTTCAACATTGTTGATATTGAAAATTGGTTTAAGAAAGGTAGTTGAAAAAGAAGATATACCTGGATAATAAATATAAAAATTAAAGAGTATCAAATTTTCAAAATTAAAAAAATTAAAGAACTTATCAAAATTACAAAAAAGAATGAAAATGTTAAATCCTACTGACATATTACGCATTAGAAGCCGCTGTTTTTTCTTGTTTTTAAAACATTATGTCGTAATAAAATGTGTGAATACCTCAATCGAAGTATTTTCCTTCGGAAGCTATAACTTTTTTCCACTTTTTTGACGGAAATTGAATTCCGCAACGAAAGAATTGTCTACTTTTTGAGCTAATCTACTCAGCAACCCAATTTTTTACTTCTTGGTAATTATGGAAGTGTGTACCGTCATGGAACCGGCTAATGAACGCAAGAGCAGTCTTGTACACAAAAGTGCTCAAAATTTTAATTTTTTAACATTCTTTTAATGCATTGTGGGTATATTTTGGAAGAATAATGTTTTTTAAATATTTATATTCATTTTTTTTATTAGAAAAGGACTAATATTTTTAAAATATAATAAAAAGTACAAAAGGTGCGAAGACCCGGTTATTGACGCCCTGAAATCACTAGCGCCAGTTATTGACACGTCAACTTTAGTTTCTGACTAACCTTCTTGTAATAGGCAAAAAAATTTTTAAATTATGACAAAAAGTCACAAAAAGGATTGCACTTATTAAGAAACTAATAACAATTTTTTTCTGTGTAATACAGAATGTGTGTGTGTTAAGGATAAATTTACTTTTCTACTCTCCTTATTTTGGCTTCGATGGTGCGTCAACATCGCCGGTATCGTTAGCAATGGTTTTATCAGTTATAATCTCCTTTTTGATTTGTTTTGCAATAATCGGTGATTCCTCCTTAATCGTTTCTTCTTGACTTGTATTCTCTTTTTTGATTGTGATGGCTGGTGTACTCTTCCTAACTGATTTTCGTTTCTGCTTCTTCTCTGTTGCAAGTTGTTTCTTGTCATTTACTTTTTCTTTCTTTAGTCTTCTTACTTCCATTTCCTTTTCTTTTTTCAGTAAGCGAGTTTTTTCTACATTTCTCTGTTCTTCTTCAATTCTTGAATTATTACACGTTCCTGTCGTTTTTTCAGTCGCTCTTGACGTTTTAATTCTTTCTTCGATTCCAATCGAAGTTTTTCTTCGTCTTTTTGTTTATAATAGGCTACGAATTCGTCACATATTGCTACAGATGGTATCTATTTCGTTCGTTTACCTCTTTTCTTTTTCTGCTCTTTTATTCCTGCACCAGGCCATATTAATCCTTCTTTGAATGGCATTGGCATATGATCTAGAGGATACTGTACTGGCCATACTGATTTCACCTGTATTTGTAAGTGATGGAGCTTCTTCCTTAGTGCAATCGTTACTATCTTTAGGCTGAGGTGTCGAACTTCTGATAGGTTCTGTACATGAAGTGATAAGTGATGAATTTTCTTCGCAAAAACAATCACGTTGTTCACCAGCAGCATGAGATTGTCCAGACAAATCTTCCGAAACAGTTTTATCTGTGGAACCATGGGATATAATGTCACCCGACAAGTTACCAATATTTGCCAGTTGAGAGTCATGACGTGTATCAATCATCAACATCAATGTGTATGTACCGGAGTTGTATGGATGTTAATCATTTCATTTGTCTCAGTTGAAATGCCACGAGATGTAGTGTTTTGTGCTACGCTCAGTTTTTTCCACAAATTGAATATATACTTTCATGGCATGTAGCTCTCGTCCATTCTTTATTAACTCCAACATCTTTAAAGCTTTGGATGATATCAGCGGAAATGTTGTTTTCCATTTCCTGAAGTACTGATGAGGAGGAGTTCATCGATATTTGCGGCAGTGGAGGATCATTAAGTGAACTTTTTCTAGAATTTTTAAAGAATTTCTCATTGTTGACAGTATCTGCAGAGTAAGGATAAAGGCCTGTGGCACGAAATCCATTAGCCAAAATTGGTTCCCACTTCAATGAATCCACGGCTTGTTTCATCAACACTGCAAATTTGTCCAACGGTAGTCGATCTCCATTGTTCTTCATCCTCCAGTCTCGTACGGCCTTTGCCAGGCTGCTTTAAGAGGTCAAAAGACAGCGACGTCCATCGGTTGCAATATGTGCGTTGCATTAGGATATAATGCTGTTAGGATAATGTTTTTTTCCCTACACAACAAAGCTACTTCTATTGTTAAGTATAATGAATAGCCATCAACGTAGAGGATTACTGGAAATTGAATTCCATTCTTTACCAACCAGGGGTAAAAAATGTTTGAAATCCACTCATAGAATGACTTTGCTGTTTCGTAACCCTAGTCAGCATGTCCAATTGTCCAGTAGCACTGGAAATATTGCGAGGAATCTTTTTGTAACTGAATGGGACCAGTGGAGGTACCACTTGGCCAGCAGCATTACCACAGAAGAGAACAGTTACAGTTTCCTTAGTATTGTTTTTAACACGAGTATATGCAGCTTTATCCTCCTTTGGCACATATACTTTACCAGGTTTTGGTGCTAATTCAAGTACTGATTCATCGCAATTGAACACACTGGAAGGTTCTATGTTTTGATAATCATAGGGCTCCAGTTGTTTAGCTGTTTTTTAAAACCAGTTACGAGTAGCTGCTTCGGTAACAGAAGCTCTCACGCTTGACAAATTTTGGGATACGTTTTCACATATCTCAGGATGACGATCATTAAAGTTGTAGATCCAGGTTTTTCCAGGACGGTTATTCTTAAACATTGGTTCCTCTTTCTTCATTGTTTTGAGGAGTGTTTGCACATTATCCAGCAACTGCTCTCGTCTCACTGGAAATCCTCTCTCACTCATGTAGACTATCCAGTCTACCAGTCGAACTTCAGTCTCTTCACCTAGTACACATTTTGGTCCTCTTCTTTGGATTTCTGGCTGTAAAACCCCAGTTTTTTGTAGAGGAGCGTCGTTTTGGGAATGTTAAACTTTTTTGCCACGGTACCAACACATTTTCCCGTCTTAACTTTTTCCAAGGCTTCCCTCAGTGCCTCTGCTGTATAACTCCGCACTACTTTGTCCTTCTTCACTTTTCCCCTTATAAAAAGAAATCCAAACAAATTAAAAATTTCGTTTTTTTCCCATAAAAAATATGAACGACTTCGAAAGAATTATTTTTTACAAATTATTAATAACAATACAAAAAAATCAAGCTACAGAGAAAGAGAGAGAGAGAGTGCCAGTAACTAAATTATAATGTGTTTTGAGATGTCAATTATTGACTTTTGAATTTCAAGCTTAATTGGATTAAATGGATACTCCGAGGCGATTTTAAACTAAATTTCAATTAAATATTCAACAAGAATAGCAAATTTCATACAATTTAATACTTACATGTTGCTAAAAAATAACGATAAATGATGAGCACGTTTTAACCTCACTAACTTAGCTTGGCGTCTTCAACGCGGGTAAGTCGCATGGCAACTTTTCATGCGCCAATTTAAAATAGTTCCAAGTACCTTAAAAGTTACTGATTTTTTGAGCCAGATGGCGATAATAGTTTAGGTTTACCTACAGTAGGTAATAACTATTTGGCAATGTGCAAAATTATATAGAACTGAAAACATGCTAAAAGTGTCAGAAACCGGATCCAAGTCAATAACCGGTTCTAGGACGGTATCTTCCAAGTCGTATTGCATCGATCTAATAAATAAATGATAATCACTCAGAGCTCAATGGAGAAATGACATGAATTTTGCTATGATTTTGTGTTGAAATACAATAACATTAGAAACAAGGTGGTTTTTGAAAAAATGAAATTAAGCATAAAATAAGCTCAAAAATCGGTTTTGAAATATCGGCTTAGCTCCACCCACAAGAAACGGTGCGGTGAATGCAGATAGCAGCTGTAACGTCACGGATCGTCCCCTAGTCGCCGGCCGGCTATAAGTTTACCGCTTGCAGTTGGCGCTGTGCGCATTCTTCGTTCAGATTTTCCCAGAGTTTGGTCAATTGCGAACTGTAGAATTTGTGCGACGTACCTACTTTAATATGACTGATAGTGTCGCAGAAAAAAAAACCGTCTCAAAGACATTATTATTGTGTCGTACCAAAAAAATACGTAATTTCGAAGTGCAGAAATACTTCGGTAACTGCACCTGATAAGTTGTACTTCGCAATTCCATGAAATAAAGACATTCGAAGAGAATCGAATAAGTTGAATATTAATTTTTTATAAATTTAATCACAATACTATCAGTTTTTATGTAATCTTATTACACTGAGAAAAAAAAAGATTAAAAATTATGCCGTTAGAAGGATAATCTAAGTACGAAAGGTAAAATAGATCAAAAAATATCCTAAGGAAGGTTAAATTTTAAACCCTGGAAGGATAATTTTTGATCTATTTTACCTTTCGTACTCAGATTATCTTTCTAACAGAATAATTTTTAATCTCTTTTTTTCTCAGTGTAGAATATAAGAGTAATTTGTATCTACAAACTATGTATGTATCAGCATAGATTTAAGATTGAATGATAATGATTATTTAGTCTGATTAAGGTTTTCTTTTGGGGTTTTTCCTTAATCCGTAGCAACAAATGTTGGACCATTGTTATGTTCCCCAAAAGCAAATTATAATAGATAAGACAACTTCTACATTAATTTAATCGATTACTTCCTGAGTGAGAGTATTGAAATAAGCAAAAACTGCTCGATGTTAGATATTTATAATCCTAAGTTTAAGACTATGATTTATTACCGCAAAGGAGAAAGGTAAGAGGGAACAGATTTATAACTCTACCCTTGCTAACAAGTTTTCAATACTTTACAACCGGGATAAACCCGGTGAGCCTAGCGGCCCAGATGAGCGTTTTCTACGGTAAATCTACTCGTTGCGAGCATAGTTTGGAAATTGTGGCGGGGGTGTCTGGCAGCTGACGTCACGCAATGTAGCCTCGTGTCGAGGTACTGTTTACTAGCCTCGCGTCAATCCATGATTGTTAAATATTTATAGCACGATTAACTCTTAATATTTTGCGCTAAGACTTCGGTTAATGTTTTTGTGACCCAAACTCTATCGATTGCATTGTCTCCGTAATTTTCATGCGCCGATCTGTAATAGATGTTGATAATTATCTATTTTAATGTTACCTACCTATAAGATTTATGGCACATGTGGCAGGTGAGCATCTAGCATTCAGAAAGGGGTACCTTCTAATAATGAAAATTATGGTCATACTAACCTGGCAGCTTTAACGCCTCTTATTTCAGCGCTAACAAAGTCTGACTGGCCTGCTATAAAACTGGACAACATAAACGAGTCAATTTTTGGCAAATTATCGGACTGCTCCTGAACAAAACCAGGTTCCACCAGTTTTGCCTTGTACGAGTAGCAATATCTAATGCATTTGAAAGTAAAATATACACTGCAAACACTTTCACGACCGACATACGCAGTCTACGCAATAGACACTACGGCTGCCGCGGACGATCCGTGACGTCACCCAGCCGACTAGCCACTCACGAAGCGTTTTCGATCACGTGACAAAGTAGGCGTTCCGCTGCGAAACAAACTTACAAATATTTCGCTTGTTGCCCGTTTTTTCGGGAAAAAATTATCTGATATCATCTTAAGAAGGCTACTACATCGCCTTAAGCAGAAATTCCAAATGATTTAAAATTCATGTCATTTCCCCATTGAAGGGGTCCAGAAGCCAAGGGGTCCAAGTAGAAATACAAGTTTTCCGAGATGCTTCACATTCAAGTATTCTTGTTCTTTAAAAATACCTGAAAGTCCTTTGCCTCAAGTGTATAAGGTGTATGAATAATTCATACAGCTTATAAACTTGAGGCAATGGAATTGCAGGTATTTTTAAAGAACAAGAATACTTTAACACGTTCGCTGCGTTTGCCGTACGCGGCCTACCCGCCATAGCAGACCAGACACACCGTATGCGTCCGACGCATCGAACGTGTTAATGTGGAGCATTTCGGAAAACATGTATTTCTACTTGGACCCTTGGCTTCTGACCCTCTCAATTAATATTTCTTTCACGGCTCAAGCAACATGAGGCCGAGCGTTGTCGCGAAGAAGAATCACTTTTCGGCGATTTCATGCAAATCATGGTAGTTTTTGCATCCATTTATCATTTAAACGCTCCAATTTTTGTAGGTGACGTTCGGCAATAATTGTTTCATTCGGTCTCAATAGCTCTTAATAAACGACACCTTCCATATCCCACCAAATTGAAAGCATTTTTTTGTGACCGTGGATGTTTCGTTTTGATATCGACGTTGATGGTTGGCCAGGATCAACCCATGATTTTTTGCTTTTCGGGCTGTCGAAATAGATCCATTTCTCATCACCTGTTACGATACGCCATAAAAAATTCTTCTTTTTATGTTTTGCAAGCAAAGAAACCGAGATTTTCAGACGATTAGCAATAAGATTTTCAGACATTCATGTGGCAGCCACTTTCCTTCTTTTTCAATCTTTTCCATGGCATGTAAACATCGTGAAATTGTAGATTCGTATCGACTTCAAGCTGTTGAGTCAATTCTTTGAGCGTTTGAGTAGGGTCTTCTTCCAATAGAGCTTTCAGTTGTTCATTTTCGAATTTCTTTGTTGATCTGGCCATTGTTTGTCGTGAACATCACAGTTTTCACTTTTGAAGCGACGAAACCTGTCTCTACATACTGTTTCTGATGGAGCGGATTCAGTATAAGTTCTTACAAGTAATTAATGAGATACAGCAGCACTTTTTTTTGAATCAAAGTAGTGTATAAGTACACATCGAAACGAGTGCGTAGAAAGTTGCGCGATAGAAG
Source organism: Xiphydria camelus (assembly GCA_963678675.1). NCBI lineage: Eukaryota > Metazoa > Arthropoda > Insecta > Hymenoptera > Xiphydriidae > Xiphydria > Xiphydria camelus. The sequence continues at coordinate 17,193,699 of OY783195.1, forward strand.
TGAAACTTCATAGGTGAATGTGGGGTAAAATGAACACTCTAAACTTGAAAAAATACGATGTAAGAAGACAACAATATTCACTTTTGCTTCAAATTGTAAAACATTTATTCACTAATTTCCATATTTTTATGTCCTAGACAAGATACAATGGATTTGTGATACCTATGAGAAATATGATATGAAAACTCGTGACCGTAAATTATTATTCAAGTATCTAGAAAAATTGCATCTATTGTTGTTCTTGATCTGGTTGTTGGCTTTTTTGGATTATTATTCATTCTCAAGTTCAATTTAGTATCTCAAAATTCTAAAAGCAACTGAGATTCTTCAGAAGAAAAATTCACATTAGAATCACCGCTTATAATCATGGGCATCATGTGGAAGTCTTCTCCTAGGTCTGCTGCACCAGCAGGAGTGTATGGCAATAATGCTCGGTGAACGAATTTTATTATATCGTTGATTCTTTGATTCGGCGTGATGTAAATAACGATCATTACCACACTCTGCCCGCTTTCTATTACACATTGGGCTGCACAAATGTCTCCAACTGTGCAACAGCATTTATAGCCAGCCAACTTATTTGTTGTAAATTGATATCAATATGTGGAGTGACAATAGGTTTGTTCCAACCGACGATTTCTGTACGGTTCTGGAACTGTTACGGAACTGGTGGGATCGGTTTAATGCGCAGGCGCGATGTTTGCACTGCTGGTAACTGGCAAGAGCAGTTGGAACGGTTTTGGGATCGTTCGTGAATCGGTCAGTCGTGTCTAACCCACGACGCGGTGAGCACGGTGTTCTCTTGCTTATATCACGCTATTTCAGTTGACATTTTCTGTCATTTGCAAGTTACGTGAAGTCTCAACATCTTTTACGATAATTTCGAAAGCACTTAGAAAGTGGGGCCTCCCATGGACATTCTTTAATAAATTTTTTTACTCATTTGAAATGTCAGAATGGAGTTTATTCATGCTATCTTAGAGAATAGATGTTTTCTAAGCGAGTTCGGTTCTCAGCGAGAATCGAATACTAATGCAATATACTACCATAAACATACTAAAGCATGAGACATTTTTAGATACTTAAAAGGCCCATATTTATAGGATTACATATTTCATAATTCGATCTGTCATATTAATAACAAATGTACAATTTCATAAAATCATGTATTGGAATTACATTTTAGCAGGGCAAAAAAAAATCCATTATAAGCTAGCATGAATGAAGATAATTCTGACATTTCAAATCACTAATAAATTCATTAACAAATGTGTATGGGAGGCCCCACTTTCTAAGTGCTCTCGAAATTACCGTAAAAGATATTGAAATGTAGGGTAAAAAAATCATGAAAATTAGAAATGTCGGTTTTGAGATACAACACTTTTTATTTCCATTTTCAATAAAAAAAACGCAATATAAAGAAATTAATTTTTTTTCGAAATCACCAAAAAATACAAATATTTCATAGGGATCATTTCTTCCATATTTTGTTAATTGAAGCCATAAATCGTGATGAAAAAACAATAATAACAGCTCAACGATTTATGGAATCTTTCTGAAAATTTAGGCCAGTTTTTATATTGATTAAGGGCCGGTTTTACCAACGCGGTATAAACGCGGTATAGCGCTATATTGAGAATAACCAGCAATAAGCCTTATGGTTATTCTCAGTATAGCGCTATACCGCGTTTATACCTGTTGGTAAAACCGGCCCTAAAGATACTTGGAAAAAAAATGAGCAACTAAATCGGAGACCTAAAAGTTTCTACTACTAAAAGTTGACATGGAATGCCCCATAAGTTCAAGTATTTTAAGACTATTTTACCAACTATACTATGAAAATAAATATAATTTGTACGCTTCCATTCGTCATGAAATTAAAGAAACACATCAATTTGCACACGCAAGTCTGTTGGTATGCCACGTTAAATCTCCCTCGTCCTCGACTTCCAAGTTCTCCTGCAGTGCTGGTTGTCAAGCCCACATGCTCTTCCTATTAATAAAGATAATAGATGTCACGATCATTCAATCGGTATAGGTTGGTATTGCGGCATTCTCATTTCATAAATGTCTTATCTGAATCGAGAAATATTCTTTCCATTCATGTATGTCTCAATCTGGATCTCCTTCTGGCCTGCTCATTTCGATATGCCTTCCTTCCATCAATTGCCAATTTGAATTATTTTCTTCTGATCACACCAACCGCCTGCATCTGAAACAAATTACGTAGTTTTAACAAAGATGAAATAGGTTTTACAATTTTTCAGTAGGTATAAATTGGTATTGCTGTTATTTCATTTCATTAATTCCCCCTACGCGTTGCCTACTTAGTCCATTTCATTTCCTTCCTGACGCCCATGGGAGGCCGAATGCGTCTTCAAAGCTGGAGCTCTTTTTCTTCGTTACCTTCCTACGAACCGTTGCATCTCGCATCCTTTGCTCCACCCTTCCCATGGAGCCTCTTGCGTTTATTCCGGTTCTCGTTCAACACCTACAGGCTTTTGTTAGCTCTCGCGTCGTGTTACTTACTTGGTCGGTTCCATGCTTATCCCTTATTCCTTCCACCTTTTCCTCGCTATTGTTCCAAATCCCATTCCAGTCCGTGAACTTTAATTCCTTCGATTCCTCGAGGTATTCTCCCTTTATGTCAGGTACGCATAGCATGGCGTCTCCCAGAGCAATCTATCGTCCTGGTCTTGTGTTGTGTGTGTGTTAAGTATAACTGGTTAAATTAGCACGACTTACCTTTAAATTGATATCGTATCCCCTGGTTGATTATTTCTTCTACCTTATTCCTTTATCAGCGTCTTCCTCTTTGCCAGTACCTTGGGAGTCTTATAATTACCGTAATAGCTGCTGATTACAGCTGCCGATTACTTCTACTTTTCTTTCAATAAGATTCCGGTTCCTCATTGGGTATCCCTTGCATTGCTCGCGCGCGACTGGTATGCGGGTAGACTTGTTAGTATGTCTGACGAGGGGCTGGTCGTTCCGGCTTCCACCTCCTTCTCGCTATTGTTCCGGAGCCCTTTTTAGTTGTTTTACTTTCTTCGATTCCTTGGAGAATTCTTCCTTTTCAGCAGATACGCTCGGCATGACGTTTCCTGAGCAAATCTCACGTCTTCTTGTTGCGCTCCTTACCTAGTTGGATTAGTACGACCTACCTTTATACTGATATCTTGTTCAATATTTGGTTTTCCCTTTTGGTTGCTCGTAAGCGTTCCCCTCCTTACCGGTGAGTTCAGCAAAGCTTCCGAGCTGACACTCTCGTCCCTTAGTTGGTTGCTTCTTTCTTATTCCTTCCAGAATAGATTCCTTTAGCTTCTGTTTCCCCTTCTCGGCTTGTTTATCCCTTTCAGAGCCTTCTTCCTCTTTTGTCGGCACGCGGGTGAACTGGCAGAGAACTTACAGAAAACCTAACCTCAAATGTCAAACTGGATGAACCAACTTTGTTAGTGTGCCTGGCGGGGGACTAATCGCACCGGCTTCCACCACCTTGCTATTGTTCCGTCTCCCTTTTTTCCGTTCCTTTATTTTGTTTCCTTCGATTCCTCGGGGGATTCTTCCTTCTTGGCAGGTAATGCTCGACGTGGCGACTCCCGGAGCATAATTTTGTGCAGAAATTTCTCTCATTAAATCAAATTTAATCCACCTTCGTTATACCTAGTCTTTCAATCAAATTGAATGATTTTCTATCAAAATTTTCCAACAAAGATGTTGTAAACTTAACCTCAACCTGTCACTTACCTAAATAATCCTGGTTTCTAACCCTATTTTCGTATAATTCGATATCATCGTCACTTGTGTCGGACATATCCGATATATCCGACACATCACTATCTTCTTTGTCAGACATCATTTTAATAACTTGCAAAAAAAAAATACGGAGATAGAAAACGTCAACTCTCAAAAGTATTTAAATAATCGCGCCAGGCAAACTAATCGCCGTAATGCGCATGTCAGTCCACACAGTTCACGCTCAGGACCAAGCATCGGATGGACGGTACACCCGACCAGAAATTTGGCTTGACATGCCGGTTGTCACATCAGGCCCTGATCAGGCATACGCCCGGCATGCCGGATCCGGTTTGCCTTAGCTGCGCCGGACCCGGCCCTGATCAGGCATACGCCCGGCATGCCGGATCCGGTTTGCCGTAGCTGCGCCGGACCCGGCCCTGATCAGGTATACGCCCGGCATGCCGGATCCGGCTTGCCGTGGCTGCGCCGTACCTGGCCCGGGTAAGGCATACGCACGGCATGCCGGATCCGGTTTGCCGTGGCTGCGCCGTACTCGGCCCTGATCAGGCTAATCCACGGTAAACCTAGTCCAGTCAGTCAATCCACGCTGTGGCGGCCTGACGCCAGATGGCGCCGACCCTCTCGGCTCTCGGTAGTAAAACGGCGGTACAGTACTATATACCTAAGGGCCGGTTGTACAACATGCCGATAGTATTATTCCTGCCGACAAGTCCGCTTTACGCTATAGTCAAAATACGTCAAAAGCGGACTTGTCGGCAGGATAACACTATCGGGCAGTATATCGGCATGTTATACAACCGGGCCTAAGAGGACTACAGAGCGTCTAAGGCAGGAGTCGGCCTAGCCTTACTGACGAGTTCACAGGCCGACTCCGGGTCGAAATAACGAACTCACTCGTCTGCCACAGCGATTTTTGAAAGCGATTTTGTTTATATATAAAAATAAACAATTATCGTAAGGGAAATTTAGAGTACCCGACCAGAAACTTCGATACTTGTCACGTCAGGACCGAATAAGGCAACCTTGCCCGGCCCTGGTCAAGCATGTAATGCGTTGTCACATCAGGGCCGAATCCGGTAACCGGATCCAGGCCCGACCAGAAATTTCGATACTTGTCACGTCAGGACCGGATAAGGCAGCCTGAGCCGGCCCTGATCAAGCATGTAACGCGTTGTGACATCAGGGCCGAGTCCTGTAACCGGATCCGGCCCGGAGCCGGTTACCGGATCCGGGCCCGATTAGAAATTTCGATACTTGTCACGTCAGGACCGGGTAAGGCAGCCTGACCCGGCCTTGATCAAGTATGTAACGCGTTGTCACATCAGGGCCGAATCCGGTAACCGGATCCGGGCTGGATCCGGCAACCGGACCCGGCCCTGATGTGACAATGCGTTACATACCTGACCAGGGCCGGGTAAGGTTGCCTGATAAGGGCCTGACTTCCAAGATCCGGCTGCCTGATCCGGCCCTGATGTGACAAGTATCGAAATTTCTGGTCGGGCATGAACCGTTCCACGCACGATCCCAGCGGTGGTTGGAACGCCGCACAACACCGTACAGGGACCGTCCAGCGTACGGTTGGAACAGAATTTCTCTACTGCGCATGCCCGGTACCGTTCATGTACGGTTTTCTGCTCGGTTGGAACAAACCTAATATTTATCCTGTCGTTGGAGTTATAGGGAGTTTTATCAGATACCAAAAAGGTCTCTTGACATTTTCTCCCAAAATTGTTTGATTTCATGATGAACGGACTTTTGTCGATTGATATTAGACTCTCGTCTCGTATCGCGACATCTCTACTGACAAGGAATGAAATGAGTTTGTGTTTTATTATGAACATTATTGAAGAACTTATTATTTACCTGATTTTCACCGATAGGCCAGTCGACAAGTGCATTAATAGCGGGAGCAATTCCGGACAAGCTGGAAATAATTTTAATTTGTTTGATTTGGTATTAAAAAATACGTATTAAATTTGCACCACTCAGAAAGCCCGGATCTGGCCGCCATCTTAAGAAAAGGGGCTGAAAAAACGTTTTTTTTATTTGTCAGTAACTCGCTTTCTATCAACTCTAGAACAAAAAATGTAGTTATAAAAATTAAAGCAAATTAAATTATCTATAAAATGTTCTATGTGTTTTTTCCGTGCGACTTCTGGTTCGAAGATATATGGGCATCAAAAGCTGGATATATTGTAGGCATTTATTATTTTCTTTATTCTATGTATATTTAAAAACAAGCAACTGCTGTTATGCTTTCATGATTGTGTATTTATATTTGTTTTCTGTCAGCCAACCCTACTCCTGTTGTATACGGAATGTTTAACTCGAGGTCATTAACCCTGTAAGCACCTTGACAAGGAATGTCGGGTGTAAGCATCTAGACAGGGAAAGTCGGGCTTTTTCCCGATCGAGCCTCCCGTTTAGGGGTTACCAAGGACGGTTCGAACCATTTGATAAATCACAATTGGAAATACCTTGCGAAACATACGGTTAATCTTGCCAGGTAAAAGCGGTCTAATTCGGTAAACGTAGGCCGCGAATGCCGCGGTCTTCGCTATAGTCCAGTGCATTTAGGAATATTTTATAGGTGTGACCCAAAAATTTCAGATACATTTTTTCTTTTGTTGCTCATTCGAAAGGGTCTTCGATGGAGACCTTAACCCTGAATTTGCGCATTGCCCAAATTGCCCCGTCCGCCGCCATCTTGGATTCTTTTTTTTTCAACTACTCATATCTCGCGTTCTAATAATCCCACAGCAGTCGCTTTGGGGTCGTTGGATTCGTCAGGATTTACTCTTTAATTGAGTTTATATCAAGTAAAACTCTAGAACGTACTGGAAAAAAGTTATTCGCGTTCAAAGTTCAAAGTTGTTTGCCAAAAGTTCTTGCGCCCGGGTTTTCCGCGCGTAGTTCTTTTCCAGTGCATCAGAGACCCCTATCGATACTTAACTATTTAAACTAGACTCAATTTTCAGTATTACAAAAAAGAATCATCCCGATCGGTTGATTCCTCGCCCGCCAATCCACGCTCGAAGTTGCGCTGTTTATTATCGTGCTATTTTGAAGCCTCTAATACTCGCACGTCGCGCTTTGGCGAGTTCGCGGTTCGCGCTGCATCTCTCGATTTTGTAACTAATATAACGCAAATTACTTAAGATCAACGACATATTCGTTAAATCTATGCTAAGAACACGCGTTTCACATTAATTTTTTACTTAAAGGGTCTAGCCGGATAAGCACTTGAAAAGTGCCCCTAAAGGAAATAACACGAAATGGGCATCAAAACACTCTCTCCGACGTGAAAAAATTTTAGCAATTTTACTGTTCCAAAAAGTCAAGAAGGAGCTGAGATTTTTCGATAAATGTAGTTGAATATTAAAAATTTCTTGCTGCTCACGTAATGGTCCAAAAAATTGGAAAAAATTGTGGAATATAGGCATCTTTAAAGGGAACTCAGAAAAAAATATTATGTAGTATTTGGCGCAAAATTCAAAATTTTTAAAAATAAACAATTTTAAAAAGTGCTCTTTTCACCACTTCTTGAAAAGGTGCTACCATAATTCTTTTTTTTATAAACGCGTCTTCGCATCATTATTATTCTCAAATTTTTTCAGATTTTTTGATTTGGTGGCACGTGCAAAAAAAAATACAAACAAACCTTATGGGAACTGGGTCCCGGTGGATTTGGCTGGGCTTTACATATGTTGTAGATCTTGATGTTCTGATCAAAAGTTATCATTGCCGCAACAACGGAAAATGGGCAGTTTTTGAGTTTTGAGACCTTAAAGTTCATACTTTTTGCTTTCCGTCATACGGTCTATTGGATCGAAATAATCATGTAAAATCAGGTTTTCTGTGAATTTTGCTAAAAATCACGTATTTTTGTAGTTGGTGAGCTACCGATTCAGGTATCACCCGGTCAGACAAAAATAAGTACATAGTTCTGGGGGGGAGACTTTAAAGTTACCGCTTTTTACTCGAAACCATACGCTCTTTTTTAGCCAATTCAAGCACGCATTTAAGATCATCTGCGATCTTGTGAGCACGTGTTTGCCTCCGTATACTTATGCGCAAGTGTGTGCGTGCGCGTGCACAGACTAAAATTTTTTAATGTCTGATTTTTCCACTTTTTTCTAATTTTGTCCGTGTATCTACATTGTTTTAGGGCACAAGTCTTATGGAAACTGGTTCAGTACTGAAATCCTCACGTACTTCACATATATTGTAGTTTATGACCTCCTGATCAAAAGGTACCATTGCCATACACTCAAAAAATAACTTTTGATCAGGAGGTCATAAACTACAATATATGTGATGTACGCGAGGATTTCAGTACTGAACCAGTTTCCATAAGATTTGTGTCCTAAAACAAAGCAGATACACGGAAAAAATTTTTTTCTGAGTTCTTTTTAAGGATCCCTATGTTCCACAATTTTTTCCAATTCTTTGGTAGATTACGTGAGCAGCAAGAAATTTTTAATATTCAACTATATTTCTCGAAAAATCTCAGCTCCTTCTTGACTTTTTGGAATAGTAAAATTGCTAAAATTTTTTCACGTCCGAGAGAGTATTTTGGTGCCCATTTCGTGTTATTTCCTTTAAGGGCACTTTTCAAGTGCTTATCCGGCTAGACCTATTAAATAAAAAATTAATGTAAAACGCGTGTTCTTAGCATAGATTTAACGAATATGTCGTTGATTTTAAGTAAATTGCGTTATATTAGTTACAAAAGCGAGAAATGCAGCGCGAACCGCGAACTCGCCAAAGCGCGACGCGCGAGTATTAGGGGCTTCAAAATAGCACGATAATAAATAGCGCAAATTCAAGCGTGTGTGGATTGGCGGGCGAGGAATCAACCGATCGGGATGATTCTTTTTTTGTAATACTGCAAATTGAGTCTAGTTTAAATAGTTATAAGTATCGATAGAGGTCTCTGATGCACTGGAAAAGAACTACGCGCGGAAAACCCGGGCGCAAGAACTTTTGGCAAACAACTTTTAACTTTGAACGCTAATAACTTTTTTCCAGCACGTTGTAGAGTTTTACTTGACATAAACTCAATTAAAAAGTAAATTCTGACGAATCCAACGACCCCAAAGCGACTGCTGTGGGATTATTAAAACGCGAGATATGAGTAGTTGAAAAAAAAAAGAATCCAAGATGGCGGCGGACGGGGCAATTTGGGCAATGCGCAAATTCAGGGTTAAGGTCTCCATCGAAGACCCTTTCGAATGAGCAACAAAAGAAAAAATGTATCTGAAATTTTTTGGTCAATTCCTAAATGCACTGGACTACTAGCCGTTTCTGCAAAGCCTACTCGGCGGGGGATCGCCAGAATAGTCCAGTAAAATTTCCGTTTAAATCGAAAATTGAGACATACGGGCGAAAACTTGGGAAAATGTGTGTTTTGATGTTATTAATCGAGGGAACATATTAAAAGAAAAATCACCAACCGGGTACGGCTGTAAAAAATGATTTATTGTTGAAAAAATCGATTCTTCGCTAATATTTTGAAAACTACGTGACATATTGAAAAATAGTTAAGACAAAAGTTGTAGATAATAAAATTATCTACAAAAAAGCCATTACACTTTTTACCCTATCTTCAACGCCTAAGAAGCTCAGACCTCCAGATGAGTTGAAATGTTCAAATATTCATAACAAATCCAAAAATTAAGATTTTTGCAATTTTTTTTTGCAACTCGTTTAGAAAAATCTCATCATTTTTCCTAGCGAAACCAAATTTTGATTTTCATTGTTGTTTACACATGATTGATTTTTAAAGTTTTAAATGCTTGAATTTACATAGAAATTTGCAATTAAAAAATCTTTTAATTGTACCATCGTTTATTTTGGATTATTTCTGAAGAAAAAGATAAATAGCAATTCAACGTATCTCACCTGGTTTGCAAGATATGCTAAATTGAAATGGAAGGAGATTTATGCGATGATCACCACTGACTCCGCAAACTGTGGCAAACATATATAGTGTCGCACCGCTCTCACTCACGTCGCCCTGACTTTTGTGTGCGCGCGCTGCTGCAGTTGGCTGCGAGTGTCAGTGAGACTGAGGGATGCTCTCGGCCTACCGGACCTTGCAGGGGTTTCGTAGCATCCCGACCATGAATACCTCGCCAACCTAGTAGCCCAGGCAGTATGCATTATCTTATTTCCATTAGCGTATTTCCAGCGCCTCTCCTAGGTAAACGGTTCTACTTTTGGTTGATCAACGAAACTGATTCAATTTCATTGAACAGTGCTTTGAGAAACAAATTTTTGAAAATCGTGTCGCGCGCGCGTTCCAAGTGTCTGGAATTGGCGTACATTATATCACCATTGCTTCGATAGCGCAACGGTCAAGTTGCTGGGCTGGGAGTCTCGATGTCGTGGGTCAAATCTTGTTTTTTTCTTTTTTTCTTTATTAACTCTTTTTTTCATTTCATTGCAATCACTTCTTGTTATTAAAAAGTGGTTTACATTACCGAATAAAATAATAGTTTCAATGTTTTTCATAGTTTTACATTATTTTCTTCCTTATTGAGGTGAACCAATATTATTTGTAAGAACAGTTGAAAACATCGTTGCATTTTTTTTACTCTTACATTTCGCCATTGGAATTTTTGGCTGCCAAAGATTTTGTTCATAATTTTGGATGATAATTGTCGAAAAAACATTTGAAGCACACTGTATTTTGACACCATGAAGCATTTATTTTGACGAATGGGACTTTGCCTCACGCACATTTACACTTTAAAAGCGTTATGGAAAAGTAAATTTCATTGTTTCATTCAGTGTTTCAAATGTTTTTTGCCAAAAATTCCCATAAAGAAATGTAAGAGCAAAAAAAAATGCCAAATTTCGTAGGGGTTTCGTAGCATCGCGACCATGAATACCTCGATCACTTTTGGATAATCAACGAAATTGATTCAATTGCATTGAACAGTGCTTCCCCGTGAGGACAAACGTTCGTGTTGACTTGTGCATTCAATTCTATGTTCAGTTGCAGACATTCAATGTTGTTGATCAATGAATTTGACTAATGAAATTGACTAATTGTCCCACGATAGACGGAACTCGGAAGACCGTTTCGTACCGCTTAAGTTTCTAAGGGCCGATTTTACCAACACGGTATAAATGCGGTATAGCGCTATACTGAGAATAACCATAAGGCTTATTGCTGGTTATTCTCAGTGTATAGCGCTATACCGCATTTATACCGTGTTGGTAAAACCGGCCCTAAATCATAAATACCTCGCCATCGGCGAATCCGCACGTTTCGGCAAATGTTTTTTCGACAATTATCATCCAAAATTATGAACAAAATCTTCGGCAGCCAAAAATTCCAATGACGAAATGTAAGAGTAAAAAAAATGCAACGATGTTTCCAACTGTTCTTACAAATAATATTGGTTCACCTCAATAAGGAAGAAAATAATGTAAAACTATGAAAAACATTGAAACTATTATTTTATTCGGTAATGTAAACCACTTTTTAATAACAAGAAGTGATTGCAATGAAATGAAAAAAAGAGTTAATAAAGAAAAAAAGAAAAAAGCAAGATTTGAACCCACGACATCGAGACTCCCAGCCCAGCAACTTGACCGTTGCGCTATCGAAGCAATGGTGATATAATGTACGCCAATTCCAGACACTTGGAACGCGCGCGCGACACGATTTTCAAAAATTTGTTTCTCAAAGCACTGTTCAATGAAATTGAATCAGTTTCGTTGATCAACCAAAAGTAGAACCGTTTACCTAGGAGAGGCGCTGGAAATACGCTAATGGAAATAAGATAATGCATACTGCCTGGGCTACTAGGTTGGCGAGGTATTCATGGTCGGGATGCTACGAAACCCCTGCAAGGTCCGGTAGGCCGAGAGCATCCCTCAGTCTCACTGACACTCGCAGCCAACTGCAGCAGCGCGCGCACACAAAAGTCAGGGCGACGTGAGTGAGAGCGGTGCGACACTATATATGTTTGCCACAGTTTGCGTAGTCAGTGGTGATCATCGCATAAATCTCCTTCCATTTCAATTTAGCATATCTTGGAAACCAGGTGAGATACGTTGAATTGCTATTTATCTTTTTCTTCAGAAATAATCCAAAATAAACGATGGTATAATTAAAAGATTTTTTAATTGCAAATTTCTATGTAAATTCAAGCATTTAAAACTTTAAAAATCAATCATGTGTAAACAACAATGAAAATCAAAATTTGGTTTCGCTAGGAAAAATGATGAGATTTTTCTAAACGGGTTGCAAAAAAAAATTGCAAAAATCTTAATTTTTGGATTTGTTATGAATATTTGAACATTTCAACTCATCTGGAGGTCCGAGCTTCTTAGGCGTTGAAGATAGGGTAAAAAGTGTAATGGCTTTTTTGTAGATAATTTTATTATCTACAACTTCTGTCTTAACTATTTTTCAATATGTCACGTAGTTTTCAAAATATTAGCGAAGAATCGATTTTTTCAACAATAAATAATTTTTTACAGCCGTACCCGGTTGGTGATTTTTCTTTTAATATGTTCCCTCGATTAATAACATCAAAACACACATTTTTCCAAGTTTTCGCCCGTATGTCTCAATTTTCGATTTAAACGGAAATTTTACTGGATTAAGGGCCGGTTTTACCAACACGGTATAAACGCGGTATAGCGCTATACTGAGAATAACCAGCAATAAGCCTTATGGTTATTCTGAGTATAGCGCTATACCGCGTTTATACCTGTTGGTAAAACCGGCCCTAAGAATGCGAATGCCGAGCCGGATCCCTTTGCGGACGGAGCAACTCGATAAGCGAGTGTCGTTGTGGACGAGACGGCGGATAGAGTCGCCCGACGAGCGAGCGTTACTGTGGACGAGAGATATTTGCGCGTGCAACAGAGATAATATACATACATGTAGACCTTGCATTATAAAAACTAAAGCTTTATTTAAATATAAAAAAAGTTTTCGACAAAATCCAACAAAAACATGTTCGGTTATGCTGGTATATTTATGTCAGTTATTTTATATTCGTGCATGGTGTGGTATCGTTCGAAGCAATCTCCTATGTGCAAGGCCGGTTTAGCCGAACAAGTAGCACGATAGTACCTGGATTCTTTCCTTCCACCTTTGATTTTCCGATTTGAACATACCACGCAGTCCCTACTCCTTCCTGTGTCATCTCGCCGAATAATATCTTCTATCTCGTCAGCTTCAAGATAATACTCGTCATCACTATCACTATCACTATCAAACGTATCCTCTCTGACTCTTTTAGACATCCGTGTACAGAATATTATAATATGGAACATATATAAAAAGCTTGCTCGTTCGTCTGGCAGTGACACTAAAAGACTGATTCGAGAGACTGAAATTCGTTCTGACCCTGCCATCATCCCATATCGTGAGTTTATATTATACGGAAGATAAAATTCCATCGCTAAAGATCTCTAATTTCTTTCAACATAAAAGTGACTGTTTAGCCCTTATGTCAATAACCGGATTTACCAACGTTGTTCTATAACCGGGGTACAGTTGTACCCGCATAGTAAAATCGTGTATTAAAGGCTCTCTAATACACGATGCTTGGTCCCGTTAGTTTATATTTGGAATCCGTAATACAATAGAAAAATGAGGGTCCATTCGCAGGTGTATTAGGGTACAAGATATTATCCCTTTGGATTTTGGCTATATTAGGAAAATATTTTACAGGTACTTTAAAATTGTTTTATACACAAAGAAACGTATACAAATAATAAAATATCAATGCTATGCTGAGACTAACTAAAGTAAGTTAAGATTTGGCTAAGAACGCAAGCCGAGCCTGGTCCACGAGAGTATTTCAGATAAGAATATCTTATTGCACATGGTAAATAAACAGATCGAATTACAAAGTCGATCGACACTGTCGACCAAACGGTCGTAAAACGCGTCCTCACTGAGTCGACACTGTCGATCGACACTCGTCGGCTTAAGATCCTGCTCTTCAGTGTCCTTTCAGTTTCCCGAGTGTAAAGGTGTATACGCGAAAGAAAAAGTATTTTTCTATCTCCTGTGCTTCGTACAATGAGCGTTTGTTTAGAATAAACTGTTTTTTTCTTGTTGCGTGTATACTATGGAAAAGTTATCACCAAAAGAATTTGAAAAGTTAAATGATGAAGAAAAGGAAAATTATTTGAATCAGTTGCTAGGGCCGTTTGAATTAGAAGAATCTTATGCGTCTGATAGCGATGACGAGGAGTGGTTTCCAGAAGCAGAAAAAGAGGATTCTGAGATTTCGGATACATATACAACCGATGAAAGTGAACAAGGGGGGGAAAGTCGCAGCGGCAACGAGGGACAAGGGACAAGTGAACAAGGGCAGAGAGACATTGAAGCAGATTCTAGTGATGATGAGAATAGAGACAGTGATACGGAGATGGGTGATGATGACACGTCTCAAGCGAGAGATGAAACTCTACCTGCAGTGATCGCCAGCAGTACAAGTTTTGTGGGAAAAGATAAAACTGTTTGGACTCGAACACCAGTAAGTCAGCACCAAGTGGCTGTTCATAATATAGTACGGCAAAGAAGTGGCCCGCATCGATGTACAGAAAATTTATCAATACTGAATACATTTAAGAAAATATTAAGTACTGAAATCGTTGAAATTATCGTTCGTTGTACCAATCGGAAAGCAAAAGAAGTATATCGAAAATACAACGAGAAGAATCCTACAAGCACGCAGAGAGTATGGAAAGATTTGACGTTGAGCGAGTTTTACGCATTTGTAGGAATCTTAATCATGGCCGGTGCTAATAATTCCAATACAGACCATACCACCGAAATGTGGAAAACGACTTCAAATCCACTGTATCGAGCGACGATGGGTATAAATCGTTTTTGGAATATCCTTCGATTTATTCGATTTGATAATACTACTACTCGCGCTGAACGCTTGAAGACTGATAAGGCAGCTGCTATTCGCGATATTTGGACCATATTTAACACCAATTTATCTGCCATGTACAGGCCAACTGAAAGTCTAACCGTTGACGAACAGCTTTTAGCGTTTCGTGGCAGAACGAAATTCACACAGTATATCCCATCTAAACCGGCCAAATACGGAATTAAGATTTGGTGGATATGCGATGTTGCAAACTCCTATCCATTGACTGGCCGAATTTATACAGGAAAAACTACAAATAAACGAGAAGTCAATCAAGGTGAAAGAGTCGTTAAAGAATTGGTTGTACCTTACAAAGGATCGGATCGAAATATATCAATGGACAATTTTTTTACGACTCTGCCACTTGCAAAGTTTCTGCTTACGTGGAATCTAACTATAGTCGGAACTTTGAAAAAAAAGGCTTATATTCCACAAGAAATGGCTGCTTCAAAAAATCGGGAAGAATTTTCAACTCTATTTGGTTTTCATGAAAAAGTGACTTTGTGTTCGTATGTGCCAAGAAAGGGAAAAGCAGTCATTTTACTATCTACTATGCATTCTGACACTGCAGTCTCCAACGATTTTATGAAGAAACCAGAAATTATTCAATATTACAACAAAAATAAAATTGGCGTTGATACTATGGACCAGATGTTAGGAAGATACACTACACACAGGAGGACTAATCGATGGCCGCTTGCACTGTTTTATAATATTATTGATATCGCATCTCTTGCTGCGTATATTATTTACTATGAAAATAACAAAATGATCAAAAAGAAGACAAATGAACGTAGATTATTTCTACGACAGTTAAGTTTACACCTGTGCATGCAGATTATCGAAGACAGGTCGCAAAATGTACAAGCAATGAGGCATTTTAGCACTAAAATTGCCATTGAAAGTGTTCTCGGCAATCCCGTGAGTGGAGTGGCAGGCGCATCTACATCAGCTTCACCTAGACCTCAAGGACCAAAACCAGTTATCGGATCATGCCATCTGTGCTACAAAGCGCAGTAATAAAAAAGCGAAGAAAGACGAGAAAATCGTGCGTAAACTGCGAAAGACCTGTCTGCGATGAACATTCAAGAACGTTCTCAAAATGCAATGAATGCTTATAATTTTCATGTTTTTCTTGATTTTTAATAAATAATTATTACCTTTTATACTCAAAGAAGATTATTTATTATTTATTTTATAGTGTTTAATTCTCTTGCATATAATTTGTGTTGTTCTTGTACAAATTTCCACTATAAACGTCACTCATGTATAATGGGTACAGTTGTACCCTGGTTATTGAAATCCGATATGTGAACTTCCATGCAGTTTTAAAATTAATTAAAGTTTCAAATTTTAATTTGTAAAAGCATAAATGGATAGTAAATAACCTAAATAGCGATGATCTAGCCGTTGAAAACATTTTTTTGATTATAACATACAAATTTGTAAGCAAACAGGGCCAAGTGGGTACAGCTGTACCCGGTTATTGACATAAGGGTTAGAGCGACGCTTGCTCATCGGACGGCTCCATCCGCAAAGAAATATGCTTCGGCGCGAAGACGATACGAGGACGCGGTCTCGCCGCGTGTGTTTGTTTGTCAGAAAAATGAACATAAGCGAGCTGCTTCGTAATACGTCTCCGTAGCTGTAAACCGATTTGGGCGGCTTGATACATAATACGTCTCCGCAGTGGTAAATGAATTTAGACGGCTTGATACATAATACGTCTCCATAGTTGTAAACAAATTTGGGCGGTTATATGCCGACACGCGTTCGCAACGGTAAAACGGCATGGGCGGCTATTTGCCGACACTCGTCCGCAAAGGGTTAAAGGGAGGGAATGTCGAATTCAGTCGATGGCCAGGGGAAATCCAATGATAGCGTATCCAGGTTTCCAAACCTAGCATCGTTCCGCCAACCAAAGATGCAGCTCGATTGCACTCCTTCCGTACTTATCATCAGATACAGCTGTAGTATGGAAATGAAAAATCAGCTTTAGATTGGGGATGGAAAAATTCAAAGAATGGGTTAATGCCCATTGCTACTTTATAAGATGCAGCTCCCCAAGTATTACTGAAACTTATTTCTTGTAAATGCGCTAAAGGTTGCAATGCAGCTTCTAGCTGCCGCAAAGCAGGTTTGTATTAACTAGTACTGTGTGTATTTTGCCAGGGCAAATCTTGTTCGAATACTTCCGAAGTGGTCGAATTAGACGTCGAAGATTACGAGGAGAATTGCCCTATCGATATAGAAAGAGATATAAACTAATCAATAGAATATTCTGTACATTATGAACCAGATCCGGAACATGAGACAGACATTGAAGAGACATTCAAGGTGATATTGAGGGTTATATTGAACAACCAGTAACATCAAAAAGGCGAAAAAAACCCTGATGAGCCTACAACCTCAAAAGAAACTTGAAGTTACCTAAGTTGGTGGCATAGTGGATTAGGCCCATTGGGGAGACCACTTTAAAAAAAACGCGCCGGGTTCTTTACCTCTAGGTGGTGTGGAAGCAAGTACAAGAGAGAGAGAGAGAGAGAGTATGTGATATGATTTCTTTACCAATTAAAAATGTATATCACCAAAAATCAATTATTGAATGTGTTTAAGAGTGCCTACAATAAGAAAATTATTAAGTTTCGAGAGTTCGACGCCAATAACTTCAAAACAGGTAGTCGTACAAAAAAATGTACCTACATAACGTTTTTAATAGAGTATCTACTCTTCTTTAATTTTGATAACTGCATATTTTGCTATAAAATTGATACTAATCAAGATATTTGCTTATATTAAGAAACAATTCCTTTTCTTGGCCCTTTCTCAGCATAGCGGCTAAATTGGGGCCTGTTTGAGGGTGCAAAATTAATAGGTATCTTGTTGGTCAAAGGAAAACAGATGAAAATTTATTCCAGCTGGTCCGGATTTGCTTTCGCTATTAATGCACTAATTGACTGGCAACTCGAAATTGCGGGCATTAAAAAACACCCGAGAAAAAGCGATAGACCGTCCTTGGTAACCCCTAAACGGGAGGCTCGATCGGGAAAAAGCCCGACTTTCCCTGTCTAGATGCTTACACCCGTCATTCCTTGTCAAGGTGCTTACAGGGTTAATGACCTCGAGTTAAACATTCCGCATACAACGGGAGTAGGATTGGCCAACAGAAAACAAATATGAATGCAATCATGAAAGCATAATAGCAGTTGCTTGTTTATAAATATGCCTAGAATAAAGAGAATAATAAATGCCTATAATATATCCAGCTTTTGATGCCCATATAACTTCGAACCAGATAGTCGCATGAAAAAAATACATAGAACATTTTCATAGATAATTTAATTTGCTTTAATTTTTGTAACTACATTTTTTGCTCTAAAGTTTATAGAAATCGAGTTATTGATAAATAATAAAGACAAAACGATTTTTTAGCCCCTTTTCTTACGATGGCGGCCAAATCCGGGCTCTCTCTGGGGGGCGTAAATTTAATACGTGCTTTTTAACACCAAATCAAACAAATTAAAATTATTTCCAGCTTGTCCGGAATGGCTCCCGCTATCAGCTATTTTATACGACTTGGCGACTGGACTACGACGCTGGTGTTGAAAAAAGAAACATCAACTTTAAAGTCATACAGTTGATAGAGTCGGGTTGGTATTAGATACTGCAACCAAGTCTTGATGTCTCTTTTGTTGATAAGATTACTCAAATAGTTATATTTGTGAATATTTTTTTTTTTATATGGACATTAATGCAATGATCGTCAGCCAGGTGTCTTGGAAGATGCTTCACTATTGTATCCACCCGAACTGGAACATTAATGATCTGCCCTAATATTCCGTATTGCCTATGTCCATGACGTAAACGCCTTATCTGCATAAATGGAATTCTCGGTGAGATAAGCCTTTCTAATACCAAATTAAGAGGAGGAAGATGGTGTGGTATACCTGGATATGAAAAACCATTATATGTTGATAATGTTGGAATGCTATTCCTGGCGAGAGATTGTTTGCAAGTGATACTTTTAATTTCTTCTCTGTTGATTGTTGGCAGAGTTATGTCTAGAATTTCTTCATGTTGGGGTCCTGGGATTTTTTAATTTTCTCGAAACCATAATCTGTCACAAATTGAGCAAGGAAAACCAAAAAAAATTTTTCTTCAATTTTTTATCGAATTCTTTATAAATACTCTTGTATCGATAAAAGTTTGTAAGGTGGATTAGGATTCACTGCACTGTTCCTCGAGACATCCTCCCTTGTTGATGGTCCTGGTAGGTTTCTATCAACAAGTGGAATGTTCATATCATGAGAAATACTATTCGGATTATTCAGTAACTCCGAAGACACATCACAATCACTTAGATGGTCAATACGAACGATTTGCTCAACCAATGGAGGGTTCCAAAGTGTTTGTAAATTAGCCGCTTTTTTCCTTGCCCTGTATTCCCTGACACGTTCAGTACTACTTTTTGCTTTTTTTAAAATTTCGTTAAGTGCATTCCTAGAACGCTGTCGATCATATTATTCTTTACACGGCTGTGAATTTGATTTAGGCGTAATTCTCTCACTTAAATATACTCTCTACACTATCGTAAAATATTGCTCACTCCTTTATAACCTCTATATATAGTATACGGGTGTCTCAGGTTTTAATTGGGAAAATTCAACAGACGATAGAACTCGCAAAAATAAGAAGAATCACGGGCCTGTTAGATGTGAAACATCGAAATTCTTCTTTGTAGGAAGTATGCGATAGAAAGGATGGACCACGCGTCCGTCGAAAGAACACGTGCGCCAGTGCGCATTTGTATTTATGACTGTGATACTATTAAACGGTATGAACGGTTGTGTCTAATTCAAAAAGCGCATTTAGTTTACTCTCTTTTAACTCTGCCATCGGTCGTTGTTCCGTTTCGCGATAAGCGGAATACAAAGAAGGATTTCGATGTTTCACATCTAACAGGCGTCCCGTGACGCATTTTGTGTTTTTGTACAATTATATTACTTGGCCAACCCACACGATGCAATTTTTAAATGTTATTTTTACGTACTAACCATTGGCTAGTATGTTTAAAAATGACATTTTAGAAAGTCACTAGCGACAGAATCTGAGACGCTGGGTGTAGAGGATGTCCCGCGCAGAACCGAACAGTTTGGCTAGAAAAGTGGTGTGAACGCGAGGGATGGCGCTTCCCTGAATCATGTACCTAACGGGACCGAGCGGTGGTTGCTCGTACCATACGGAGAGGTCGGAATTCGTCGCTATTTCTCCGTATGAGCGGATTAAGTAGCCGACGGTTGGCGGTGATTAGCAAAGTGATTTCGATGACGCGTGACTCATTAGAAACCGTCCGGCAATTAGCTTTCCGCGAAAGGTATGGGACCGCGAGCGCATTCCAGCCCCTGCTTTGCCTTAACATACCCCATCTCATCCCTCGAGTGACCTTCGTTCTACAAGAGTATACGCAGTAAGAAAGAGATATGATAATAGCGAGAGTTTCTAATACAGAAGTTTTGAATTTGAGAGTCCTTTGAACAGCCCGCGTTCTTTAACGGAAAATATGACGGTCGTCGCTTCATGCAGACTTCTCCAAAGGACTGTCGCTCTACGAAAACGTGACGTAATGTCACACACTTTCTACCCGGTAGATAGGAAAAGTTAATATTTTGTGAGAATTAGTAACAAAATAAATGAAAGGTTGTTTTTCATTATGCCGAAGTCAAGACCATCGTGTTGCATAGTGAGGTACAAAAATCGCCCTGAAAAAGAAGAAGTATATGGCATACCTTTAAATCTACTTTATATTTTGATTCGTTGATACTTGTTTACGGCAGCACTCTGCCCATAATTATGGAGCATTCGCCGGGTCGTTGTATTTCAACAACATTTCTCACATGATTCTCGTCAGATAGTTCTTTTCCTTTCGTTCTCACGGTTTCACAAAGGAAATTTTCGTTAATTGTAATGAATCCGAAAGAGATAAACCTGTCCATTTTTCTATAAATAATTAATTAATTTACTTCACTATGTACACCCGGCGTCTCGGATTCTGTTGCTGGGGAATTTTTTAAATGTTATTTTTAAACGTAGTAACCAATGATTAATCAATCCTCATGCTTTCATTAATGAGGGTAAACGCTACTGTAGCTAATGAGGGCATGAGAAGTAATTGTTCATTAGCTAGTATGTTTAAAAGTGACATTTTAGAAAGTCACTAGTGACAGAATCTGAGACGCTGGGTATACAAGATATCCCGCGCAGAACCGCACAGTTGCAGGGACCTTGAAATTTACCTTCGGCCGTACTTGGTCGGTACTCGAGTCATTTATACCGGTAGAAGTCGAGCCGGTAGTTATAGTTGATGTCAATTCGGGAGATCGAAGCGTCTAACCTCGAAGTCGTGAATTTGTGAATAATGGTGAGTAATTTCCATTATTCACAAATTCACGAATTCGAGGTTAGATCCTGGTCTCTTTCAGAAATGTTTCCAATTCCGTGAACCTCTCTTTCAGAATCTTCCCTGTTACCTACGCACGGGCCTTCAAGATAATTTCTGCAGGCTTTTATGCTTCTGCACTTCTGCAGCAATAAGCAAGAATGCTTATTGCTGTATGTCTCTTTAAAAACAACTCCATCCATTTGCGTCCAGGTCTGTCGTCAGTAATAGTTATTTTCGATATGAGTGCGTGAAGCGCAAGTTTTTAACGAATGTAAAGTTTGTCGCACGAGCGAAGCGAGTGCGGCTATCACACGAGTTAAAAACGGCGCGAAACACACGAATATCGAATTTGACTTTTTGTCACCAGTGTCAAAACCGAGGTTGGAGCGTGAGCAGCTTCACTGTGTGAAACACGATTTCACAAGGGTCGAAAACGATCGAAACACCGAGGTTTTTGACACTGAGTGACAAAATAGTATCTTATTTCATAAGGCGGTAATCCGAGGCTTTTTCAGAATGTGTTCAAGTCGTAGCACGGGGGATAGTAGTCGTAGCCTTCGGCGAGGCCCGTCCCCCACCATACTTCGTTCTACGACATGAACAGAGTTTGAAAAATCCGAGGATTAAAGCCGAATGATATATATTATTTTTCCTCACGAATGCCCATTTACGAAGAGTGGTGGGAGGAGGAGGAGGGGGGTTGTGGGGGCGGAGCTCACCATTGAAAAAATAGCAAAAATCTAAAGCAATTTTTTAAACTCAGCCTCACAAGCTTCATTGAGGACATCCTCCGGGATGTTGTTGTCGTCAGTGAGGTTATTATCACTTTCTACATTCTCTTGATAACTCAACGAATGTAAATTTATCACTACACTCGATGTCGAAGTACAATTTAGCTCTTGTTTCACGATATTTTGAAATTCGTCGCCTTCTTCATCACTGTTCGGGATAATGACGCTTTTTCTCTCCATATTTTGATTTTATACTTATAGGTTTGGTACACTCTCGTGCGTCCTTCAATCGACTCGCATGAATCGATTCGATACGGTTAATTTCACGTTTCGATCGTCAATTTGAAAAAGACCCACTTCGAATTAAGAAATCGCGCCAATCAGAGTGCAACAGTGTCAGCTGACGAAGTGAGATGGCTATACTCTGCTCATTTCACGTTCCGTTAGTCAATTTGAAAAAAGGACCCACTTCGACTAAGTATTCGCGTCACACAGTATACGATTTGGCCAATCTAGGTGGACAAAAGTCAAATTTTTTAGGCAGGTAAATATTTCGAATATAGCCATATTAGTAATTGTTAGTCCCCGTATAACTATCAGCAAACCACGAATACACTATTCTATTCACGCTTGCGCAGTAACAACAAGCGATATAATACTATCGCAGTGCTTTCACAGGTTAGTACAAGTCGCCACGTCGTTGTGTTCTCATATGCATAACTTCGTTTTATAGTATTTCCATTTGTGTGCCATGGATTCTTTATTTACAGGTATATATTGTTAGTCCTTGACTATTGTTAGTGACTTTTATGTTGTTTATTACTATTGCATTTAAGCTTACAAATATTGGCGTAATTTTAAAAGAAAGTATATTCTTTATATATAAAGATCAGAAAAAAAGAAATCTGTAAGGGTAGCACTTTTTTGTCAAGGCAAGTCAAGGAATAATATTAGTTTTAATCGACGCAAGGATCACTGTACTTTTAAGTAATATCAAGTATATTGTGCGATTATTGTTATATTTATATTTTTAACAGGTGTTCCGTCGCATGGTCAGCGGACTCCTATGCACCGTATATTTTCGTATATGTTTTACGTTAAGTGGAAATCATTGTTATGTGAAATAAAAGCCCTTAACGTTGGGTTTTCTCATTTTATATTTCACTATATATATAAGGAATTGTTCGTTGCGCGATAACAGTGATGTGGTCTTTCTCTTGTGAAATTTTTTGCGTTGACCTTGCAGAGCTCAAGACGAGACTGACTGTGACAATTTTTGTAAAACATTGCTTAGCCCCAGAAAAATAGCGGATAGTGGGGGGAGGGGGCCAAGCCTAAGATGTATGCCCAACACTTTGCTGTTAATTAGGGGGACATTAAGACTAATGAATATTGGGCCTGTTCTAAATGAATATTGGGGTCTGTACTAAATGAATATTGGGGTCTGTACTACGGTGCATTACGGACGCTTGCTAATGAGTATTGCCG
This sequence comes from Xiphydria camelus, assembly GCA_963678675.1. Lineage (NCBI taxonomy): Eukaryota > Metazoa > Arthropoda > Insecta > Hymenoptera > Xiphydriidae > Xiphydria > Xiphydria camelus. Next base: position 17,217,035 of record OY783195.1, read on the forward strand.
TTTCCCAATAATAAAAGGTACAATTATGTGAGCATAAAATTAAGAACATTTTCGTGAAGAATATTTACAGGAACGAGCGAACAGTATATAATCATTTAGATTCAATCAACTAATCTCGCAATCGGTTATAGCGGCTCGAAGACAGGTATACTTCAGCGAACTGGGGTCCTAATGAAACTCGCAATCCCACACCTTTCCTTGAAAGGTTTATTAACTAACGAGCTAATTATGACCTAATAAAATACTTATTGGTATCATCTGACCCGTACATAACCCTCTTAAGAAAATTACCTAAGAAATCAATGACTAAACAAAATAAAGATATATTTTCTTCGTGTAAATACAAACTTATTAAAGATACAAACTCATTTTAATTACAGAACTAATTATGACCTAATGAAATACTTATTGCTATCATCTGTGAACCGTACATAACCCTCTTAAGAAAATTACCTAAGATATCAATGACTAAACAAAATAAAGATGTATTTTCTCTGTGTAAATAAAAACTTATTAAAGATACAAACTCATTTTAATTACAGAACTAATTTTGACCTAATAAAATACTTATTGCTATCATCTGAACCGTACATAACCCTCTTAAGAAAATTACCTAAGATATCAATGACTAAACAAAATAAAGATGTATTTTCTTTGTGTAAATAAAAACTTATGAAAGATACAAACTCATTTTAATTATTACATATTCGTTACAAAGTTGTTTACAACTTTTTACTCCAGTACAATAGGCTAAAAGGTTTTGTCCACCTAGACTAGCCAAATCGTACACTGTGCGTCAGTCCGAGTAAAATGTTTTTTAATAGTCTACGGACTCCCAGTCCGTGTCACGCGGGAAAAACGCCATTTTACGGTCTAAAAGTAGACTGTAAAAGGCATCGAAATGGGCATAAGTGAGGAAAAATATTTTATTTGGTTTGTTGATTAATATTATTGTTCAATAACATGGTAATTTAACGAAATTTGGGATACTATGTATGTTGATGACGAGAAACTAAAATATTAACTTAGTTTTTTGTTTAATGTTACAGGGCGCCCTCCAACATTAAACAAAAAACTAAGATCTCAGGCAAACAGGTGGAACAAAATGTTTAAAGAAGGTCGGGAGGAGGCCGCCGACGAAACCCGCCAAGGACGTCCTTCAACGTCCCGAAACGACGACAGCGTGACTCGTGTGCGTCAGTTGCTGGATTCTGACCGTCGAATGAGTGTTCGGTAACGTTGTTCCAACGTTTTTTCCATCGTGAGTACGACGCGACCACTAAACGAGGATTCACAAACTGACACGTTCTGATCGCTTTAGGGCACGGAGACAACTCAGCCCGGTACCGTTGGAAAGCTTAGGTTCCCCCACCCGAACCCCCTGACCCCCAAGGGGGGGGGGGTTACCCTATCCCAAGTGGTCCGAGTCCTCTGTGATGTACAGTCGCGTAAAAAAATGCGACGCATTACTTTTGGGACAAACCCTGTAAGTAGTTAGAACCATTTACAGGAGAACAGTAGCTTTCAATGCAACCTCCTAATAATAAAATGTTCCAAACAAGAGTACAGCAACACTTTCTGTCGCGTATTATTGATGATAAACTTGGTTTTACTACGAGAACATTTAATGAACTATTACAATTTGAAAGTTAAATGAGTAAAAGTCCATAGTAGTAGATGATTCATAGGGAAGCTAGATAGGTAGGTAGGGCTTTTGGGCAACTTATTGTTAATTGTCTGTGCAGTTGCCTGGAAAGCGAAAAATATCGATTCTGTGTTCTGGTCCAATCACCCTTGCCTCATTTCTTCTGCAAGTCTTAGCTCTTTGACTGCAAATGAGGTCAAACTGACCCTAAAATTGTCTTTTACCTGAAATATTTTACAACTATTAATAACTCTCAGGCTCGTAGTGGGGCACTATTGAAGACTTATCCCTACTCTGAACTTTAGTGTCAGGCCTTCCTCTTTACTTAGCCATAAGGTATTTATTAGGAATGTTTGTGACAAATTGTATTTATAAGTTGAAATAATACTGGCGAGCGAATAAAAGCACAAACTGTAGGTGGAAAGGATATCCTACTAACTATATATACTGAGTTATTCTTTAATATTGCGACAAACTTCAAGGACGGGTTCCCTGAATGAAAATAAGAAAAAACATTCCTATGAACATGGGTCCGGAAACGCTGAGTTTGAGAGAAACAGGGTGTTCATTTTCATACCAATTTTCTATACTAATAATAGGAAGTATATTTTTGCAGAGCTTCCATTTTGTTTATTCTTTGTAATAGGATCTTCTTATGAGTGTTAAATATCATTTCAGAAGAAGGGATGCATCATTTTGTTTGTACTGTTTGTTGATGGAAGAGAATTTGTTGGATAATTAAAATTCTGTTGGATAATAATTAACCGCTTTATCTGCTTCCACAACAGTGTCGATGGATTTGTGTATACAGCGTCTTCAAAAAGTCCCGGTACGGCTGATTATCTCAGCGAGAAATCATTTTAGAGAAAAATGTTTACTGCAAAACTTTTAGAATTTTTCCCTGGCTACCTAACGGTCATATTGGATTTGACCTTGACCATGATTTTCAAGGTCATATCAAGGTCAAATTGATTTCTTAAAATGCGAACCCCTATTTTTGATACCGAAACTGAAAAGATCGAGAAATTTCACATTCAAATATGTCCTTGACCATTTTTTTCGTGTGACCTTTAAGGTCGGGACACACATTACCGGGCCGTGCCAGGGCCAGAGCACGGCCGAGTATCGTCCGGCGGATGATCTGTCCAATACTAACGGTCCGGCCACGCTTCTCTTGTTTCCATAATTTACGTGTTTTAGTGCAATCAACCTAGCAGTTTCCAACGCAACTGACGACTGACGGACATGTGTGGTTCCTAGATACACGCGCCGTGCAAGGGTTCTGACCATTTCTTCCTCTTCGGCCGTGTTCGACCCTGACACGGCCCGGTAATGTATGCCTCACCCTTTAACGTGCCGTGCCAAGGCCGAATGACGGCCGTGTCCCGGCCCTGGTACGGCCCGGTAATGTGTGTCCCAACCTTTATGGTCAGCGGAGCACAGTGGGAAATTTCCTTGAATTAGGCGGACAAAATTCTTAATGACTTATTCATTTTAAACCAAATACGGTACAGGGGGTTTTTTGGGTCGCTGATTACGAATCTGGAGTCAGGTTTCAAAAATTCAAGATGGCGGATCCAATATGGCGGACGAGATCTTTGAAAATTGACGGATTCGTGCCAAATTTGGAAAATTTTGAATTTTTGAAATCTGATTTCAGATTCGTGATCAGCGACCCAAAAAACCCACTTATACCAAATTTGGCACGAATCTGTCATTTTTCGAAAATCTCGTCCGCCATATTGGATCCGCCATCTTGAATTTTTGAAATCTGACTTCAGATTCGTGATCAGCGACCCAAAAAAACCCTATACCGAATTTGGTTTAAGTTGAATAAGCCATTAAGAATGTTATCCTTCTAATTCAAGGAAATTTCCCACTGTGCTCCGCTGACCATATAAAGATCACGTGAATAAATGGTCAAGGACATATTTGAATGTGAAATATCCCGCTCTTTTCATTTCCGGTATCAAAAATAGGGGTTCGCATTTTAAAAAATCAATTTGACCTTGATATGACCTTGAAAGTCATGGTCAAGGTCAAATCCAATATGACCATTGGGTAGCCAGGGAAAAATTCTAAAAGTTTTGCATTAAACATTTTTCTCTAAAATGATTTCCCGCTGAGATAATCAGCCGTACCGGGGCTTTTTGAAGACCCTGTATAGGTATACACACAACTAGTGAACTCGGCACTGCAATTACATGTGTAGGTATGTGTAGGCTGGCACTTGAGTAAAGGTACTATGACGTAAACGCGCGTGCACGTGGTTCGGAATTTTGACGATTTTTATATATTTTTTGTTATTGTTAGAATTATTAACTTGAAGTTGGGATGGGGCAAAATGTATCTAAATTAGAGCGGCAGTGAATGTGTTAAGATTGTAAAATAAAATTTTACAAAAAAAAATTGTAAATTAACTCTTATCCCTGTTAACTCTTTCAAACCACTAAAAAATTTGTTACAAAATTTCTATGGGAGGCCCCACTTTCTAAGTATTCTCAAACTTACCGTAAAAGATGTAGACATTTAGTGTAAAAAAATCATGAAAATTAAAAATGTCGGTTTTGAGATACAATATTTTTTGTTTCCATTTTCAAGAAAAAACGCAATATGAAAAAAATTAAAATTTGTTTCGAAACCTTCACAAAAAAATACAAATTTTTCATTTGGGTCATTTCTTTCATATTGTATTAATTTAAGTCGTAAATCGCGATGAAAGGAAAAAATGAAAAATATAAAAATTGATAAGCTGAACGACTTATGGAATCGTTCTAAAAATTTAGGCCAGTTTTTATATTGATTAAAGATATTTGAAAAAAAATCAACAACTAAATCGGAGACCCAAAAGTTTCTACTACTAAAAGTGGACATGGAATGACCCATAGGTATACACACACATATATATATTACTAGCCGTACCCTGCCACGCGTTGCTGTGGCTCATGGTCAGTCTGGTTAAATGAAAAAGAAAGAAAATAGAAAGCGTACGTGCCTAATATGTTCAGTTTCACAATGCCTGTGGGTATACAATATTTTTTTTATAACACGTGCATCGAAAGTGGTGCTTTTCATGCTAGTTTTGCGGGACGAAAATAGCAAATTGCACGCTAGGATAGAAAAGTTGAGCTCGCGCATGCGCAGTTTATACTTGCTTCACTTTCGTCCCTTGGGTAAATTTTCATTCACTTTCGTCCCTGAAAACTAGCATGAACAGCACCACTTGCATTCACTTGTTATAAAAAATATCGTGTGCAACACGGACCAAAGTTGGCGCCGACGCACAGTATACGATTTGGCCAGTCTAGGTGGACAAAACCTTTTAGCCTATTGTACTGGAGTAAAAAGTTGTAAACAACTTTGTAACGAATATGTAATAATTAAAATGAGTTTGTATCTTTCATAAGTTTTTATTTACACAAAGAAAATACATCTTTATTTTGTTTAGTCATTGATATCTTAGGTAATTTTCTTAAGAGGGTTATGTACGGTTCAGATGATAGCAATAAGTATTTTATTAGGTCAAAATTAGTTCTGTAATTAAAATGAGTTTGTATCTTTAATAAGTTTTTATTTACACAGAGAAAATACATCTTTATTTTGTTTAGTCATTGATATCTTAGGTAATTTTCTTAAGAGGGTTATGTACGGTTCACAGATGATAGCAATAAGTATTTTATTAGGTCATAATTAGTTCTGTAATTAAAATGTGTTTGTATCTTTAATAAGTTTTTATTTACACGAAGAAAATACATCTTTATTTTGTTTAGTCATTGATTTCTCAGGTAATTTTCTTAAGAGGGTTATGTACGGGTCAGATGATACTAATAAGTATTTTATTAGGTCATAATTAACTCGTTAGTTAATAAACCTTTCAAGGAAAGGTGTGGGATTGCGAGTTTCATTAGGACCCCAGTTCGCTGAAGTATACCTGTCTTCGAGCCGCTATAACCGATTGCAAGATTAGTTGCTTGAATCTAAATGATGATATACTGTTCGCTCGTTCCTGTAAATATTCTTCACGAAAATGTTCTTAATTTTATGCTCACATAATTGTACCTTTTATTATTGGGAAACGGCAGTACTCATTAGCAAGCGTCCGTAATGCACCGTAGTACAGACCCCAATATTCATTTAGTACAGACCCCAATATTCATTTAGAACAGGCCCAATATTCATTAGTCTTAATGTCCCCCTAATTAACAGCAAAGTGTTGGGCATACATCTTAGGCTTGGCCCCCTCCCCCCACTTTCCGCTATTTTTCTGGGGCTAAGCAAGGTTTTACAAAAATTGTCACAGTCAGTCTCGTCTTGAGCTCTACAAGGTCAACGCAAAAAATTTCACAAGAGAAAGACCACATCACTGTTATCGCGCAACGAACAATTCCATATATATATAGTGAAATACAAAATGAGAAAACCCAACGTTAAGGGCTTTTATTTCACATAACAATGATTTCCACTTAACGTAAAACATATACGAAAATATACGGTGCATAGGAGTCCGCTGACCATGCGACGGAACACCTGTTAAAAATATAAATATAACAATAATCGCACAATATACTTGATATTACTTAAAAGTACAGTGATCCTTGCGTCGATTAAAACTAATATTATTCCTTGACTTGCCTTGACAAAAAAGTGCTACCCTTACAGATTTCTTTTTTTCTGATCTTTATATATAAAGAATATACTTTCTTTTAAAATTACGCCAATATTTGTAAGCTTAAATGCAATAGTAATAAACAACATAAAAGTCACTAACAATAGTCAAGGACTAACAATATATACCTGTAAATAAAGAATCCATGGCACACAAATGGAAATACTATAAAACGAAGTTATGCATATGAGAACACAACGACGTGGCGACTTGTACTAACCTGTGAAAGCACTGCGATAGTATTATATCGCTTGTTGTTACTGCGCAAGCGTGAATAGAATAGTGTATTCGTGGTTTGCTGATAGTTATACGGGGACTAACAATTACTAATATGGCTATATTCGAAATATTTACCTGCCTAAAAAATTAGACTTTTGTCCACCTAGATTGGCCAAATCGTATACTGTGCGACGAGTGTGATTGCAGCCCTCGCTTCGCTCGGGCAGCAAACTTCACACTCGTCGGCAATTGCCAATTTTCAGCCCTTGTTGCACAATATACTATTGTTGCTCCATTGTCTGTGCAGATATAGAGATTATCTCGTTTGCCGACTCTAGAACACGCAACATATAATTATCCATGTGAGAAGCAATCCATGTCTCTAACTCTAGGAGATCTAACATAAGCTGCACAATTCTAAAGATTAGCCCTGATCTTTGTTGGTGGTGATTGCAAACGCCAATCGAATTGGGAATTGCAATCTCTTAAGGGGGGGGGGGGGGGGGGTCTAACGGGTGGAAAAAACCTCTATTTTTACGAATTTATTTTAGAGCTATTGTTGAAGTAGATATATTTTAATGTTTCGCATGTTTAAAGCATCATTCGAACAACTTTTTGTAATTTTTGTGCAGAAAAATATTCAGAAATAAGCCGGTGGCGAAGCATTTTCGAGGACGCCTTTTAGAGAAGATGAGTTGCGGTGGACACTATATTTCAGCGTAGAATTATCTCAAATCAAAAAATCAGAGCAATTTAGTTAAAACAGATGTTTTTCTAGACCCCTACGTTTTTATTTAATTTTTTTTCCATTTTTAAATTTTTGGTGGTTGTTTGAAGTAAAAATTGCGATTTTTCACGAAAAAATCCGTCATTTTGTTGCTGTAAAACCCCCTTAATGTAACAAAACAAAAGAAAAGAAAAACGTAGGGGTCTGGTATTTTATATGTAGAAAGTGTGTACAAATTTGAAAAGAATCGGTGCAGTAGTTTTTAAATGACGATGTCCACGGACTTTTAAAACTTGGTTTCGAGAAACAAGCGTTTAAAGCGCCGAGTTCTTGCCGCTCCTCAGTATTAGAGGAGCGGAGACTTAAGGTCAAAGCACACCTAGGCGAAGCGAAGCTACCTTTTATATTTCCATTGCTTCTTACGAGGTAACGCACACTTGAGCGAAGCGAAGCGACGCGATGCTAAGCGAAGCGAAGAGAAGCGCCGCGACTAAAATAAGCACACTTGCGCGACTGGAAGCGCCGCGAAGCGAAGCGCTACCTTTTATATTTCCATTACTTCTTACCAGGTAACGCACACTAGAGCGAAGCGAAGCGCCGCAAAGCGAAGCGAACACACTACTAACTCAACCATCTTATTTTAAGACACCTACATGTCTTAAAACTTGAGGCCACTTTTAAGACGTTTAATACCGTCTTAATACGTTAAGACACTGTAAGTGTCTTCCAATAAGACACTTCAAACGTTTCATACTAAGACGGTTAGATGTATTGGAATATACGACTCTAAAAACGTCTCACAATAATTATACACAAATGTATAATTTTCAAACGTATATGTGAGCGCGAAATTATTCATAGTCAATATGAATACATTACAGGCGAGTCAGTAAATATCGAATGTAATAATTTTTCTCATCAGAGTAATGTTATAAAGTTCGATATTAAAGAAATTCGTTAGAAATGTATTCAAATCTCACAAATCGAAATACTCTGAAATAAACACATCGTGTCAAACAATTTCACTAATACTAATAAAAATATTGAAGTAATGTGATGAATGTATATCTCTAAGGAAAAGGAGGGTTACAGGAATGGATTCTCTGGAAGTGCTAGATCCAGCTTCAACCATGGCAGCATCATGATTATTAGCGTTCACGAAAGTCTCATTGTTCTCATTGTTCATTTGCAAAAAAAAATATATATAGACTATCAGACAAAACTTGTCACGTATAACTTCTCCATTTAAAAAAAATTTATTTACCGTATTTGTCAACTGGAGGGGTTCTGTGTAAATAACCTTCCCACCTGTGCAGTCTTTTAGCTTACATTGAGAAAACAAATTCTTTGGATCAAAGACATTTTATTCGGGTTGAAAGAAATATTTCTTTGTATAGCTCCGAAATTATATTTTTTTAGTCCAAAGAAATCTTTCATCGAAAGCAAATATTTCAATGGAAGATATATTTCTTTGGTCCGACAGAAACAGTTGTACAAATGAAGGAGTATTTATTTATTTTGAATCCTTGTACCTTCGATTCGAACTGTGATGTTATTTGGCAAAAGAAGTGCGTTTTTGAAACAAAGAAATATGTCTTCGGCATAACAGAATATTTCTTACTAAGTGAGATATCTATATTTGCCTGGAAAAAAGTTGTATTCAAGACAATTACTGGCGTCTTATGCGGCAAGAAATAGGTCATCTAGTCAAAGAAATATGTCTTCGGCGTAACAGAATATTTCTTCCTAACTGAGATATCTATATTTGCCTCGAAAAAAGTTGTATTCAAGACAATTACTCGCGTCTTTCGCGGCAAGAAATAGGTCATCTAGTCAAAGAAATATGTCTTCGGCGTAACAGAATATTTCTTCCTAACTGAGATATCTATATTTGCCTCGAAAAAAGTTGTATTCAAGACAATTACTCGCGTCTTTCGCGGCAAGAAATAGGTCATCTAGTCAAAGAAGTATGTCTTCGACGTAACAGAATATTTCTTCCTAACTGAGATATCTATATTTGCCTCGAAAAAAGTTGTATTCAAGACAATTACTCGCGTCTTTCGCGGCAAGAAATAGGTCATGTAGTCAAAGAAATATGTCTTCGGCGTAACAGAATATTTCTTCCTAACTGAGATATCTATATTTGCCTCGAAAAAAGTTGTATTCAAGACAATTACTCGCGTCTTTCGCGGCAAGAAATAGGTCATCTAGTCAAAGAAGTATGTCTTCGGCGTAACAGAATATTTCTTCCTAACTGAGATATCTATATTTGCCTCGAAAAAAGTTGTATTCAAGACAATTACTCGCGTCTTTCGCGGCAAGAAATAGGTCATGTAGTCAAAGAAATATATCTTCGGCGTAACAGAATATTTCTTCCTAACTGAGATATCTATATTTGCCTCGAAAAAAGTTGTATTCAAGACAATTACTCGCGTCTTTCGCGGCAAGAAATAGGTCATCTAGTCAAAGAAGTATGTCTTCGGCGTAACAGAATATTTCTTACTAACTGAGATATCTATATTTACCGCGAAAAAAGTTGTATTGAAGACAATTACTCGCGTCTTTCGCGGCAAGAAATAGGTCATCTAGTCAAAGATATAATAATTTAAAGTAAAGGAATATTTCTTCTAGTAGAAAATATAATATTCCTTTGGTCCAAGTAAAATTGTCTCTGATCAGATGAACGCCGTATTTTGAAGAGAGAGCTAGATATTTCACTGGAAGTAAAACGCAACTGATCCATGCATGCGCAGATTGTTAAAAGCGCCGCTTGCCAATGGTTTGTGACTGCTGTGCGAAGAAAACTAATATTTACAAGAGACTAATGGGCCGGTCCTGGAAGCACTGTAGTACCAAGACAACCAGCGGCAAGGCTGGAGCGAGTTCACGACACCTCACCCACTTCCAAAAAAACCAGTTGATCAAAGCCCCACTTGATCCATAAAGCGACAACCATTACACTTTTCAACGTTGCTCTTATAAATACTAAGACATAAATTTGCATCCGAGAATATTCGCCACATAGCGGGCAAACGGGATATTAGCACAGCGATTTTATCTTTACCGACAGTGACCGATTTTACCCTCGGTGACGCGCGATGTCCTAGTCCCTCTGACTTGCAATTACCGTATGTATCATGCCAAATTAAACAAGCAGATATACCGACATTGCCGAAACTTTACCGACGGTCAAGAATTTTATAGTTAGAGTTGGCTTGAGAAGAGTGCGCTGTGTGTGCTGCGTGAGAGCGAAAAGTGTCAAACGTCTGATTTCCCGATAGCTGTCAATTCGGAAAATCGAAGTATCGAATAATAGACGAAACACTTCGATCTCTTGAATTAACAGCTATCGGGAAATCAGACGTTTGACACTTTTCGCTCTCACGCAGCACACACAGCGCACTCTTCTCAAGCCAACTCTAACTGTAAAATTCTTGACCGTCGGTAAAGTTTCGGCAATGTCGGTAATTCTGCTTGTTTAATTTGGCATGATACATACGGTATTTTGTGTCCTTTATACCCATTTTTAGCTCAGATTTAATTTCTAGTCATTCCTTCAGTCAAGCCTCTTACACTCGCTGAAGGAATTTTATAAGTATTGATTATAGAGTTCGAGTTTTCACGTTTTGATCTCACGCTCTGCCAGTAGCGATCAGTACCTAGGTAGTTAGGTTCGTGTTCACTTTCCCTCAATGTTACGTGTTAATTCATGTGTTGATTTAGAGAAACGATTTATTTCAAAGAAATACGTAATTCATAATGACTACCGTATGTCCCACTCTGTACGGGCCAGTTTGAAGTTACCTTCGGGGAGACTTGGTCGGTACTTGAGTCATTTAATACCGGTAGAAGTCGAGTCGGTAGTTAGAGTTGGTGTCAATTCGGGTGATTGAAGCGTCTAACTTCGAAATTATGAATTTGTGAATAATGGAAATTACTCACCATTATTCACAAATTCATAATTTCGAGGTTAGACGCTTCGATCTCCCGAATTGACACCAACTCTAACTACCCCGATAGCCAGATGGCTCCACAGTGGTGGCACTGTGGGACCACGCGGTGATTTTGAGAAACATCACAGTGATGTCTTGGTGCGTGCCCACTGGGGTACCACTGTGGCATCACGCAATGTACAAAGTGGATAAAGTAGGATTTTGCAAAAGGATAAAGTAGGATTTTGCACGCAGTGACTTTACCGAGGTTTTTCACTGTGTGCCCGTGCAGTGCCGCCGCCTGCCACCCGCCTAGTAGTGTCGCTTTTTTTTTCACACCCTACCGGGATTTGAACCTGCGATCTTCAGGCTACGAGATGCTTCGAAATTGGGAATGCTTGCATTCTACCAATTGAGCCATCGACTCTTCCAGCGCGATGTTGCTCCACTCCGGTCATAATATAGAAACCGGACATGACAGACAGGGAGGCTTCTCCACCTTTTGTATACATTTTGCGGAAAATCACGGGTAATCCTAAGCGGATGTGTGAGTTCAACTAATTGTTGAAACGTAAGTCTTTCTTTCAATTGCTATTTTTCAAATAGACACCATTTAGAAGTTACGGATAATCGCCTTCGCACTGCTCTAACCTACAAACGTCCCAGAATGCAACTGTAAACATTCTTGACTCGTGTTTTACATTTTCAGTTTATTGGCGTAAATGATTGAAGGGATCGCATTCTCGTGTCCACCTGTATTATACATTTTCTGGATCTGGGTTGTGTTTATCATCATGTGTTTAGATCATGCCAAAGGGATTCAGGGATACTGCAAAAGACGCGAAGTGAGCTATTGGAGTATGCTTGATATCTAATTTTAATTGTGTAAAGTATTCCAATACTCTTCTGTTTCCAGATTCAAATGGCTAATCCGACCTTATGTGATGCTTCAAAAGGAACATCAATGCTTAACACATTCGCTGCGGACCGCGCAGCTCCTGCTTTAAAATACATACACCCTCATGTGGGAGCCACATGATCCGCAGCAAACGTGTAAAGGAAACTCTTTCAGAACTTGATAGTCCTATAGTATACGCTCACAATGATCTTCTACTGGGAAATGTATTGTATAATGAAAAAGAAAATAGCGTTACTTTCATTGACTATGAGTACACTGCTTTTAACTGAGGCTTTTGATATATCCAATCATTTTATTGAATTTGCTGGTAATCAAATTATCCATTTACCACACCAACTAATCATTTTTATAGCATAGAAATAATACAAAATCTCTTATTTCTTTTTTCAGGTATAGATAATCCTGACTTCTCTGTATCCGGAGGAAACATTGCAAAGGGCTTGGCTTAGAATATATCTTCGTACGTACAATGAAGCCACAGATGTATCCGAAGATACTGTTACTAAACTTTAACCAAGGTTTAAGTTTCCTCCTTTATCTCATTTCTTCCGGGGTTGCTGGGCGGTTATACAGAGTGAACATTCAAATATCGACTTCGATTTTCTGGAGTAAGTTTATTTAATTATTATCAGATTGTATAATCAGGATATTTTCATTTTATAATATTCATATTTCATTTGATGATAATCGTTTTGATAATAGGTACGCTTCTTTCAGATTTAACGAACACTTCAAAATGAAGGACGAATGCCTGAACATGAAGTATAAAATTTACGCCAGGGCGAAATCATTCCATACAATGAAGAATTTTAATAATTCCCAACGATGTATTCTATATGATACTATTTAATTTTACCAGCTTGTTAACTGGATTTCTCAAGGAAATTATCTCCTTTTATTCAGATTTATTATAACAGCAGTTGAAAAAAATTGGGAATGAAAATACTATGATATAATAGCTTAAGTCGTACAGTATTTTATATAAAGAATAGGATAATATACACATAATAGAATCATGTACATATTATATTACCAAATAAAAAAATGTTTTCTGTTATCCATCATGTTTTTCCCGCAATTTCTAAAAATTTCCTTTGACCCTTTTTAATGTTATCATCGGAATTAATAGTTCAGTTTTTTCTCCGTACTAGTACTTAAATCTTTGCCAGTAAACAATATTTGTTTAGCATATTTTAAAATATCCTTCAATGCCTCGGAATAGAAATGAATCTGTGAATCCAAGAACAGTATAAGTCCAAAAAATGGCGTTTTGAGTTAAGATAGGTAGCCAAAATGTTAAAAATTCTAAGCTCCATATATTGTCAAGAACCGATTCCTATCAGTCATAAGAAAATCCACGTATTTAGCATCCCTCATTACAGTTTTCAAGAGCTTGAAATGATGGCCATTAACTCATTGTAAAGTTATTATGTTTTTTCATTTTTTCTTGAAACTATCTTTATGCATTTGTACTGTTCTTGGACTCACCGATTCAAATAGAGTGCGTCTGGCGCCTTACTACGCATGTGTTAGAAAATCGTTCCAACTCAGAACTAGGGACTGACATTACCGTTCGAGAACCAGTTCTGTTACAGTTCGCAGTTGGAATGCTCTTTGGAATCGTTCCAGAACTAGTTCTGTGTTTGTTGGAACGGCTGGGTCAGACTGCGCACACTCCGTCGAGTTAAGAACCAGTCCTCGTGTTAGTTGGAACGAACCTAGTGACTGCTCTCGAAGGTTCTCATTAAATTTTGTAAAATAATTTGGTATTTTTCTTTTTCAAAATAAATGTCAACATAACCACGTAACATAAACAAAGAATTTGTAAATAAAAGTAGTTTTAAAATTGCAAGTGCAATAAACCCAATTCATAAGTGATGAATATCGGTATCGAAGATATGTTATCAATTCTAGGAGTCAAAAATTCCGCTAGTGGAAGGAGAAGCGGTATTGAAAGCAGGTTTGTATTTTCCTGCGGAATCAAAAAGAGAAACCAAAATGCAGTGAAAATCATCGCTTCTTGCGTACAATCGTCACATGGTACTATTTGCCCTACTGATTTATGTACAGAAGCGTTGCAAAAACATGTTTGCGTCTTCCTCTGGCCCAGCTGCACTTGCACGTTACTTCTTTATTGTTGTTTACTAGTAAGATGTTCACTTCAACTTCGTGAGGAGCACTTGTTACATGTGACGATTGTACGCAAGAAGCGATGATTTTCACTGTATTTTGGTTTCTCTTTTTGATTCAGCAGGAAAATACAAACTGCTTTTTCAATACCGCTTCTCCTTCCACTAGCGGCATTTTTTACTCTCCTAGAACTGACAAGATATCTCCGATATCGATATTCATCACTCATGAATTGGGTTTATTGCACTTGCACTCTTAAAAACTACTTTTAGGTATTTACAAATACTTTGTTTACGTTACATGGTTATCTTGACATTCGGTCCGCAACGACGGCCATCTTAGGAAGAACGAAACGCCACCATACAGCGGTGTCCGACGCGAATAAAAATTCCGTACGGCGTCAGCGAATAGACCAATCAGGATCGAGTATTCCGTTCTGGCAAAAACTCGCACTCCGGATCCTCACTGTGGCATCAGAGTAACGTCACTCAGTGACGCCACCGCGTGACTTTTGGGTGAAAGTCACGCTTGGCTATCGGGGTACCGACTCGACTTCTACCGGTATTAAATGTTTCGATTACCGACCAAGCCTCCCTGAAGGTAACTTTCAAACTGGCCCGTACAGAGTGGGACATACGGTATACTATACTTCTTTCAGTTAAAGAAAAACTGCGTTACCATTAAAGACGTCAGAATTATTAACGGATAGACGTCCTTTGTTGATTTGAAAGAATATTTCTTTCGGGGAAAGATAAATATTCAATGAAGTTATTTCTTTCAAGTGAAAAATGCAGTCTTTTCACATAAATAGTAAAATCATTGTCTTGAAAGACGCGTTCTTCAAGTGGAATGAAGCAAATTATTACAACGATTATTCTGCGTTCTTTGGTTCTAACGATGCATATGTTGATTTAAAGAAACAATTTGTTTCAAAGAAATACGTAATTCACAATGACTATACTATACTTCTTTCAGTTAAAGAAAAACTGCGTTAGCATTAAAGACGTCGGAGTTATTGACGGAAAGACGTTTCTTGTTGATTTGAAAGAATATTTCTTTCGGGGAAAGAAAAAAATTCGATAAAGTCATTTCTTTCAAGTGAAAAATGCAGTCTTTTCAAATAAATACTAATATCACCGACTTAAAGACGCGTTCTTTAAGTGGAAGAATTGAAAACCAAAGAATTCGATTTCTTTGATCCAAAGAATTTTTTTTCTCTGTTTAGTTGTTGGCAATATCATTTGCATTGGAGACTTCACCAGCACAATATTCAATTCACTATTGTCATCAATTATGCTGTCATCCGCATCATGCCACATGCCTGATGCTTGATGTTTTTTTTGAATGATAATGTCTGTGTTTGCTATCACCAAACTTAATGCTGGATCGCGAGCACATAATTTCTTAAACTCTTCCAACACAACTTCAGCGTCAGGCTGATTATCTCGTGAGAGAAATCTAACACACTTGCGTCGTTGACCTAATGCACAAAACACTGTTTTTTCTTTTTTTTTCGACATTTTTGCACAGCAAAACATGCACAGCAAACAACCTCCGGAAAATGACGTGCTTGTTGGCCGCGTTGAATTTTACAGAAAGTGAATTGAGGTGAGGTCGAAAAAGGAGGGGAAGGTCCCGTTACCTAACAGTACAGGGGCCCCTTTCTCGAACTCGCTCGTATCTGCGTGCACGCATCTTAGCGAATAGACCAATCAGGATCAAGTATTCCGTTGTGGTGGGGTTACGGACAACGGAATACTTGATCCTGATTGGTCTATTCTCTAAGATGCGTGCACGCAAAGATACGAGGGAGTTCGAGAAAGGGGCTCCAGTAAAGTACGCTAAACCCTGTTCCAACCGAGCCGAAAACCGTATAACGAACGGTACACGTCATGTGCAGTAGAGTGCGCTCGTCGGTTTTTTCCTCGGGACCGGCGTTACTTGAGTAAAGAGAGTGTACAAATTTTCTGTAAGCTGTACGCGACATATACGGCTGATGTAGGAATTTTTTATTAACAAATAATAAAAAGAAATAAAGGATACAAATTCGGCTGATGTGTTGACATTGACAATGAATAGAATTCAACGTGAAAATGAACTGTCATGCTCGATGTGTTTCTTTAATTGTCAGTCAAATGAAATTTTGTTTGAAGGTTTTTAATCTATCTTGCTTCGTTTCCAATATAATCAACCACTCAAATTTCACTCACTCAAAGCCCTTTTGAGGGTGACCGGAAACTTTTTGGGGGGTAGTGTATATCTAAGGTTACATGTGAATAATGATGCTTGACGTCACAGGTAACAAGATGTTTGAAGTGTATTACTTGTGTAAGTGTCTTACTATTTTAAGCAACTTATTCATTTAAATGTCTTATACCTGAAGAAGTGTCTTACTTTAAGACGATTAAGCGTCTTTATCTTAAGACAGTACCATGTGTCTTATGATTTTAGACGGAAAATAAATGTCTTTTTGAGAAAAGACAGACAAACGTCTTGGAATAAGACGGTTAAGTGTCTTGAATTTCTGATCAATACACTTAACCGTCTTATTTTACGTCAATAAGACACTGTTCCGTATTATTTTAAGACGTTTCATCGAGAGGCCGGTTTGTAGTGTAGGAGAAATGTCTGGGGGCATATTCTCGACGCGTGAGAAATGTTTTTCCCGTGGACGCGCGAAATGTAATTCGTTAACGGACGTAAAGTTTCGTCGATCACTTCCCTTAACGATTCGAAAATCCTTTCCAAGATAGATCTCGTCAACGAAATGAATTTTCTCACACGAAAAATAATTTCCCATACTCCGTAATAATTTCTCTCTTCATGTTTACATCTCTTAGCGACGTATTCTTTTTAGAATCTTGTTTAAAACCTTAGCAAGGACCCGTCGCATCGGCCTGCTGCCTCGTCGTTATCCCGCAGCACCCCACACTACTTATTATTTAAATGACTTGATTGCCCACGCAGCAACATGCAACTCACCGGCATGCAAATGCCACATCACATTCGTTGACGAAAACAGCGGGGACGACGAATGACACTTTCGTCTCAAAGTACATTCGTTAACGAAGGAGTTTCGTATGGGAAACCATTCCGTGTACACAGCGTTCTCAAACAAAACAATAGCTCCGTTCACGAATTCGATTCTCACGCGTCGAGAATAGCCCCCCTGGTGAGGAATATTTTCCAATCGTAGCGCCGCGCTTCCGACAGATTCCGCGTAGTGTGCGATACTCTGCGACGGCTAGCGATTTTCGCAAAGTCCGAAAGGCTCCGTGTTTCGACAAGCATGTGCCTTTGCTGCGATTGCAGTCCCGTATCTTTCTCGGAAACATCCATTACGATCATTCTGCACGCCGCTTCCTATCGCTTAGTACCATCGCGATCTAAAGACCTTTCCAGTTTAGCTTCAAGCTCGTTATTAGGTATAAAAGCAAGGCGATACAGAATGTACTCATAATCCCACATCCTTTTCGGAAGGCTAATTACCGGTTGGATCGGAATAAATCACCCCCCCCCCCCCAGCGGCCACTCATAAATACCGCTCTATACCCTAATGACGGGAAAAATGACAAAGTCAATAGGTGACCGCTCGGGTGAACCTAAATACGTGGTTTATCAGGTATAGAGGATCGCTTCACCATTCCGCATATAACCCGGAAATAGTGATAAAACGTGACGGGATCATCTATGAGGTCCGGGAAAAGCGAACTAAACTCGCCTTTCGTTGCGTGCTTTCCGTTCCAAAGCTTTGGCTGGTTCATATTTCGCAACAGGATAATTGGTACGCCGATTTTCAATTGCAGTACATGCGAAGGCATCCCCGACAGATCGGGTGAATTCAAAAATTCTGTTGGATAATTAACCGCTTCATCTGCTTCCACAACAGTGTCGATGGACTTGTATGTGATTGGCTCGCTTTGAATGTTAAACTTAACAATATATTTAAGTGCGTAGACGTCTTTGTTCTTGGCCGCAAGAATGGCTCGTTTATTCAGCCAATCGTGATTCTTATAATTAGTTTGAAATTTTGAATATTGGGAAATACACTACGCAACAAAATTATCGCAACAACTTATTTTACTCTAAATATTGTCAAACTTCGGAAGCCCGTAGCACAACGAAAAATCATTGTATCCCTATCTTTTTTTTTTTTAAATTAAAGCTTAAAATCTCAGCTTTACTATCCCAAAGTTTATTTTTCGATTTAAAGCACCGAGAGATTAAAATCCCCTGAAAATCAAGGTCATCTTTTGAAACTTAAAAATTTGCAAAGTTGCGCATTGACACGGAGTTACAAAAATTTTTTTTTAAATTCTGATCACAGAAAATGAAAGTTCAACTCTTTACCTTTAATTAAAAAAAAAAATTTTACTTTCCAATTTTTCTACGCCATTCTACAGCGTTTTAAATAAAAAAACTGAAACTCCCGTTTTTTCCCCGTGTTACAGGGCCCAGGTAACGCGATAAATAATCATATTTTTTAAGACAAATGCATGGGCTTTATTGGTGCATCGAAATGCATCGCTTTCGTATGAATTTTTTCTCAAAGAACAGATGATGGCCTACAAAATTTTTCGATGTTCAGGAGTGAAAATACCGTTCGAACACGAAACTTCCTACAGAATTCGTCCAGGTACACTTGTACAGTAAGTTATATAACATACGTGCAATACCTTTTCGGCGACCTCTAACTTGGCCCAATACCCCGTGTTAACTTACGAACGGCTTCTATGTAACTTCGCCCCAAAATGTCCCCATCTCGATACCAAAATCCCTGAAGAAGTAGTCCAGGTATACCTGGACACAATATACGACCTCCAATAATTCGAAACAACAATTTATAAGTTCAAAAAAAATTACGCAATTGATGTTCAGTTGAGTAATACTCCCAAAAACCGGGATTTTCAGTTTTTTTATTTAAAACGCTGTAGAATGGCGTAGAAAAATCGGAAAGTAAAAAATTTGTTTTTAAATTAAAGGTAAAGAGTTGAACTTTTATTTTCTGTGATCAGAATTTGAAAACAAAATTTTGATAACTCCGTGTCAATGCGCCAACTTTGCAAATTTTTAAGTTTCAAAAGATGACCTTGATTTTCAGGGTCTCTTAATCTCTCGGTGCTTTAAATCGAAAAATAAACTTTGGGATAGTAAAGCTGAGATTTTAAGCTTTAATTTAAAAAAAAAGATAGGGATACGATGATTTTTCGCTGTGCTACGGGCTTCCGAAGTTTGACAATTTTTAGAGTAAAATAAGTTATTACGATAATTTTGTTGCGTAGTGTACTTTTTCAACCAATTCTTCTTTTGATGTCACTAAATTGCAGAAGTTGTGAGGCAATGAAATTCGTCCTGAGGTCAGATCAACCGGCACCTTTCCATTCCCAATTTCTAGCAACTGATTCGAGAATATCTCAGCTGATCGATTGTTTTGCAGCTGGACACGCATATTTTCAGTTAATTTTAACGTCTTTACGTATCGCCATAAAGTAGAGTATTTCAGGCAAGCATTTATTTCATCCACTGGTGTCGATCGAGGAATTACAGATAACGTTTGCCTGAAATCTCCTGCAAGCACTATTAATGCGTTCCCAGATGGTCTGATATTTCCACGCAAATCTTGCAATGATCGATCAAGAGCCTCGAGTGATTTTTAGTGCGCCATTGTGCATTCATCCCAAACTAAGTTTGCATTTCTACAATACTTTTCCCATGCCGGTTGCTATGGAAATGTTGCACGTGATAGATTCAATGAATTGCATGTTCAACGGCAATTTCAAAGCGGAATGAGCAATTATTCCACCTGGTAGCAATGTCGCAGCTATTCCGGACGATGAAAGAGCTAAGGATATGCTATTTTGGGATCCAATTTCTACCAGAATCAATCTAATTAGGAACGTTTTACCAGATCCTCCTGGCGCATCTAATTGTAAGAAGATTTCTCCAACCCCGTTATTCACAGTTTGCATTATTTGATCGTAAATGCCTTTTTGCTCAAGAGTTAGCTTAGGAATATTAGATTCCACGACACATAAGATCACCCGTGTTGTAATTTTGTTCACGACACAATTCTACATCGAACGAAGCAGCCGCAGATTGATTCGGTGATGGCATTCCCAATTGATTGGGAAGTTTGTTAGCGATTTCTAAGTACAAATCTTCAATCATTATCAACGCTTCGTTGTAGATTTCTGCTGTGAAATCCATGTTCATATTTGAATTTTCCTTGCGTATTCGATGGAAAATATCTTCAGCCATGTGCGATTTATGTTTCTCCCATAACTCTGTTAGAGATGAAGGAAAGCAGGCGATCAATATGAGTGCAAACAGAGTGCACCAATTTTATTTGGATGAGACGTGTGGCACGCGTCATAAATGCATGCATCCCAGTGTCGATCGTTCTCCAATAAATTCAGAGCTTGACACTGGGTAATTCCCGAGTCCCGTACATAACGGGTTTGAGTAAAGGCGTGTTGCCACGAGTCGAC
Source organism: Xiphydria camelus (assembly GCA_963678675.1). Classification (NCBI taxonomy): domain Eukaryota; kingdom Metazoa; phylum Arthropoda; class Insecta; order Hymenoptera; family Xiphydriidae; genus Xiphydria; species Xiphydria camelus. Next base: position 17,237,761 of record OY783195.1, read on the forward strand.
TCAAGTCGAACGACTTAGTAGTTCGACTAGAAGTCGATAGTGTAAAGTGCATTTCGACCAAGTAGTTCGATTTCACAGTTGATTCGACGGAAGTCGCAAGACGAGCTACTTCATGCGATTCGACTGATGACGTGTCGCTCAAACGACGAAGTCGAACGTGTAAACATCCAATCGACTGCGATCGGAAAAGGACGCGCGTGCATATTACACTGCGGCTTTCCATTTTGAATTGGATTGTCGAATCGGCTTTTGTTTTGCCTGTGGAAACGAAATCTTGTCGACTACGGTCGAACTACCAAGTCGTTCGACTTGAGTCAACTCGTGGCCACGCGCCTTAACGGTTTCTCGCTCCTGACCATTAAGGAGTCTCGTCAGTGAAATTTTTCAAGACAGATTTTTATTAGATTTTTTTCATGTATTTAGCCAAGTATCTTATAGATGAAAATCAAAAACCAATCAATTTTCACTTAACCGTTTCTTTGTAATTAATTTTTAAAAGTAGGCGTTTTAACATTGTGGCTTATGCACATACTGCTAAACAGACGTCAAACACAGTTTTAGCAAGACAGAAAATTCACAAAATATGCTCAAATTATATGGTAAGATGCGTAGTTTTGTTTTTGCATGAAATAAATCACTTTTACTTAGCGGTTTTTGTATAATAAGAAAAAATGTGAGGGAAAACGCGAATTTTCAGGCAAAACCGGCGGCCATATGCAAAATCGTGGCAACGCAGAGGCTATGACGTTTTGCTGTGACTCTCAGGGCCGCGTCTAACGGGGGGCCATTTCGTGCCACGCACGAAGGTGCACTAGCCATGAGGCGCCAAAAGGCCTCATACCTTCTCCAGAAAAGGGCGCTAAGCACGAAGGCGTCTCAACATCTAGAAGCGGCCCTGGTGACTCTCCACGACCCATTCGTAGACATTGAATCATTTTCCTATAATATTTTTCTGTTACAAATTTTCCGTTCCACCGAATCTTCTGGGGTTTCAAAAAATTAAACATTTTTTCTTTTCTTCGAATATTTTTCACTCATGCTACTTTTCACGAGAAGTTACACTTGTTCTAGGTTATGAGTAAACGCTGTGTGGTAAATCAGATATTCTACGTTATCTACAGAACTAGTACCAACTGCGGAATATTCTAATCCACCGTTGCCACGTCTTGCACACATTTTATAATTTTATAATAAAATCAATTTAACGCAAAAAATAAATTATAAACATATTCATCATCTTTAAAATGCATAAGAAATCTGAAATTAACAGATCTTGAATCTGCCTAACCATGTATTTACTATTTTTTCTTCTGTAAATTAACTTATCTAGGATTGGCAATAACCGTCGGTTTCTTTGATGTTTCGCCCCGCGTACCTCACCCCGCAAAGTACTGACGAGACTCCTTAAGGAGGATCGACTGTTTCTTTGGAGTCAAAAATGTGTTTGAAAAAAATGTTTTCACAGCGATCTGAAACTTTATGGAATAATAATTAAATGAATTATGAACCCATTTTATGCATCGTTCATGCCGAAAATCATTAGTAAATAAAATATTGAAAAATTTATGGCGGACTATTAGAGCGTCAATGACTCCGGAATCGTTGTCAGAGGCTTGTTGCCCAACATTTTAAAGAAAAATACAAAATTACAAATAATCTATAAGAACCTATAAAAACAACTCATAGGGAATGCTGAAGACATAAAACAGTTATTCGATTGATAATTCAGTATCGTGGATATATGATTATAGTTTTAACATTTTTTATTGTGCGTTGCAATTTTCATTGTATTCTTGGCAACGTTGTCCTCCGCGATATTTTATATTGGCTGCAGTGACGCGTGAACTACAGTGGCCAGCTATGGCGGATGACGTGAGCATGCAGCAAAGCCGGTATAAAGGGAAATTTTGCCAAAAAAGAAAAAGAGTTGTATAAGTAAAGGCATGATTTCGTTTCAACAATCATTCAACTTGGATACAGATTTTTAGGACAATATTTTTTTATCGTTTCGAATCTTTCAAATTTCGCTCTCAGTTTGAATGGATGCCAGGTAAGGTTCGGTCTTTAAGCTTTACAAATGTTTCGCTGCCGTGTTGCCAAGTCTCTCACCGTTAATATGGCGTGCTAATGGTTTACGAAGTAAAAACGAATTTCATGATAATATTACGTTGCAACCATACGGTAAAACCTAATTTACTTATTTTTTACATAATCCTTAATATTTCATCTGTCAAATTACTAGTTTTTCAAAGTCTAGAGTTGGCGAAGTGTATGTTAAAGTCAGTGATAATCTACCTTAGTACAATCGTTTTCCATAAGGCGATATGTTAAAAGTGGTCAACTTTAGAATAAAATAACGAAGAAACTAGACGGTCTATATTGCTCGAATTTTCGTATTAGTTGTGTAAAGTATTCGTGTATATCATATAAAAAAATTAGGGCTGTAAGTTTATTTTTCGTCTGATAGTCGAACCTCCTTAAGGTAGTTGGACCGCTATAGCACTTTTCCAGAGATTTTTAAAAATTTTTGTCAGATTATAGATTATAAAAAAACTGATAACTTTTCCTGATGAATGAAACCGTTCTGACGTTTAGAAATAGAGATATTCGGTTTTTATTTCTCCATTGAAATCAATGAGAGAGAGAGAGACAGGGCCGTGTGGAGCCTCCGCAGTCGCGCGCGTACCTGCATGCGCGCGGCGTATTACGGCCCTGTCTCTCTCTCTCTCATTGATTTCAATGGAGAAATAAAAACCGAATATCTCTATTTCTAAACGTCAGAATGATTTCATTCATAAAGAAAAGTTATCAGTTTTTTTATAATCTATATAATCTGACATTTTTTTAAAATCTCTGGAAAAGTGCTATAGCGGTCCAACTACCTTAAGAGGTCGGCACACGCCGTCTGGAAATGTAAAGATATATTTCCAACATGGTGCATAAGAACCTTTTGTATTTTCGCCACCACACTTAACAAATATAAATCTAGGGCCCTATAGAAAAAAAAAGAAAATAATAAATTTTTGATTTTGCCGATTGATTACAACAAAGAATTTTTTTTTCTTTCTATAGGACCCTAGATTTACGTTTTTAAGTGTGGTGGCGAAAATACAAAAGGTTCTTATGCACCATGTTGGAAATATATCTTTACAGCCACGAGACAATTTTCGGGCATTTTTGTCGCGGCTGTAAAGATATATTTCGAACATGTGGTGCATAAGAACCTTTTGTATTTTAGCCACCACACTTAAAAAAACATAAATCTAAGGCCCTATAGAAAAACAACTAAATTTCTTTGTTGTAATCAATCGGCAAAATCAGAAATGTATTTTTTTTTTTCTATAGGGCCCTAGATTTATATTTTTTAAGTGTGGTGGCGAAAATACAAAAGGTTCTTATGCACCATGTTGGAAATATATAATATCTTTACATTTCCAGAGGGCGTGTGTCGGCCTCTTAAGATGGGTCAGGCCACCTGGAATGATAGTTCGATCCTTTGTACCCGGATGAGCTAGATGTCAGGTTTTCCCGATCGGTCATCTATTGGGGTTCGTCATTTCTCCTTCTTCCAAAGCTGATTCAGTATTCGAAGTATAGCGGTATCTATTAGAGTGGGTGCTGTGGGAAATGGCTCATTCTGACCCTTCCGGTAATTAACCTTCCGGGAAAGGTTCGGGATTGCGAGCGCATTTGCAGTCTACGTTCGCCAAAACATACTGCCCACCTCGCCATTGCCACCTATGGCGAAATTAACTCTAGATTAGCGCGTTACTTAGATCGCGATTATAACACAGTCACACACAAAAAAATGGGGTATGCATTTGATGCGATATATGTTATCCGTAGTAATTTTGCCTCCTGATCATGAACCCGGTGCCGAAATTTGGCCATCACGTCACCATTTTTTTCCAACCTCAAAAAACTGCACACACACACAAACAAAAGTGGGGTATTTACTTTTGATGTGATATATGTTATTCGTAGTAATTTTGCCTCCTGATCACGAATCCGGTGTCAAAATTTGGCTATCACGTCACATTTTTTAATCTCAAAAAACCAGTCAGAGATCGTGATGTTCAAAAAGTTAATGGATTTAAACCAAATTCAGTATAGGGTTTTTTGGGTCGCTGATCACGAATCTGAAGTCGGATTTCAAAAATTCAAGATGGCGAATCCAATGTGGCCCACGAGATTTTCTAAAATCGATGGATTCATGCCAAATTTGGTACAGTAGGGTTTTTTGGGTCGCTGCTCAAGAATCTGAAGTCAGATTTCAAACATTCAAAATGGCGGATCCAATTTGGCGGACGAGATTTTCGAAAATCGACGGATTCATGCCAAATTTGGCATTTGGGGGGGGGGGGGTGGGGGAGTTCGGTCGCTGATGAACATTAAGTTATATTTACAAAAATTCAAAATTTGTGAAAATCTCGTCCGCCATATTGGACCCGCCATCTTGAATGTTTGAAATCCGACTTCAAATTCGTGATCAGCGACCCAAAAAACCCCCTATAACGAATTTGGTTTAAGTCCATTAACTTTCTGAAAATCATGATATCTTGATGGTTTTTGAGATACAAAAAAATGTGACGTGATGGATAAATTTTTACACCAGATTCATGATCAGGAGGCAAAATTACTACGAATAACATATATCGCATCAAATGTATACCCCACTTTTTTTTGTGTGGTTGTGTAATGAATGGTAAGAAACGATATGTAGAAGTCCCCTTGCGACGGAGCTGTCTGGTTAAATGGAAAAGAAGGAAAAGAAAAAGCGTATATCTCATATTTCAGTTACCACAAGCCTATTATTTCTCCTATAAATTCTGAAGAAATAAACAGAATTGAATAAAATGTCATGGTATTACTATTATTGAATACTCTTGTTTCGTTTTTTTTCTACCCATCAGTATCAAAGTTTAACTTCTTCCGTGCGTGGCGGCCACGCGATAGTTTCTTTTTTGTTATTCCATTGTCTCTGCAGATATAGAGATTGTGTGTGTTTAAAAGTATGTTTTTACCTGTCACAGGTGTGACATCTAGTTTTCCCCTCGCGACTTCGTCCGCATGAATCACGAAATAATCTCATTCCCTATTTATTCCCCCTTATCACGTTGACTGCCATGCAGGTCTCATGGGACCAACAAGTAATGTACCTAAACCGGCAGTGAATATGGGTGGCAGTCAACGTATTAAGGGAGTAGGTATATGGATAGTAGGTATATTAAAAAATGCGCATATTCGAATGCAATGTTGTGTCAAAATTTCAAAGCAATCGGTGAAGAACTTTCAGACTTAAGATTTTGGACAAACAAACATTTATATTTTATTTATTTACCCCCTTAAGGGAGTAGGTTTATAAATAGTAGGTATATAAAAACAGAATCGTATTCGATTGCAACGTTGTGTCAAAATTTCAAAGCAATCGGTGAAGAACTTTCGCAGATCTTAGATTTTGTACAAACAAACAGTTACATTTTTATTTATAGAGATTAGGCGTACTACTTTGCTTCCGCCATTTTTTCCCCCCGAAATTCGAGGCATTTCTAAATTTTCTTGCTTCTAAATCATTCCCATGTCTTTGAGGCGTTTTGAAATTACTTGTTGGGTCACTTCCTATGATATCGTGCCAATTTTTCTTGACTTTGACACGAGTCTTCATCATACAGGGTGCGGCAAAACTGTCTCCCTATTTTCAGTATGCTGTCGTAACGCGGAGTGACGCCGCCGAAAAGTGGCGGTAGCATCAGTACAAGCGGGAAGACTAATCTGTTTCTGTTTGAAACAGATTTATTGAAACGCCATGTGGACAAAAGTACAGCGCGCTTTCGCCGTGGAAGTGTACATCCGTGAAAATGGATCCGTCATCGCTGCACAACGAGCGATCGGCCTCCGATATAAAATTTCTCGTAATCGAAAAGTTCCGAACCGAAAATCAATTGTTCTGTGGGTAAAAAACTTCTGAGAAACTGGATCTGTTATCAAGAAATGAAGTGGACGTTCACGGACAGCTCGGATACCCGAAAACTTCGAGATTGTCAGGCGCTCATTGTTACGGTCGCATACACGCTCCGCACGCAAGCATGCCGGCGCCCTTCGTCTCTCTGACCGCACTGTGCAAAGAATTCTTCATCTTGATCTTCACTTTCATCCATACAAAATGATTGTTATACAAGAATTGTCAGAACGTGATTGAAACAATCGAGTTGCTACATGTCAAAACATGCTTGAAAATTTACCTCAGGAAGCGGTTTTTTTCAGTGACGAGGCACGTTTTCACTTGTCTGGCTACGTAAACAAGCAAAACTTCTGATACTGGTGTGACGATAACTCGAGACAGATACAAGAAAGGCCTCTGTATAGTGACAGAGTCACAGTTTGGTGCACCATATCAGAAATGGGGATAATCGGGCTGTTACAGTCAATTCAGAACGCTACATGGTGATGATTCAAAATTTTTTTATCCCAGCCCTTGCTGAACTTAATGCGCAGAATGCCTGGTTTTAACAGGATGGGGCGACAGCTCGCACATCTCGAGTATCACTACAATTTTTTAGGGAAATATTCCCCAGGCGTTTGATATCCCTGAGAGGCGATATTTCATGGCCTGCGCGCTCGCCGGATTTGACGCCTTGTGACTTTTTTCTGTGGGGTTCTCTTCATGCTGAAGTCTACAAACATTATCCAAAGACCCTAAGACAACTTAAGGGGGCAATTCATATGGAAATTTACCGAATACCGCAATAAATGCTAGTAAGAGTTATGCAAAGCTTCAGAAATCGCTTGCGGCAGTTTTGCGATAATGGCGGGCAGCACTTGGCTGATAGTCTTTTCAAAACCATATAAACTAAAACTATATTACCTAATTGTACTTTTAAGAGATAAAAAAAATTAATGCATTTCAAATAACATGCTTTTTGGCTTAAAAATAGGGAAACAGTTTTGCCGCACCCTGTACTTGATTTGATGATTGGAGGTATTACTATGCTTCCAATTCTGCATCTTCGAAAACCTTCTCTCTTCCACCGGTATGCCGGTCTTCGACGTCAAAAATACGTTCTTTCACTAATAGCGGCCTCACCATAAGTATTTGAAAGTATTCGATGAGCCTAAGCCGTAGAGTTCTTCATATTGAAGCAGAAAACTAAAACCTCTTACAAATGACGAGAATTTGGATCGTAAACTGACATTTTCAATAGAGAATAACTTTATGATGCAGGCATAAATCGACTAATGGTTCTATGTGGTTATGTTGACAGATGCCCAAGGTTATTGCACATGATGTGTATGATCTATTTATTTCGACCACTACTTACCGCTAAAGCCATCTATAGGAAAACGACGGCAGCAAAGTTATACACCTAATATGTATGTCCGTATACACATCTATATACATAAATATATATAATACATACATATATTATACAGGGTGTTTCACTTAACTTGACCACCTCAAATATCACGGCAGTCTTTCATGATATGAAAAAGTATTGAGAAGAAAAATTGTTCGATACAAAGGGGCAAATACTGTTATTAGAAAAGAATTATTTTCTAAATAGTTTTTTTCAAGATATCAAGGTCATCGATATTATTTTAAATAGGTCGACATATTTTCATTACCACAGTCTTGTAGCTTATAAGAGGACATATTCAGCAGCTGTTAATATGATGACCTTCATTTGACTTTGAACGAGAAGAATCACGAAATTCGTGTAATGAATTCCAATACCTGTTCGAAGACGATAAATGAATGAATTTCAATGTCATTGGGATTGTGTGAAATGTTATTGTTTCTGATGCTTATAAACAAACCTCCGAGGTATCTTGTTTCGTCAGGAAGGAGAAAGTAAGGATCGGTCCGGTTTGGAAACCCGAGAGAGTCGAATACTCCTTGAGTGCACGTGGTCACAGAAAATCTTAAGAGAATTAAACTTAGAAATACGCGTGGTTTACACTATTCGATGCGCACAGAAGTTAATGGCGCTCATTTTGAACACCTTTTAAAATAAATGTTCTGCACTAAAGCACAAATAATTCATTTATCGTCTTCGATCAAAATGAGCGCCATTAACTTCTGTGGGCATCGAATAGTGTAAACCACGCGTATTTCTAAGTTTAATTCTCTTAAGATTTTCTGTGACCACGTGCGCTCAAAGAGTATTCGACTCTCTCGGGTTTCCAAACCGGACCGATTATTACTTTCTCCTTTCTGACGAAACAAGATACCTCGGAGGTTTGTTTATAAGCATCAGAAACAATAACATTTCACACAATCCCAATGACATTGAAATTCATTCATTTATCGTCTTCGAATAAGTATTGCAATTCATGGCACACATTTTGCGATTCTTCTCGTTCAAGGTCAAGCGAAGGTCACCATATTAACAGTTGCTGAATTTGTCCTCTTATAAGCTACAAGACTGCGGTAATAAAAATATGTCGACCCATTTAAAATAATATCGTTGACCTTGATATCTTGAAAAAAACTAATTAGAAAATAATTCTTTTCTAATAACAGTATTTGCCCCTTTGTATCGAACAAGTTTTCTTCTTAATACTTTTTTATATCATCAAAGGCTGCCGTGATATTTGAGGTGGTCAAGTTGGGTGAAACACCCTGTACATACATGTATATGGGTAATTCCATGTCAACTTTTAGTAGTAGAAACTTTTGGGTCTCCGATTTAGTTGTTGATTTTTTTTCAAGTATCTTTGATCAATATAAAAACTGGCCTAAATTTTCAGAACGATTTCATAAGTCGTTCAGCTGTTATTAATTTTTATATTTCTTATTTTTTTCTTTTCATCGCGATTTACGGCTTAAATTAACAAAATATGAAAAAAATGACCGATATGAAAAAATTGTATTTCTTTGTGAAAATTTTGAAAACAAATTATATTTTTTTATATTGCGTTTTTTTTTAAAATGGAAACAAAAAATGTTGTATCTCAAAACCGACATTTTAAATTTTCATGATTTTTTACGCTAAATTTCTACATCTTTTACGGTAATTTTGAGAGTACTTAGAAAGTGGGGCCTCCCACAGAAATTTTTTAATGAATTTTTTAGTGATTTGAAATGTCAGAATCGACTATTTATGCTAGCTTAGAATGGCTTTTTTTGCCCTGCTAAAATGTAATTCCAATATATGATTTTATAAAATTGTACATTTGTTATTAATATGACAGATCGAATTATTAAAAATGTAATCCTATAAATATAGGCCTTTTAAGTATCTGAAAATGTCTGATGCATTAGTATGTTTATGGTAGTGTATTGCATTAGTATTCGGTCTCACACGTTGATAACTCGGGTTCGATTCTCACTGACAGCCGAAACTTTTTCAAAAAATCTTACAGTAAATATCTGGTAAATTTAAAATTTTAATTATTTTTTTTAATTCCATTTCACTTTTTGATTCACCTCACTATAAAAATTTTCTACATTTAAATAGACAAAAAAATTAAATAGACAAGTTTTAATTTCTAGAAATTAATCTTATCGTTTGGAAATAATTAAAAGTTAAAATTTACCACATATTTGCTGTAAAATTTTTAGAAAAAGTTTCGGCTGTCAGTTGGAATCGAACCCGAGTCATCCATGTGTGAGACCGAATACTAATGCAATACACTACCATAAACATACTAATGCATCAGACATTTTTAGATACTTAAAAGGTCCATAAATAAATAAATAAAGGTCCATTCTATAAATATAGGATTACATTTTTAATAATTCAATCTGTCACATATTAATAACAAATTTTTTACAATTTTATAAAATCATATATTGGAATTACATTTTAGCAGGGGGCAAAAAAAATCCATTCTAAGCTAGCATAAATAGTCAATTCTGACATTTCAAATCACTAAAAAATTCATTGAAAAATTTCTATGAGAGGCCCCACTTTCTAAGTGCTCTCAAAATTACCGTAAAAGATATAGAAAAGGGTAAAAAAATCATGAAAATAAAAAATGTCGGTTTTGAGATACAACATTTTTTGTTTCCATTTTCAATAAAAAACGCAATATAAAAAAAATTTCGTATGGGTCATTTTTTTCATATTTTGTTAATTTAAGCCGTAAATCGCGATGAAAAGAAAAAAATAAGAAATATAAAAATTAATAACAGCTGAACAATTTATGGAATCGTTTTGAAAATTCTGGCCAGTTTTTATATTGATTAAAGATACTTGGAAAAAAATCAACAACTAAATCGGAGACCCAAAAGTGTCTACTACTAAAAGTTGACATGGGATATCCCATATACATACATATATTAGTATTATATTGGACGGAGATTATATGCCATCTTATATACATAATTGATAAGATATCCTTTCCTCGTATTTTCATATACGAGGAAAGAAAGATCGCCTATCACATATTCAAACGATCCAGAATAATTGTTTAAGTTTTTGTTGAGTTAGGGTAGTTGCATGCGGCCAAGCGTTATCGTGAAACAGGACCAACTTGCGAATTGGGAATTCGCGTCTTTTCTGACGGTATGCAAGTTTTGCTTTGTCCAATAGTTAGTAGTAATATTCAGCGTTCACAGTACGAAGTTAGTCAAAGTTCTTTCTCAAAGAATTCATCCTGTTCCCAAAAATGGATACCTTGCGCACTTTTTGAAGATGATAAAAATTCCAACATCGTTGTAACGTATGGTATTGACCAAACATGATATATGTTATCTCTCTGTTCTATAAAATAGTTTTTCGGATCGACGACCGACCGAACTATCCGAAACCCACCCCACCAATCGCCCACTGACGCATCGGTCCACCTATCGCCTACCGCGGCATCCTCCCACCAATCGCGTCCCCCCCTCCGCGCGTCGTCCGCCAATGGGATGCAGTATGCTATCGATCGTCGATCGGTGCGGTGCAAGCCAGTCGAGCAGAGGCCCGTCTACCCGTTTGGCCGGCATTGCAAGCCAGTAGAACAGATTACACAGGTTTACAAAAAAAAAAGTCCGGACTATTTGACTGGACCATGGTATTCCGAGGTATTTTTGCGTCCTGAATCCGATCCCGAGGTCATCTGAGCCCCATCACGTCAGGAAAACGAGATTTCAGGGTCATTTAGAGGTTAAGATGACCATTTTTTGGAACTGGACCCGGGACAATTTCTCAAGCGACCTGTTGAGTTGGAGGGTAGCTGTTTAGGTCTTGAATACCTTCTAAACATTGGAATGGAGTCCTAAATCTCGACCGGGACTATCACAGAACCACCCCAGTGGATAAAATATTGCCATGATCGTTGTAGCTCGCGGATTACGATCTCCCTGTCAAGGCATCCAATTCCGGCGATCCGTTCACTGTGACATATTGACAGTGGACCAGCACTGACCCTAATGGCCTTAGAACCTTGGAGTCATGCTCTGGGTGCTGCTCAGGGCAGCCCCATTTCCTTATTTATTTATTTCGAAATCTCATTTTTCTGACGTGATGTGGCTCAGATGACCTCGGGATCGGATTCAGGACGCAAAAATACCTCGGAATACCATGGTCCGGTCAAATAGTCCGGACTTTTTTTTTTGTAAACCTGTGTTATTAGGTACATATCGTCGGCTTCACATGTAACAATTACCATGACGGAAAACACTCTACGACAATGTATGTCGGCCGCCAACGAGATTTAGTATGCTATCGATCGTCGATCAGTGCGTTGCAAGTCAGCTGAGCAGCCCAGCAGATTATTACATATCGTTTGCTTCTATTACCACGACGGAAAAACTCTACGACAATCTATGTCCCCCTTCTCTTCCTCCTCCTCCTCCTCCTCCTCCTCCTCCTCCTCCACCTCCACCTCCACCTCTTCCTCCTACTCCACCAACTCCTGCAGGAGTTTATTTCTTTTGACCAGTTTTTGCCATGATATTATTATATACATATACATAATACACACGAAAGAATGGTCAGTGCTCATTTACGTTGGAAATAGGCGTTTGGAATTAAGTAAAAGCACTGTGTTCTCACTACAAAAAATATTCTTTATCAGAATGCGCTTGGAAGAAACTCTTTCACACTCTCAAGGGAACTAACTAAAAGTGTATACGGGGATCATGATATGGACCATCGATGACTGGTTTCTTTCTTTCGTCCTCAGAAGAAATCCGACACTGCGTCGCCTCATGAGCGGTGAAATGGGGCACGGTCAAGAGCGTTGAGTGAGGCAGGGTAGAGAGCGCTAGAGTGTGTATTTCGTTAGGCCGGATGTCCACCGGATCGGGCCGACCAGAATCGGGCCGATTGCTGAGCACTTGGGTATATCTATATACAGGGTGTTTCAAAATTCAGTACAAATATTTGAAGGGCATATTTTTGAGATCAAAATAAGACTTTTTTTTCCTATAAACATGTGTCCTAAAATACACCCTCTCCGAGCTACAGCCATCTTAATTGTCATTTTAAAAAATCGATTATTTTCAATTCTGACTCCAATTATTCTTCAAATTTCTTAAAAATTTGCAAGCCACTGCTGTTTCGAACATTCTACCGATTTCTTACCCCTAAAATGGCATAAACGTAATTTAGGGGGTGGGGGATTGAGGGGGGTATGCACATTTAATGACCGAAATTTTGTTTCCGTTTATAAATTTAAAAAATGAGTACGACCATCTGGTTGGACAGATAAAAATATAAACTTTTGGGCTCTTGCATTTTTTTGATACAACTTACCGTTTTCGAGATAATCGCCGATGAACGAACGGAGGATCGTTTACGTACCTGGTAAAGTTTACACGAAAAAATCGAATATTTTAAACTGTGGTTGCAATAATTATGCATCAAATATTCAAAAAATTTGAAAGACGAGTGCTCTAATCGTTCTGTTAACCTAAAAATGTCATAAATCGATTTTTGAAATGAAAATTAAGATTGCTGTAGCTCGGAGGGGGTGTATTTTAGGACACATGTTTATAGGAAAAAAACACAAAACGTGTGGCCGCCACACACGGAAGAAGTGAAACTTCGATATCAGTTTCTCTGAATTTGATTCCGGTGGTATTAGTTTCAATTGGCTCTATACAAGTCTTTTACAATGCTTCTTCGTAGAGCCAATTGAAACTAATACCACCGGAATCAAATTCAGAGAAACTGATATCGAAGTTTCACTTCTTCCGCGTGTGGCGGCCACACGTTTTGTGTTTTTTGTTGAATTCAATGTGAATTTTTTTATGAGCACAAAATGTAGTGTAAGGAATATCATATTCACTGGATGTATTTTCATCGATATTGGATCCTCCAGGAACTTGAAAATCTATTACATTCTCCAGGGTTTGGGACTGGTGTTGATCTGCATTAGCAGATATAGCAATATTTGATTGTGTTAATTTAATTCTCTCTCTCCATTTTCGACTTCGTTCTGCATCAGTTTTAGGTAGTGTCTTCATCATTGTTTTCTTTACACGGTGCCTGTCACGAAACTCTTTTGCCAGTTGTTTTCCTGTTTTTGCCATAATAATTTAAATATATGTAATACACACGCGAAAGAATGTTCAGTGTTCATTGACGTTAACGAAATGGAAAGTTTATTTTACACGTTGCCTGTCACTGTACTCTTTTGCCTGTTCTGTTCTTTTTTTTTGCAACAATAATTATAAATCAATACACACACACATACACATACACACGAAAAAATGTACAGTAATGCATGGTGGATACTCGAGAAAGGTCACGACTCCGATCGCAGACTACACGAGCTCCGTATAGCCGGCCATTCGACGCGGTAAAATCCGGAAAACTGAAAATGTACAAACGAAATACAAACAACTCACAAGTAACTCTGCGCCCTCTTGTCTGGCTTCTCATGTCATCTTACGGATACGCCCAAAAAATGGTCCTAACGCTAGATTTATGGTGAGACTAAACAGTCCTCTTAGTGGAGGTGCGACACTGCGTCGCCTCATAATACGAACAATAGCTTTCATCGCCCGAAGAAACCCTCTCGAGCAACACAAACCAGACCCCCTCTGCACAGTCTAAACAGCGATTGATTTTTGCGTCATTTTTCTTCAGTTTCAAGTTAATAACTATAACATGTGCGATCAAGAGTAGATCTCCTCGAGGTCGTAAATCCCGAAGGCACTACTGCGTGACACGAATAGTGACCGAAAACGTAGAGTGGTGGATTTAACCATATCGGTTAGTTGCAATGATTTAACACTGCACTCACAATATTACTGGTGATTATATTGGATTCAAAGAGATACAGTAATTCCATGATGTAGCCGTGGTTTACAATGAGATACACTGAGAGGTAGTTTTGAGGGAAATGTGTGGTACTGCGAACGTATTCGTAACCCCCATTCACCAAAACATACCGCCTACCTCGCTGTTGCGACCGATGTACAGATGGTATCTAGATTAGTGCGTTACTTAGGTTGCGATAATAGTGAGCCTCGTCGCGTGAGTGATAGTCGCACGGTGGCCTGGCACTCCAGCCTCTCAAAATCGACACATGGCTTGCCTGGCAAAGGCGATAGTCTACGTACGGTAGAGAGCGGTGGAATGGGGCAGAGTTGAGAGCGGTGTATTGGGGCAGGGTCGAGAGCGCTGTATGAGTGAGGCACGGTAGGAAGCGCTGGAGTGTGTGGGTTTCGTTACGGTCTCTCGTGTCGGCGCGCGCGATTTTAGTACCCTCGGCAAAGAAGTTTCACTTCAAAAGTCTTATTTTGATCTCAAAAATACGCCCTTCAAATATTTGTACTGAATTTTGAAACACCCTGTATACCCAAGCTGTATATATAGATATACCCAAGTGCCCAGCGATCAGCCTGATTGTGGTCGGCCAGATCCGTGGACACCCGGCCTTACACGTCGCGCGATTTCACTATCCTCAGCAAAGAAGTTTCACTTCAAACACACAGTTTTCCTTCAAAATATTTCCCGTCCCCTGCAGCGCGTCGGTCACCAATCGGTCACTGAATTGGCTGTAGTATACTATGCATTCGAAATATATGCACCACCGACGGACTGCAATGGGACCCGATAAGTCGTAAGAAAAATCGCACGGAATATTTTACTATGTGAAGTTCTTACGGGCGATAAAAAGGGAGAAATTGTTCCTATACCCCGTATTACTGTAGATACACGCGGTGATATCGACATGACGTTTGTGTTGAAGCGACACCAATTCCCCGTGCGGTTGGCGTTCGCGATAACTGCTATTAATAAAGCACAGGGCCAAAGCTTCGACCGTGTAGGTTTGATTGTTACCACGCGGGAAACCATATTCACGCACGGTCAACTCTATCTCCAAAAAAGATTTGAAATCAATTAAGATCGCCATGTTCAAGATTTATATATAAAAAGTAAAAAGCATAATTTGAAAGGAAAATTATTAGGTTCGTTCCAACACGAGAACTGGTTCTGAACTCGACGGAGTGTGCGCAGTTTGACTTTTGGGACGGCTATGTTAGACTGCGCAGACTCCGTTGAGTTCAGAACCAGTTCTCGTATTAGTTGGAACGAACCTATTGTAAATCAAGTTACTACAAAATTCGACTAAAAAAATTTATAAAAAAATTTTAATAAAAAAGAACTTGCCGCGTTTAAGGGGGGGGGGGAGAGAGAGAGAGAGAGAGAGAGAGAGAGAGAGAGAGAGAGAGAGAGAGAGAGAGAGAGAGAGAGAGAATTCATATTTTGTCCACTATATACTGATGGTATCATATAAGTGTGTGAATTTATTTATAATCTTTTAAGTGCATAAATATCGAGTATAATTCTGTCTCAATTTTTTATTTTGAAGTAAAATAACGCGGCGTTCTTTTTTATTAAAATTTATTTATAAATTTTTTTAGTCGAATTTTGTAGTAACTTGATTTACAATAGGTTCGTTCCAACTAACACGAGAACTGGTTCTGAACTCAACGGAGTCTGCACAGTCTGACCTAGCCGTCCCAAAAGTCAAACTGCGCACACTCCGTCGAGTTCAGAACCAGTTCTCGTGTTTGTTGGAACGAACCTAATAATTTTCCTTTCAAATGATGCTTTTTACTTTTTATATATAAATCTTGAACATGGCGATCTTAATTGATTTCAAATCTTTTTTGGAGAATATTTTACGTATCAATTTTTGTTGGCACTGAATGATCATACCCCCTTTTTTTTACAGAGAATCTGTTTTTGTGGGGGGATTTCACTACTTTTTGGAATTTATTCATCAGGAGAATATGTACATATAGGAAAATAGCTTTTTATTATTAAGTATTACTATAGAACGAGTAGGTTAGAAGATTTTCATGAAGACTCACGATTTTCTGACATGTCATCTCGTACAGGTGCAACCAAAGAGGATCTAGCTCGTGTCCTGTCCGTAAAAAGATGACTCGATGGACATCGGAGAATGTCAGGCTTGTCACCGAGCGCCTTTCACCCATAGTATTTTCATTACAATATGCGCTTTTCGTTTTAACTATTCCTGCTTTAAGTAACTTTTACTTCTTTTAAAGTATTTACCTTGTACGAATTGTTGATCGTAGGGGTAAACGATCAATGATTGTGACTAATCGTAGACAAATTATTCCTGCGATGATGTTACAGTTGCAAAGCATACACTAGCAAGTCAGCTTACAGCATCCGATGTTTAGTACCAACTTACCTCTTTTGGAACACCCATCACCCGAGCATAATCACGATTATGTTAACGTTAACCCAAATAGTACCACCCCGTCCTTTTAAAAGGACGTATAAGAGATGTCCATTTGTCAAACAGTTAATCTACTCGTATCGAGATATAAAAGTATACTTTTTCCAAAAAAAATTGTTTCGGGAGTATTTGGGTTAATTGCAGAATAGACTGCGAGCTCGGGCACATTATCGCAGTAGTAGTTCGGCACACCGAATTGCCTCTTAGTTTTAATAGACGAACTTGTCTACGACGAGTCTCTATTATCGATTGCTCCCTCCTACCACGAACAGTTCATAAAGGGTTATTACCTTGAAAGAAGTAAAAGTTATTTCACGCTGGAATAGTTGAATGAAACGAGAAGCGCGTATTGCAATTAATGTACCGTGGGTAATAGGCGCTCAATGACAAGCCTGACATTCTCCGATGTCCATCGAGTCATCTTTTTACGGACAGGACACGAGCTAGATCCTCTTCGGTTGCACCTGTACGAGATGACATGTCAGAAAATCGTGAGTCTTCATGAAAATCTTCTAACCTACTCATTCTGCAGTAATACTTGTGTCCGAGATGCGGTGGAGGGGGGGCATCAAGAGACGTCAGCGGGGGCGCGTCAGTGTCGCTGAGCGTGGATGGCAGACGGTTGATGCTTGTATAGTGAGTATCATGAGTCGGTATAAAAAAGAAAAAGAAGTGAGGTATTTAGTACCGTACTATTGACATGGAGCTGTACGATGTGGAGTTAAGGAAACCGAATAATTGCTGAGTTAAGGTGAAGAGGTCAGCCATTCTGATACGTTTACGATATTTTTGTTTCATAAAGTTTCAGAAAGAGGCGCATCTCTTTTCCGAAAGTTCAAGCGTGACCTCTTCGTAAGCAATTTTTACGAGACTTTAGATATGTAATATATTGAATATAGTTGAAAATGTGCACATATCTTGTACTCCTAGAGACACAAAGGATACTACAAGAATTATCACATTGTTTTGTACTCTAGCGAGCTCTTATATCTATTATATGATCTATTGCGGATGATTAGCATGCAAAATTTGAATGAACTGTCTGATTGTGCATGCAGAGATAATCTAGGAGTAATATATATATAAAAAAATCTTTGTGTTCATAACAAGCTAATATATAATTAAGTGACAAAGATGAAATCGATATTATTCGAAAATAAATCGAAACGCGCCTAATTGTGTGTGTGTGTGTGTGTGTGTGTGTGTGTGTGTGTGTGTGTGTGTGTGTGTGTGTGTGTGTGTGTGTGTGTGTGTGTGTGTGTGTGTGTGTGTGATTAATGAGAACATTCAGCCTAATGTCTACTCACAATGAGGCATGCGAGAGAATTCGATATTTCTATAAAATTTTTCTACAACTGAAATGTCATCGGTATTTTAATATACAGTTTTATTGATACTCTTCTTAAAATTTAAGAAACGCTTTATACGCCTCAAATAGATTTGTTCAATTTAAATTTATCTATTAAACGCGTGTATACAATCTCATGGCAGTTGTGCCAGTATCCAAGCAATAACCGAGTGATAATAATTTATTTAAATCGAACCAGCCCGCTTAATAGGAGAAAGAAATAACCTCTCTCTCTCTCTCTCTCTCTCTCTCTCTCTCTCTCTCTCTCTCTCTCTCTCTCTC
>OY783195.1:17256246-17358731 GCA_963678675.1 Xiphydria camelus
GTCATTTTTCTGACTAACTGTGCACCGAATTGACAAATGGTAAAATTTTTCCCCTTTTGGAATGAGATTTTTTCATCAAAATCGAAAAGTAATTTTTGATGAATAAACTAGTAAAATTTAACCCATGTAAATGTAAATGTTTCTTGCTAAAAACGACAAATCATAAATTTATTTATTTCTCAATAAAAAGAATATCAATAAGGATTCAAATTGGCCAGGGAGGCTATATTCTCGACGCGTGAGAAATGTTTTTCGTGGACGGAAAGTAATTCGTTAACAGATGTAGTTTCGTCTATCACTTTCGTTAACGATTCGAAAATCCCTTCCAAGATAGATCTCGTCGACGAAATGAATTTTCTCACACGAAAAATAATGTCCCATACTCCTCTCCCCGTGTTTACATCTCTTAGCAACGTCTTCTTTTTAGTATCTTGTTTAATCCCTAGCGACAAATCTTGTTTAAGATTCCGTTGTGATGGGGTTACGGGCAACGGTATACTTGATCCTGATTGGTCTATAAGACCCAATGTAACATTAGCACTTGACGGTGAAGATTTTCTCCAGTAAAAAGGGAAAAAATCCAGTGCAGAAGAATGTATGTTCACCATAAACAGTAGAGCTACTATTATACTGCTGCGTAATTTTTATTTTATTTTGCTGGGAATTTGAAAATTCACCGATAATTCCCTTTTTTCAGAAGAATAATTTTCCAGCCCTTTGATAATTTCTTACCTATCTCACGGTAATTTCTGATTGATTATCACAATGGTGCAGCGTTACCCATAAAAAAGGGGAATTTTTCATTTTTTTTTTCTCCGTGTAGAGCTCGGCTCAATTAACCTATATGCCGAAAGAAATAATTGAGAGGAAAAACTCGCCGCGCTCCCCTAAGGGGGTTGGAGTGGGTGCGTCTCCGATTATGTCATTTTCGTTCCCCCGCTCCACTGCCGAAACCGTATTTTAGTTTTTTAGAAAATCTCTGTAACTTTCTGAGATATTGGGGTTGCAACTTTTCAAAATGTCACCCTGTATATACAGCTTGGGTATATGTAGATATACCCAAGAGCCCAGCGATCGGCCCGATTGTGGTCGGCCCGATCCGGTGGACACCCGGCCTAAGAGCGTGGTGCAAACAGAAGTCGAGCTGCTCTAAAGATGAGTATCGACTTTGCGAGGCTGGCTCGCGAAGCCGCCACGCGAGGCAGCCTCGAGACATCTTTGCCTCGGAATATGTAGACAAACGAACCGCGGCAGCTTCACGAGGCAGGGCGATCCAACGCGAGGCGCTTGCCTTTGCGAACTGCTCAGTCATGTATTGTAAGGCAACATGGCATCGCACGTAGGTGTTGCAGCTACTGCAGTAATTATTATAATTAGTCGTATTTTGGAGAAACGAAAACAACGAAAACGAGAAAAGCCTCGTTGGTGGATGAAAGCACTATATAACAATCGCTTTATGAGTCAGGGATTAGGTCTCCCCGATCGATCATCTATTGAATTCGTCATTATCTAATTTACAAGACGGATTTAGTATTCCACGTATAGCGGTATCGATTAAAATGTCCGGGAAAGGTGCGAGACTGCAAGCGCATTTGCCGCTTTCGCCGATATATATCGTTTGCCGAGCATGAGCCAAGTAATTTAGTGTCTACACGAAGCGAGCAGTTTGGGACGAGGCGCCTTTGAGCATCGCCAAAAACCGACAGCACGCCGGATCGCACCGAGGCTGCTCGGATAGAGGCAGCTTCGGCCACGCCTCGTAGGGATCGCAAGTATCGACTTTGCGAGGCACGCTTCGCGCGGCGGCCTCGCGAGTCAGCCGCACAAAATCGATACACACCTTTAGATTTCGAGGAACCGCCGAGCGCGGCGAGTTTTTTCTCTCAATTATTTCTTTCGGCATATAAGTTAATTGTGAGCCGAGCTGTAAATGTTGTAATCACGGGGAGTGTAATGTAACCTAATCTGATTTCACAGGTTTATATTTATGTGTGCATACGCGTATGTGTATGAAGAGAAGAAAGTATAAGAGAGGAGAGAGAGAGAGAGAGAGATAGGTTATTTCTTTTTCCTATTAAGTGGGCTGGTTCGATTTAAATAAATTATCACTCGGTTATTGCTTGGATGCTGGCATTACTGCCATGTGATTGTATACACGCGTTTAATAAATAAATTTAAATTGAACAAATCTATTTGAGGCGTATAAAGCGTTTCTTAAATTTTATGAAGAGTATCAATAAAACTATATATTAAAATATCGATGACATTTCAGTTGTAGAAAAATATTATTGAAATATCGAATTCTCTCTGCATGCTCCATTGTGAGTAGACATCCCGGGTCGAATATTTTGACCTGGTAAGCCCTGCTAAGAATGAACGTTTGCAGTTCTAAAAGGAATGAACCAGGTCTTAGGGAAATGTAGAAAGTAAACCTTGCTTGTCCTTTCATAGCCTAGTTACGGTGAATATCAGATGCTAACAGGTCTAACACGGACTTTTCACAGTATACCTGGGAAAGCCGTTATTATCCTATCGCAGGTACTAACCAGGTCTAAGAAGGCCTTCTGAATTTTGTTTCCCCCATCCTTTTCCCCTTCCTCCCACGTATACCGCATGTCCCATAAGAAACGCAACAAGCGACATTTACCTCCGGCAGTATTTGCCGACGGTGCATGAATCGGTACATGTGCACCGTCGGTAAATACTGCCGAAGGTAAATGTCACTTATTGCGCTTCTTATGAGACGTACGGTAAATAAATATGCAGTTATATAATTTGTATTTAACACACTTAGTGTCATGAACGTCACGTGTTGAAAAATCGTGTTCAAAAATTGTCTGTGGCGAACGAAAATTACGTTCGCCATTTCGACCCCGAATCGGCCTATGAACTCGACAGTAAGGCTAGGCCGACTCCTGCCTTAGACGCCCTGTGGTCCTCTTATATATAGTAATTTACCGCCATTTTACTATCGAGAGAGCCGACAGCCGGGGGCCAGGAGCCACGAGCCGAGAGCCGAGAGGGTCGGCGCTATCTGGCGTCAGGCCGCCAAAGCATGACGGGTCGCCACATGTCAAACTTTAATTAAATTCAAACTATCACAAAATATTTAAACAAGATAACTGATCATTTTCTTTTTTACAAATACCTGTTGTTAAGGTTTTTAAAGAGTAGATAAATACCAAAAGTATTTAAAAATCTGAAACAGGCAAGTTCCCTATTAATTAATTATTATTTGGAAACCACTAAATGTATTAAATAACTTAATTTATGAAAATAATAGTAAATTTAAGCCAGATTTTTATTATATTCTTTTCGTTGAAAGAGGGAAATGAGTTGAGAAAATAGGAACAACATATTCCTCACTCCTTCCCTTTCCCGCTATAATAATTCCTCTTTCAATGAAGAAAATTAAATTTTAGTTTTATTTATCTATATTTTATTCATTCACAAAAATGTGTATATTTTTATTTATTTATTTATTTATTTATCAACATTATAGAGAGAGGAATTAATAAAATTGCTAATACATTGCCCCCCCCCCTTACCTTTAAATTCAAAAGGCTACCTATAAATAATTTTCGGTTCAGAATGTTTAATTGACTATCTATGAATTTTCAATTATACGAAAAAGAGCTAAATAGCACGTGTTAGGACATCGACTAGCTTGACAAAATATATCCGACTTATTAAGGACAGTGAAGGCCATATTTACATATCAGGACAACTCAGGTGTGTGTGTGTTTTAGAGGAAAATCCCTTTACAGGTATTCTAAGACTCTACCAGGTCTACCCAGGTCTAAACAGACCTTAAAGCAGGTCTATTCAGAATGGAATAGGTCAAAATCTTCGACTCGGGATTAGTCTGAATATTCTCATTAATCAATAAGGCGCGTTTCGATTTATTTTCGAATAATATCGGTTTCATCTTATTGTTAGTCACTGAATTATATTTTAGCTTGTTATGAACACAAAGATTTTTTTATATAGGTATTACTCCTTGATTATCTCTGCATGCACAAGCAGACAGTTCATTCAAATTTTGCATGCTAATCATCCGCAATAAGTCATGTAATAGATATAAGAGCTCGCTAGAGTACAAAACAATGTGATAATTCTAGTAGTATCCTTTGTATCTCTAAGAGTACAAGCAATGTGCACGTTTTCGACTATATTCAATATATTACAGATCTAAAGTCTCGTAAAAATTGCTTACGAAGAGGTCACGCTTGAACTTTCGGAAAAGAGATGCGCCTCTTTTTTAAACTTTATAAAACAAAAATATCGTAAATGTATCAGAATGGCTGACCTCTTCACCTTAACTCAGCAATTATTCGGTTTCCTTAACTCCACATCGTATAGCTCCATGTCAATAGTACGGTACTAAATACCTCACTTCTTTTTCTTTTTTATACCGACTCATGATACTCACTATACAAGCACCAGGTGTCTCCAGTCCGCGGCGTCCGTGATAGCACTCCGGGCTTACGTGACGGAGGCAGGTGAGAGCTAAACGACTGACTCGAGACTGCCGATGATGGCTCGTCCTCAGGAAGCCGTCTCCAGCGAAACCGAGTGTGCGAGCGGCCGGGTAGATAGCGGCCAGGCTAGGCAGTTAGCAGTAGGACAGACCGGACCGGTTCCTCAGCGACAAGAGAGGCCGGCGGTGCAGAAGGCCGAGTAGATGAAGGCCGGGCTGGCCCGTCGGCGGTAGGAGCGACCTTCAGTGCGGGCAGCCGGGCAGATAATTGCCACGGCGACTCACCAGCGGCGAGAGCAGTAGGCTGTACTGGGCAGTCGGGCCAGTACGACAGGGGCAAGGGAGACTGCCTATGTTGGCGACGGCTCGGGCGTCGGGAGCTGTCGGCGAGACGGTGCGGGATGACGTCGGCGATCCGACCGGGTGGCAGCGTAGAGCGAGCCCGCTTGGCGGCTCCTCGGAGAGGTGGCGACTCGTAGGGGCTGCAGGCCATTTGCATCGAAGCACAGGCGGAGCGCGGATGGCACCGGCTCCGAGTCTCTCTTCTCGTTCGTGCTGTCATCCGCAAGGGCGAACCGGTAGTAGAACGAGTGTGTGAGTCTGGACAGGTACACCTGAGGTCACGGATTCTGTCGCTGGTGACTTTATAAAATGTCATTTTTAAACACACTAACTAATGAAAATTAATTCTCATACCCGCATTAGCTACGGTGGCGTTTACCCTCATTAACGAAAGCATGAGGATCGATTAATCATTGGTTAGCACGTTTAAAAATAACATTTTAAAAAGTCACCAGCGGCAGAATCCGTAACCCCGGGTGTAGTTCGCGAGTCAGCGTCGGCGATCCCATCTAGTTCGTCAGGGACCTCATTTTACATAGCGACCCGCTTGCCCTCTATCGGCGGCCCGGACGAACGAGATGCGAGGACTCATGCCGCGGGCGCGCGTCGCTGCCCGCTCGCCATCGTGTCAAGCTGATGGTCGGCGTTACCGACGGAGTCAGTCGGTAGTTGACCAGCACACTGTGTAAGATTTTGACTGAACTCTTTTATAGCTTGTAGGGATTTTCCATATTAAGTCTGGTTTACTCGGAATAGAAATTACTTTTACTATTAGAGATGATATCGGGAAAAGTGCTTTACAAGTATTCTTTAACCCTTAACTGGTGAGGTGCGGTCTCACAGCCGGCGCACGAGATAAAGATGTGATACTGGTATAAAAATTTGTTGCTGTTTATTGTTTGCGATTGCCGAACTTCTTGTTCCTCAATTTCTGATTCAGAAATATGGTGATCTGTCATGTACCAATAGGGTGAGGATTAGGCCGAGCCATACAATTTTAGGCGTTTCCAATAGCCAGTAAATCACATCTTTATTCCGTGTGCCGGCTGTCAGACCGCACCTCACCAGTTAAGTGTTAAGAAGCAAAACTGAATACAAATCATTTGGGATAAAATACAGTTTGCCGTGCTAGTAATGGAGTTATCACAGCTTAAAAATCGGGTTTTTTCGAGCCAATTTCGCCCTCGGATGCAAGTCGTCAAAGACGACGTTATTTACCTGGTATTCATGTACGTTGTATGAGAGATCTGAAGTTTAATAAACACTTATTCTCGCAATGTATTAATTATAAATAAGGTACGGGGTACCCTAATAGTATCTACATGGTACTGATAGTACCATTATGGCGCGTCAAAGCCTTTGCACTTTGACGTGGATTCTCAGTGATCACACAAGCTGAGTACAATTTCAGTACTCGGGCGGAATGCTCTCTCCGGTCCTCGCCTGATAGGCTCCAAATTCTCGCCAGCCCATATACGCTGAGCCAATCTAGCAAATCGATATCATTGATTATGAAATTGTATAAAATAAGACAGAGTTTACTATTTTTTTTTGAAAATAGCGATCAGCTCATATTTCAAAAGAATCATGCGCTATGAATATATCCCTCACAATGTTACAGTTGAATAGAATATAGGAGTAAATTCAGTCATGAAAAAAGCTCTTTTTAAATGTCAGAATCATTAATATATATAATTAGTACCTTCTGAATGCTTGTCGCAATGGAATAGACGCCATCGGATTCCGCTTAGCAAATATTGCGGTTACCATTTAAAATACAAAGTCTGCTCGTATACAGTATGTTCCATGGCAAACGCCGATTTTTGAACTTCCCTGACATTTGACTTCGGTAGTGGTTGGGACGGTGCTCTAGTCATTTATAGTTACCACTCTCCTGCACTCTCTTGAAGACAACTCTAACTAACTAAAATATTAGAGCACCGTCCCAACCACTACTGAAGTCAAATGTCAGGGAAGTTCAAAAATCGGCGTTTGCCATGAAACATACTGTAAGTGCATCGTGCATTAAAATGATCCCATCCATTATGAAGTATTTCATAAAAATGGTATTTATTTACAAAAATTGACAGATGTTAAAATTGCAAGCATTACAAACAATTGACTGAATGTTTCTGTTTTCTTCCTAATAATACCATGTAATGCATAATTAAAAAATGTAGGATTAATGTCGGATTGACTTGGATTATGGAAACATTATTAAAATGTATATCTATAGACTCTTTAAACTACTTCGCGGGGCATATGCGGGGCGTGAGGATATCGAAAAAAATGACGCAATTAATCTGGATCCTAGAAACTTGTGATTGGGGTACATCTAGATATTTTAAACTACGGCGTGCAGCACGTGGACACCGGAAAAAATGATGCGATTTACCTGGATCTTAGAAACTTAGTTATAACGCATCTAAAATATTTATACCACAATTCTCTCGATATACGTACGTACCGGAAAAAGATGATGCAATTTACCTGGCTACCGGAATTTTTAATACAGTACACTTAGACTTCTAAAATTACAATGCGGCATACCTGCCCTCCGAAAATCGTAAATCGATTCACCTGGTTCCTCGGAAGTACGTTGCAGTATATTTAGACGCGTAAAACTATGGCGCGATATACATACATATCTATCGGAAAGGACAACGCGATTTACCAGGCTTCTGGTCTCTTACTTACGGTACATTGAGATGTTTAATATTATGGCGCGGTGTATGTAGATACCGGAGAGAATAGATGATAAAGTTTACTTAAATCCAAAAAACCTTACTACAAAACATCTAGACTTTCAAAGCTACGTCGCAGTGTAAATAGACAAGAAAAGAGAGAGAAATTGTGAAACAATTCACTTGGTTTCTGAAAAGTACGTCGCAGTATACTTAGATCTTCAAAATTACGGTGCGATATACGTGAATACCGGAAAAGACGGCGTTATTTACCTGGTACCCATGTACATCATATCGTTAATTTGAAGACTTAAGTATACTGCAACGTTTTTTTCAGAAATTAGGTGCATTTTCATGATTGCTCGAGTCCAGATGTACCGCACCATAGTTTTTGAAGTCTAGATGCATCATATTCAAAGTTCCAGGAACCAGGTAAATACCATCACTTTTTCCGGTGTCAGTATACTGCACCGTGTAGTATAAGAAATCTAGAGGCTCTATATATCGTATGTCATTATTTACCTGGTCTCTGAAATCTTTATTACAATGCATCTGGACTTCCAAAACTATGATGTGGTACAGCTGAACTTCAGAAATAATAACGCAATTGATTTTACCTTTGATAACTATATTGCAATACATCGAGACTTCGTCGTCGTCGTCGTCGTTCTATTTACTACTAATATTAATTGTATCTACAAATAATACCCGTTCCTCAAGATGTAGACCGCATTCTTACTTATTAGTGGATAGTTGCTGCTTTTGCTCTTTTTACTAGAATCCAAGAAGTGGATGTCATGCTCTGAGAAGGAAGCATTCAATTCACTAGAAGGATACTTTATACATCTGTAGCTGAGAGGTAAACAATCGTATATCCATAAAAGAAAGTTTTCAGTAGTGAGGAAAACAACTTTACCTTTACCCCACTGATACACACACATGCAGAGATACTACCTTTTCAAAAAACTAAAAATAATGGCAACCAATAAAACGGGACTTACGATTTTTTACCACAATAGCAAGTTGAAAGAGTGTAGTTTGAACATGATATTAACTTAATATTGGGTAAAATTGGAGTTACGACTATTTACCTCTCAGCTACAGACATATTTCTTATAAGGTTCATTTTCATTCGACGATTCATTCAAATAATGCTGTGTCAAGCTCTTTTAAAATGGGTGAGGGGGGGGGAGGGTCTCGAACTCGCGGATAGAGTACTACATTTTTTTGAAGGGTCGTTTACGAATAAAGTACCTATAATCATGAGAAAATCTCTGGAAAACCAAACGCCGAGGATATTGTAAGAGGTGTGAAATTGGCATTCTCACAGGGACGATTTACATCCAAGGACTAAATTGGCTCGAAAAAATCCGATTTTTAAGCTACGATAACTCTATTACTAGCACGGCGCAATCCCTATTTTATCCCGAGTGATTTGTAGTCAGTTTTGCTTCCTAGAAGTATTCTTCTAAATCACTTTTCCCGATAACATCTCTTTCGCTACGGCAGCTCCATCCGACGAAGTAACGTCACTGAACGGAAACTCGCTCCGGGAATATGCACAGTGCGCGTGGTTTATATATTGTTCTAAGTCTTAAATATGTAATAACTGTGCTGAATAAAATAATCTTTACTCTAATGTAACAAGTGTATTTACATTTTTAATTTAAAAAGACTTACAAAATTATAGGTAACATAGGTATTTATATAATTACAAAGCTTAATGATTAAATGTTTAATATAATTAATAACGAGACGAAAATTATTAAAATATAATAATATGTAACAACTAATAATATAATTCTGTGTGATATATTTGAAACCAAGGATCTATACAAAGGCCAACATCGCAATCTTTGCACTCATACCGCGAATCCGTTCTTTTATCATTTTTGCTAAAAATTACATATCTCCGCCTTCTGTTTTTCGGCCTACAGAATGTGGGAAAATGCCTGTCGGTTAACCTCATCGGATTACACAGGTTTACAAAAAAAAAAGTCCGGACTATTTGACCGGACCATGGTATTCCGAGGTATTTTTGCGTCCTGAATCCGATCCCGAAGTCATCTGAGCCCCATCACGTCAGAAAAACGAGATTTCAAGGTCATTTAGAGGTTAAAATGACCATTTTTTGGAACTGGACCCGGGACAATTTCTCAAGCGACCTGTTGAGTTGGAGGGTAGTTGTTTAGGTCTTGAATACCTTCCAAACATTGGAATGGAGTCCTAAATCTCGACCGGGATTATCACAGAACCACCCCAGTGGATAAAACGTTGCCATGATCGTTGTATCTCGCGGATTACGATCTCCCTGTCAAGGCATCCAATTCCGGCGATCCGTTCACTGTGATATATTGACAGTGGACCTAGCACTGACCCTAATGGCCTTAGAACCTTGGAGTCATGCTCTGGGTGCTGCTCAGGGCAGTCCCATTTCCTTATTTATTTATTTCACGGGCTCTTGCTCTTTTCAAAGACATTACAACCAACACAATTGGACGGCACAAATTTGCTGTAAGTTGACGAAGGAATCTTACCAACTCACGAGTTTAAGCTCCCTGCCAAGACGCAGAAACTTGACGGAAAACTTCCATATCTCGAGAACTGCTCAACCCATTCGTCTGAAATTTCGCACCATGTTAGGGGACTTCTTGGGAACATTGTTTGTATCCGAACAATAAAGACCCTTCTGTAAAGCCGATTGTTCGTGTAAAATCGGCCCTATGAAACAGCATGCAGAACATGAGTCAAAAATTTGTGCGTCTGCAGTGGCAACCTCCTTGTTGCAAATCTCGTTTTTCTGACGTGATGGGGCTCAGATGACCTCGGGATCGGATTCAGGACGCAAAAATACCTCGGAATACCATGGTCCGGTCAAATAGTCCGGACTTTTTTTTTTTTGTAAACCTGTGTTATGAGCGAGTCTTCCTTGACGTCCCGTTGAATGTGATGATACTTTTCGATTATCTGTTTTATCAACGCCAAATGAAATTTTGACATGGATATGGCTTCTCTCCGATTGTGCTTGTACATACAGTATGCATTCCACACACAAACGTCCATGAGGTGGAAGAAAAATGTGCGATACCACTTCTTAAGGTAATACTTATGTTGCCTGTAGTAGTTTAAAATTAATTTAACAACTAGGTAATTATCAGGTCGGAAGGGGGGGGGGACTTGCACCACTACAGCCCCTGACTCCGCTACTCCTCCGGGCCTAGCTCAGCCCGGGGCGGCCATAAAGGCTTCCTCACTCTATAATAAAAAAAAAGGTGATTATTAGGCCAAACAACTTTTAACAACAATTACTTCACCTCTGACGTTTTGGTTCTTCTTCGAACCCTCTTCAGAGACATAATGACCCACAGATGCTTGAGTTCTCTATTTATATCTCTAACAACCGTTACCCCCTCCTCAGTTATACCACTTCAGTGATTTACGCGTTGAATTTACGGTACTCAGTACCATGTCCACCTTATCTACAATTCCCATTGACTTATTATAATCTATTACGCATAGAGGCCTCTGGACACTCTGTTCCCCTCCATATTTTGATACTGCTTCAAAATTTGCAGTATGCATAGAGGAAATCATATGGACTTCTTTTCTATCCATCCATTTCATCACTAACAAGTTTTTTGTTGCACGAAAACATGCCTCTCCTTTTTTTAATCTCTCTTCCATCTTCGGCATTCCGTGACATCTTTTTTTCACAGTGCCGCATGCATTCGTACAGTTATCGTGCAAAAATTTGAATAATGCTGGACTTGAATAAAAATTGTCTGTGTATAATGTGTGACCTTGGCCTATGTACGGTTTCAGGAGTGATAAAACAATTGCACCTGATTTTTAAATTCCGCTGATGTCACTTTCTATAATAGTTGACCTTTCTTTTTGTAAACTATAAGGTCTTGGACATAGCCTATTTTGCAATCACAGAGTACATATGATTGTATTCCAAATCGATTCCTTTTAGAGGGAATGTACTGCTTGAATGACAGGCGACCTTTGTATAACATCAAACTTTCATCAAAATGCAAACTTTTTCGTACGGATAAACTGTCGCAGAACGATTTTCGTAGCATGTTTATTATGTCGCTTATTTTATATAGATGATCATCAGCGCTCCCTTGTTGACGAGTAAATTGTATCATACGTAGTATCCAAAGATACCAATCTCTGGTTATTATTTCACTAAAAACACTACTGCGTAAATATTTATATGTACTCCAATACTTGTGTAATGATAGTTTTTTTATTACGTGTCATGAGTAATGGCAACGCAAAGAAACAGTACATTTCCTCTAGTGTCGTGATTTTTTTAGTGTCCATATTGTTATTGCTCTTTTGAACCGAGTAATAATTGGTCTCATCTACAATATATTCTACGAGCTCTTGACAAATGAATAATTCGAAGTAGTCGATCATTTTTGCGGATTTTCCTATTTTTTTTCAGTCCTGAATTTTTTGAGGAAAATTGATGAATCTTCGGTGTAAAATTTTTCGATGTCCATGTTTTGTTGCACTGGGTATCCTTGGCATTATCTTCAATTAACTCTGCATCTGATTCTGATGTGCTGCATATATTTCTTCGTTGTCTTTTACACCGGTAGACATTATTTTCATTTTCAGAATCGGTTACCTCAGTTTCAAACATAATACTTTTTTTTTATGCTTTGTACTCATTCTGAAAGGGCCTAAAATAATTTGTAAATTTATTTTCAAACAAAACCCTAACCTGAAAAATATAATTTTAAGAGTTAAAAATTAACCTTAAGCCGATCTATTCCTAATTTTTGTAAAAACCGAATATGAAAAATCGTTTACTGTCGAATGGATTCGATAGAATATTTGGTATAAAATAGTAAACGATCGTCTTGATGTTTGCAGTTTATGGCGTAATATGTTTGGATGTGGTTTAAAAAAGAGCAGTTTTAAGAAATGATTAATCCAATATGTCAATAAAATCAGCAGAATAATTTCTGCCGGTAACGAAAAATGTTGCCATCGACTATAGATGGCATTTGTATACACTTAATTTCAATGTCGCATATACCGTATGTCCGAGGCCAAACCGCTCATGCTGATACCTATGGCCGATACCTTGAAATTTGACTTCGGCAGTGTTTGCCGATGGTCGAGTCTTTGATAGTTAGAGTTTGCTTCGGAAGAGTGTGCTGCGTGAGAGCGAAAAGTATGAAACGTCTAATTTCCCGATAGCTGTCAATTCGGGAGATCGAAATGTCTAACCTCTCGAAATCGTGAATTTGTGAATAATGGTGAGTAATTGTTAGAAAAGTGATAAGAAATAATCATTCGAGTTTCTTCAATGCCCAAGTGTTTAAAAACCGGTATCCGATTTGCCACTAACTTTTGCTTCCTCTTTAACTGATATTAAGTGTTACTGCACAACAAGTAGGTTAGGAAATTTTCATGAAGTCTTTGCACAGTCCGGTTGTTAAACTCTTGTGGAATTTCATCGAAGAATGATCACTTTTCATCACTTCTAAAAATTACCTACCATTAATTCACAAATTCACGATTTCGAGGTTAGGCGCTTCGATTTCCCGAATTGACAATCATCGGAAAATCAGACGTTTACATATTTCATTCTCACGCAGCGCACTCTTCTGAAGCTAACTCTAACTATCAAAGACTCGACCGTCGGCAAAGACTGCCCAAGTCTAATTTCAAGGTATCGGCCATGGGTATCGGCTTGAACGGTTTGACCTCGGACATACGGCATGCGGCGTCCGTACATACAGGTCGTCGAGTGGATGCCGCATATATGCGGCGCTCGGCGCGAAAGGGCTAATAGGAAAAGTAATTTCTATTTCGTTTAAAGCAGACTTAATATGGTAAATCCCTATACGCTATAAAAGAGCAGTCAAAATCTTACAAGAAAGTCCTAGGACGATTTTCGATTCGAGCCTTTATTAAAATGTTACAGGGGGGTAGCCACGCAAATCATGTCACCCTGTATATGGGACATTACATGCCGTCACCGAGTTTTTGACTCGACCCTCTTCGATTTCGCTCACTTTTTTATATGTTTTAGTACTTATTAAAAGCAACGTGTACACCAGTTTTTAGCCTTTTATTCCAAACCGTTATTGAGTAATCGATTTTTTAAATTTTGAAGCAAAAAATGTTCAATTAACGATAGACTAGTAATAAATATCGATATCTATAAAAAGTAGGGTATCATTTTTTTGTCTTTAAATGTAGTTTCAGAAAATAAATAAAAGAACATTATTCGAAGTAATTATCACTTAGTTATTAACGTTTAAATATTAAAATCGACATTTTCAAAAAGTCCGACCCCTTCGATTTTTTTGAAAAATTTTCCCAAAATTCTACTCCAACCATACGCAACCATACCCCATATTACGCAACTTTTAAGCCGCAGTTTGAGATGTGATCACAATTTTTTCTATTTTTTATCGAATATTGAAAATTTAATTTTTTTTCTTTTAGGATTGAAATATCTATAATTTCACTCTCTTGACTAAATATTATCCAAAAATATTAAAAACAATTTTATTGAGAGCAATCAAATTAGTTTAATCAATTTAAAATATTTTATTTGGTCATGTCATTTTACACTTCATATAATCTTTTTTATTATTATTTTTTCTTACTTAACGATTGCTTATTATATTTCTTAATTGTACTGTGATGTGTAAACTTGTCTGAAAGGGAAAACGACTTTACTTCCACAATAGGATTTAGTAAACGCGTAATTTTATGGATTTTCTGTGTCGCTGGAATCGGTTTTACATTTCTGAAGTGATCTTCCAATTTTTCTTGCATTGCACTATATTCTTAAATTTTTGAGAACCGGATATTTATATTTGGTAAATTTTTCGACGACCACTCGAACAATTGTATCAGTGTAAATATTTCTAGATGAGGTGGCAACTGCAGACTAACTCGTGTGGCCATTCTTTTAACTGTCCCGCCTATTCCATCACAAGGTCCTTTGCCGTGTGCCGTTGCAAAAAAATTCCACTCCGCATTTATTCCATAGTCTTCTTTATAATAAGATAAATTAATGCAATGCTTATAATTCTTATATTGTTGAGGTACCATCCGAAAAGAAAAAAATTTTGTGAACTTCAGATGACAGAGATTTAATAAAATTGATAATAACCCCAGAGTAAACATGAACAGCAATGGCATCATGATTTAAGCAATCAGAAATAATAATCATACTTTGATGAGTTAGTTCATTATCTATCTCATAATAAATAACTACAGTGTATACCGTCGCTTGATCGTTATTCCAGTGGAATCCCGGTGCAGCATCCTGAACGAACGCATAATTTTCAGTAAAATCAACAATCACTATGAATTCATGCTCTTTCAAAGATTCTTTAAGAACTCTCAAATAAGCTGCTTGCTCTTTTGCAATAAAATTATGTGGCAATAAAACCTTAAGTTTTTCACAAAAGCAATTTAAAAAATATAAAAAATATATAAAAAGCAATCGTTAAGTGAGAAAAATAATAAAAAAAAGATTATATGAAGTGTAAAATGATATGACCAAATAAAATATTTTAAATTGATTAAAATAATTTGGTCGCTTTCAATAAAATTGTTTTCAATGTTTTTGAACGATATTTAGTCAAGAGAGTAAAATTATAGATAATTTAATCCAAAAAAAAAATTAAATTATCAATATTCAATAAAAAATAGAAAAAATTGTGATCGCATCTCAAACTGCGACTTAAAAGTTACGTAATATGGAGTAGAATTTTGGGAAATTTTTTCAAAAAAATTGAAGGGGTCGGATTTTTTGAAAATGTCGATTTTAATTTTTAAACGTTAATAACTAAGTGATAATTACTTCGAATAATTTTCTTTTATTTATTTTCTGAAACTACATTTAAAGACGAAAAAAATGATACCCTACTTTTTATGGATATCGATATTTATTACTAGTCTATCGTTAATTGAACATTTTTTGCTTCAAAATTTAAAAAATCGATTACTCAATAACGGTTTGGAATAAAAGGCTAAAAACTAGTGTACACGTTGCTTTTAATAAGTACTAAAACATATCAAAAAATGAGCGAAATCGAAGAGGGTCGAGTCAAAAACTCGGTGACTTGGCATGGAATGCCCCATATGTATGCTACTACCCATGGTGGTTAGGACTTCTGGTAGAGGGTCCAACATTTCTACCGTGATGGTGGTACCAAAAATGTGAACAAATAATTTATTGAAACAATGAATTATGCAATCATCTCAGAAATGGTGATCTGATAACTATGATTATATGAGTGAAACTTTGATAATGCAGAATGAAGCAACTTTGAAAAATCAAGAGTTATAAATATGGAAATGCTGATTCATAAATCGTAAACGATTTTCAGAAAATTAATGATACCCCTAAAATACATTGAAAATGTAAGAGGATATATATGCCAAGGATTATGAAAAAATAACCCACCAAAAATCGCATCGACAAGTAACTCAACAAAATTACACGCCATATTTCGCCTCCTCTCTCTCTCCTCCTCCTCCCAAACAAAATATGTCACTAAAAAAATATTGATAGCACATTGTGTAGGGGGTAAGTACCTTTACCAAGTATTTTTCAGGGTAGACGATATAAGAGACGCATAAGTGCGAATCAGAACTTCGATTAATCCTTTACATATCTCCTGTCGTCCATCCTCTAAATCACTTGGTATAATCAAACCCAATAAAAGTAATGAAGATCGTAATGACAATTGACTATATATACCAAAGTAGGCAACCAATGTTCAAATCGTTATAACCATTGAACCATGAGGTTTGTGTAACGTATATTTCATTTTGCCTATATCTATCTCATCGACAAGTAGCAGGATTATAATAGCCG
Source organism: Xiphydria camelus (assembly GCA_963678675.1). Classification (NCBI taxonomy): domain Eukaryota; kingdom Metazoa; phylum Arthropoda; class Insecta; order Hymenoptera; family Xiphydriidae; genus Xiphydria; species Xiphydria camelus. The sequence goes on from OY783195.1 coordinate 17,272,622, forward strand.
ACGAAATAATGGTTGTTTAACTTGAAGACCAGTTGATCGCTACTTATCCAATTATGCAATAAAATTGTTCAATTTGTCGATGAGGTAAGTAATGACAAAATTGTTATTATTGAAATGTACACTGTGTGAACCATTTGAGCGAAACACCCTGTATAACTGTTATCTGCAAATAAATGTTGTTTTGAAAATACCTGAAAAGTGAAAAACTTACCGGCATAGTTTGACTGCCGTGCAGAGAGGTGATAGCCGCTTGCGCTTCTTGGTGGGACGAGAATTTAACGAATGCGCAGCCTGAAACAGATAAGTTTCTGTTAACTGTACTCTGAATTATGGTGTATTCATTTTGTTATATTATACAGGGTAAAGCAGTAACTATTGCCTCTTTCAATAACTCTGAGACTATGAGAGTAGCGGAAAATTTTTTGAAATAAAGAGCGTAGGATGATGGGAACCATAATATGGCATTAATTCCTTGTTCCTATATGTGCAGTTGCAAAGAAATGTAAAGATAACACAGGACCACAAAAGGAAATCGAAAAAGTCCTCTTACCAAACCGAATGATCTATATGTTTTTGGGTGCGCTAATCACGAATCCGTGGTCCGTATGGTCCCTACACGTCAGGATTAAGGTCATTTGAAGGTAAATTTCGATACTTCGAAAAATGTTATTTTTTGACCTCGGATTCTGAAAGAGCAGGAAATTTTACGTTCGGATATGTTTTGACTTATAGGCCTAAGCGACCTCTAGAGGTCACATGGAGGTCAGATTCATTCTTTTGAACTTCTCATTTGGTCTTTACGTCAAAGCATATCCGCAAGTAAAATTTCCTGCTCTTTCAGAATCCGGGGCGAAAACAGAAATATCTGGTGAAATATTGATGTTGACCTTCGAATGACCTTGAAAATGACCACTGAGGTCGATCCAAAGCCACCAGCCAATAGCTCCAGATTTCTTTAACATTTTTTGTGAGGATCATTTCCTCGATATCCGCCTACCATGACGGGATATTGGCCTGAGAAGTTCAAAAGAATGAATCTGACCTCCATGTGACCTCTAGAGGTCACTTTGACCTATAGGTCAAAACATATCCGAACGTAAAATATCCTGCTCTTTCAGAATCCGAGGTAAAAAAATACCATCTTTCGAAGTATCGAAGTTGACCTCCAAATGACCTTGATCCTGACGTGTAGGTGTCATACAGACCACGGATTCGTGATCAGCGGACCCAAAAACATATAGATCAGTCGGTTTGGTAAGAGGACTTTTTCGATTTCATTTTGTGGTCCTGTGTAATCTTAGTTTTTTCAAACCGAGTGTTATATTTTTGTATTCATTTTTCAAAACTGTTGAAACGAATATAGTGAAATGACGGCATTAACCTTCGAGTTACCAAGATGGAGATTTTCTTCAAATAAATGCTTTTTAATTTGCCCTAAAATTTGTTTATGAGGGTTTTGGAGGTCGCTGATTCTGAGTTTGTGGTAAAAGTTTATGAATGAAAATGGCAGCTCCAATATAACACATTTTTAAAAGAGTATCTGGAATTCCCTCCAAAACTTATTGTCAGGGGGTTTTTGGGATCGTTTATTTAAAATCTGAGGTAAAAATTTAAAGATTCAAAATAGTAGCGTTAATGTAAACAAGGCTGCTTTGAATTTTATTCAGAACTTGTACTTAGGAATTTTTGATGTCGCTGATTCCGAAACCGTAGTCTTAATTTCAAAATCCAGAATAGTAGACAAGAATTAATAGGAAAGAGACATTAAAAATACAATTTTTAGCAGCATATGTAGCGTAAAAATACGATTAAAAGTGATTAATTTCAAACGCTACTAAAAACGGGCTATGATTGGTTCAACTCTTTTTACACCACAGCTTTCCGTAGTATAATACTACTATACAAGTGTATTCCCACACGCTCCCGGCAATCTCGCCGTAGCGTTATACCATATGTCCAATGGCTAGTCGAGCAGGTGCAGCGACCTGAATTTTTCTGAAATTTGACTTCGGCAGTGTTTTAGTTAGAGTTGGCTTTGGAAGATGGCGCTACGTACGAGCGAAATATTTGAAATGGTAAAAGCAGGAGGTAGATAAATGCGGGAGATCGAAGTGTAACCTCAAAGTTGTGAATGTTTAAATAATGGTGAGTAATTGTTTGAAACGATAAGACATAATAATTATGGTTTCTTCTCGATGTTCAACCAAATAACACGACTGATACCTAATTGCAGAGAGAAATTGATGCGACTGGCAGTCGTGGAGGAAGGGGCTACCGTCAACGTGGTCCTCGCCAGAGTGGTCGAGCTCTGCCTCGGCGATGAAAGGTGCAATTGAAATGAAATTAAAGTCTGAGCAAGGTGAAAATTGGAAGGCATGGAAAGAAGACGCGGTAGAGTCGTTGACAGAAGGAGTGTGAGTGAAGTGCGAAAGAAAAGTGCAGTGACGCCGAAAAACCATGTGGAAGACAGTGACGAACAGCAGCAGCAGCTGGTCGACACTGTTTTCCACATGGTTTTTCGGCGTCACTGCACTTTTCTTTCGCACTTCACTCACTCCTTCTGTCAACGACTCTACCGCGTTTTCTTTCCATGCCTTCCAATTTTCACCTTGCTCAGACTTTAATTTTATTTCAATTGCACCTTTCGTCGCCGAGGCAGAGCTCGACCACTCTGGCGAGGACCACGTTGACGGTAGCCCCTTCCTCCACGACTGCCAGTCGCATCAGTTTCTCTCTGCAATTAGGTTTCAGTCGTGTTATTTGGTTGAACATCGAAAAGAAACCATAATTATTATGTCTTATCGTTTCAAACAATTACTCATCATTATTTAAACATTCACAATTTTGAGGTTACACTTCGATCTCCCGCATTTATCTACCTCCCGCTTTTACCATTTCAAATATTTCGCTCGTACGTAGCGCCATCTTCCAAAGTCAACTCTAACTAAAACACTGCCGAAGTAAAATTTCAGAAAAATTCAGGTCGCTGCACCTGCTCGACTAGCCATTGGACATACTAAGTGTCGGACGTAAACCGAACAACGATTTAAAGTACAGTGAAGTGAAGTGACAGCGAATTAGGATGAGTGGAACCTTTTTTTATTCAGACACAATCGGATAATTTACCTTCAATAGAATCTCTGATAGTGGCTGAATTTTTTCTAGCAGCAGCAATTTTTCGATAGCCAAGATTCAAGATGTGAAAAAAATGAGGTTAGTTTCTCAGATTTTTCTTTTATATATACAGACAATATATACATTGTGATATCCTCTCCCGGTGTGCTATTCGCGGGAAACAGTCACACCTTCGGCGTGTTACTCTACATTAAAAATCAAAGTCGGAATGGTACGCTAATAAACTTGGGCGCCAGACATTCCAAAACGCCACTGTAAAACGGGAGACTACACTCAAATCGACAATCTTAGATTCTAACGCGAAAGAAACACGGCGGAATCGTCAGGCTAGTTCAGCTCGATACGGGGTGGTAGAGGGGCGCCCTTCTTGGATTTTAACCTGATAGGGTGATTTAACCTGACAAGAGCTATCAGAAAAAAGCAGAAAAGTACAGAACATAATCACAGGTGTAGGTTTTATTGTCGCGAAACTTCAAGCGCATCTAGAACATAATACATATATAATGTATATAGAACCCAAAACGGAATGTGGGAACAAGGCAGTAATCGTGACGAATAGTATACTGTTAAAAATATCTGTCTTAAATTTAAGAAAAAAGCACTGAAGTTTTTATCAAAGACGAATATGTCTTAAATTTCATGTAAGCTGTATTCTAAATTTTTAGAGAAATATTTCTTGTTTTTCAGACAAAAGTTTCTAGATTTCAGACATACATGGTTCTTAATTTTCAGGCAAATTTCTTAATGTCGGATAAATGAAAAAATGGATGTCGGAAAAAATGTGCTGTGAAAACAAAACTTAAAAAAGATTTAAGCTAAAGTGGGGTCTTCATATGAGCTTAATTTGTCGCACAACTTCTTCACTGCTGCACTGAAGGGCGATCTTCTGGAATTTTTCCTCTGTTTGCTTCCAGTAGATGGATTTATTTGGAGCAGCATTCTGTAAATATTTACAATTATATGTATTAATTTTTGTATTTACTTCTATTTCACTATTACCATATATCAACAAATTATATTTTTAATTTACCTCTGAATAGATGCCAAAGTTTTCGAAAGATTTTCTGAGTATTTTAGCCCGAATACAAAGTAGCACAAAAAGGTAATTAGAAAACCTTCCAGGGGGACTATTCTCGACGCGTGGAAAATGCTTTTCGTGGACGAAATATTTTTCGTTAACGGATTTAAAGTTTCGTCGATCACTTTCGTTAACGATTCGAAAATCCCTTCCAAGATAGATCTCGTCAACGAAATTAATTTTCTCACACGAAAAATGTGTTTACATCCCTTAGCGAGACGTCTTATTTTTAAAATCTCGTTTAATCACTTAGCAACGACCCGTCGCATCGACCCACCGCCTCGTCATGCAACTCACCGGCATACAAATACCAAACCACATTCGTTAACGAAAACAATGAGAACGACGAATGATACTTTCGTCAACGAAAAAAGTAATTTCGTTAACGAAGGAGTTTCGCGCGCGTATGGGAAAAAATTCCGTGTACAAAATTTCTCAAACAAAACAATAATTCCGTTCACGAATTCGTTTCTCACGCGTCGAGAATAGCCCCCCAGTACACTTCGTGCCTCATGATAAATTGTCTGCTCAACTGCGATAAAGTAAGAGCCTTCTTCATCATAGAGATTTTGTGCTGCAACAGATAATTGAAGTATTATAAAATTATTTATATGCTTAAAGAATATACTTTCTACAAAATTGTATACGCATCACATCTCGCTTAACTATTCTAAATAATGTTACTTCTGATGGCGTAGCATAATAAATGTTGATGGCATGATAATTAATGTTGGCGTAGCATTTTTTAAATTACTTTCGATTTCATTGTTTGCTGCCGCCTCCTGCATAATAGAAATATAATTGTTATTGTTATTATTTGGAACATTTACTTCTTAACATTATTGTAAGCCATATTCGACGCGGTAGACTCGATGCGGCTGCGCGATGAGTCCTGAAGTAATCCTCGATGACTTTCGGATCACGATCCGATATGCACGCTGGTTGTCGATCGAAATGGCTTCATTTGATTGCCTGGAGGAGCGCGAGTCCTCCTTACTCCTTTGTCCTGGACCTTCGTTGGAAAAGCCCCGTTGCCTTGACGTCACTATGGGGGAAACTGCCCGCTTCCACCTGGCTTCGTGAATCACCCTTGCTTGACGCGTCCACTCCTAACGGTGTCTTGAAATACCCTTTCATTATAGTTTTTAATATTTTGTAATAGTTAACTGACATCAACTACAATGTACAGCAAGTTTGCATCTTGATGTAATTTTTATTAGGTTGTTCACCCCTTTTAGTTTCATTAATAAGGAGAAATTAATTAGCTTACCTGCTTTCCTGGGAACGAATGTTTACTATGCACGTTGAAAAATTTGAACTAGACGATTCAGATGTTTTCACGTTGCGTTCTGAACTGAGAATGACTACGAGAATGTTTACTCGAAGAAAGGACTATTCGAAAATGTTTATGACTACAAATTTCCAAGAACGGTACAATGAAGGCGGCTGGTTATTCTCTCCAGATGTGTCCAAAGTTTTCCTGTCCCGAACGCAGTCCTATACGCCTCTTGCGTATCTCGAAAGTGCGCCGAAAGCGCCGCGTAGTGGCCAAGATTGGCACAAATGGGTTACACTGTCAACCAATCAGACCTTCCGGCTTGTGCTTATACAGGCAAACCTAACAATAAGTGTACATGTGACCACATGTATAGTCGTACACCCCCGTGCCGTGTAACCCAGTACAGCACTTTTTGCTCACCAGGCGAGTAAGGCGGCGCCACCACCGATGCGCACAATGCGTATAGTTTATTGCCTCGTCCCTACTGATACTTTTAGGCTGGTCACACACACAATGCAAACTGAAAATGTTCGTTGTACATTACCAACATTTTCTTACATTATATTACAATGACGTATATAATTTGGTATTTTTACCAAGATTTGAAGAAGCCAGCAAAAAAGTAATTTTATTATTCTCTATACTTTTAGTAATATTCCCGCATATTAAGATTTTTCGTGCAGAAATATATATTTTTTTTAATTGACCATCATTTTCAATATTTAAATTTAGGGAAGCAAATGTAGGAGTACAAATACAGTCGAACATATAAGTTTTCAGATTTATAAACAGCTCGATATAAAGGGTCTTCGAAGACAGTCTGAGTTTCACGGTTAACCGCTGATGTGCAAGGAAGCGCGCACGTGCATGTAGGATTTAGACGTTGCAGCGTCACGAAATTAAGAAACAGTACCTTAAATTTCAGAAAAGCAGCTGAATCTTAAGCAATCTGCCTTAAATGTCATAACACGTCAAGATTTGTGCCTTAAATTTAAGAATTTACTGAATTATTAGCAAAAGTTTTCTTAAATTTCTGAATAATTCAAGTTTCTTAAAGTTAAGAGTACAGATTCGAAAATTTAAGTTACATTTGTAAATGATCGCGTCTGAAAATTAAGGGAACTTTTAACAGTGATAGGTAACAAAACGCGGTACTTTTCTATTACAACACTTCCGAATATAACAAAATCCAATATACGTGAAAGGACAAAAAAATGAATGTTACACTAGAATCTTCCTCGAGAGGGTTCAAAATAAGATCAGTGACTAGAAGGGTCCCATAAATGCTTCGGACGACTTGCGAAAAACCTTTGAGAGAATCAGATCGAGTTTCGGTACTACAATACCAAATACAACCGCAGAAATCAAAAAGGGCGATAATCAGATAGTCGACTCACGAAGTTTCATACTCGCTAATGATCGTTGTACCTACTTATTGACGCAAAATTGCGCGTACGCCGTCAATATCCAGTGTTCTTCGGGAAACGATAATTACGGTACGGAAAAGCACGATACTATAATAATAACCGAAAAGACTTAACACCGTCGAAAGAGATGACGCGTACGTTTTAGGATGTAATAGATAGGCAGAAACGGGTATAAAACACCTCCCACGGGATTCTCGCGACCGGGGAGACTAACAGCCTCCGAAAGAGACAAAGCGCAAGCTTCCCGATCCGTAGTCCCTACGCAAGCAAACGGAACGTACTCAAAAATATAAAGCCGTCATAGATCACTTCAGCAGGTACGGGAATCGACACTACCCGACACTTCTCGTCCGGGACGAACGATAAAACTAGGAACCCACTAGAATCAAAACGGCTCGACACAACACGACACGCGTCGATGCGGCTCAACACGACGCGTTTCTCATCATATGATTTTCAACGTATTATATTTGAATGACGTAGGAATCCACTAGGCTAGATACGACTCGACTTGACTTGACTCGACTTACACGACACGAAAAATTTCTGGCCGGCCAGATTTTCGTCGAGTAGAGTCGTATCCAAGTCAAGTATAGTACTCCTTTTGACAACGAATATATTATTAATGACGTGGGGTAAAGTCGGGAGAGATGGCGCAGCGGGTGAGACGGTTCAGTTAAACAATTTCTTTGTCTGTGAGGCAACATTGATTCAGTTTGAATTATTTGAGTTGATAGATACTGCCTGGAATCCTTTTTGCTATATATCTCCATGTTTTCTGTTTCGCTATATTCGTGACCGTAGGCTGATGGATCTATTCGATTCACATGGATGCCGGAGAAAGAAATCCATCCTCTCTCTATGATCATCAAGGCGATCAGGGAGAGGTACATCATCGTTTTACCTTTCGTTCAAGTCACCGGATTCAACTTCAGGGTTGCTCCTGAGATCTAGCTGTGGTGTCGCTTTTCAAATCTCCAGGTTACTATCCGTGGAATAAGTCGTCATTATCAGGTTGTTGGTGTGTATTATACGAATGGCGATGAAGCATATATGGAATACAGTGCAAATCTCTGAACACCTTTTAAGGTGTTGGATTTTGCAACGATTCGTCCGTGGTTTCTAGTAGACGAGTTCTAGGTTGTGATGAACGTATTTCGATTTCTTATACGGTCTAGGTGGTTTCTGTTTTCGTAGTACTCCGCGTATCTGTATGAGAAGTATCTAAATATGTTGTACAGGATTTTTTGATAACGCACCAGCATTAGAATTACATTTACCTGACTTATACAAGGTGAGTCTCCCAAAGTCGCGTATAAATTGCGTGAGCCGAGCGCGAACCGAACACGAGCTGAACGGCTCGCGAGCCGCTTGCTACTTTTTTGTTGTCGCGAGCATACCGCGAACATCCCGCGAGCGCCCGCGGTCCGTGGGGAAAATCGATCTTGTCACGAACAGTCGGGTTTCGTCTGTCCATTTCGGGCTCGTCACGTGTGCGTCGAACTTTCCATATTGCCGTCCAAATTGCAACTGCGAGCCCCTTTGTGATCGCCTCAAAAACCGACAGAAAATCGATCGCGACGAGCGTGGCACAAGCGGCTTGTAAGGCCCTCGCGGGCTGCTCGCGAGCCCGTACAAATTGAAAGAATGGGGATCCGGAATGCCAAACTTCACCACTTGGTGGCACCACCACTGCCTAGGCCTTTCCGCGCACATTTCAATCCGTTAAATACAACAATGAATTATTTATTAAAAAATTACATACAGGGTGACATTTTGAAAACTTTCCACTCCAATATCTCAGAAAGTTACAGAGATTTTCTAAAAAAGAAAATATGGTCTCGGCAGTGGAGAGGGGGAACCAAAATGACATAATCGGAGACGCACCCCCTCCAACCCCCTTAGGCGTAGCCCCCCCAACTTTGTAATCTTAAATAGCAACCCCTCATGTGTGATAAACGTTGGGAAACTCTTTAACCCTTCAGAGCCCATGACTTTTTACGACATAAACTATTTAGATGAAATTAAAAAGTACAATTGAAAATTGGTTAAAAAGAATACAAATTGGGTCTAATTATGTTTTTTTATTTAACTCACACAAAAAATTGGTGTCACCTACAGGTGACACTGGGCTCAGGGGTAACTAACTAAAACCAATACTTATTGTTAGAGTATACAGGGTTTCGGAAAAACACCGACACAGAAATAGGTGTGATAGGTTACGTCATTACAAGTATTTGATATAAGGGACCTATACCCGCAAGCGCCCCCCCCCCCTTCTGGAGATATCAACTTTCCAAGTTTATAACGACCGAGGTTGATCAAAGTAGAATAATAAGAAACGTATCAAGATGGTAACGAATATTTAATTTTAAGAGATACAAAAACAATGTACTACAGCAAATGCTCAAAATGACGGCCACCCATGTCCATGCAACATCGGAAACGATTCTGGATAGATGTGCCACTGCGCAAACTGCTTGCGGAAAGGATAACCGCTTAGCTCAAGTCCTTGTACTTTTCGAAGATGATGCGGATACAAGGAGTTTTCATTTGTTTTTGAATTGTACAGGTAGACAAAAAACTCAATATTATTCTACTTTGATCAACCTCGGTCGTTATAAACTTGAAAAGTTGATATCTCCAGAAGGGGGCGCTTGCGGGTATAGGTCCCTTATATCAAAATACTTGTAATGACGTAACCTATCACCCCTATTTCTGTGTCGGTGTTTTTTCCGAACACCCTGTATGAAACAAACATAAAAAGTAAACTGTCACAGATATAAATGGAGAATAAAAAATCAATTATTATGGCGACTCATACTAGCAGTGAACATGCAAACCTATTTTACATTGGCGGCACATAATACGGGTTCGCTGATGACAGAGACCGCATCGTCTTTGAGCGCAGCTTTCTTGAGCATGGTGTAGGTACAAGGGTTCCACTAAGCCTGACTTCAGGAAGTACTCGCTGTGATACAGAAGATCCGCATGTTTGGTTTCTCTGTGGAGGAGTTCTGTACTTCTGCAAATATACTTGAATAATCGTTCGTCGACACTGACAGTAAGTTATGTTATCGTCACTGTTTTTTGCGATAAGTTGCCATGCATTCTGGCAAGAAGCATCAATACCAAATGCGAATAAAGGAAACCACCATTTTTTTCTCGAAAATTTATCCGCATTGAAATTTATCCGGAATGAACATTGTCGTCGAAACGATGAACGCCGCCTATATATTTGTTATATTTCTGAACCAACGCCGGACAATCCACCTGAATTTGTGACCTTTTTCTTTGAATAAAACCAATTCGATCAATCTTTTGAACAGGGATGGCGTTGTGGCAGTTGCTTGCTAACGTAACTACACTGCTGTCATGCCATTTAAAGACCAGTAACTTTTTACAATTTTGAAACAAAAGCTGCCTCTTTTTTCTTTTTTCAAAAGATTGCTTTGCATTAGAGGGCATTTCCTGAGGTGTTTTCTCGAATAGTACTCATTCCCCCACTGTTTTGATCCGACAGAACACCCAGTAATTCGAAACTAGTAAACAAATTGTCATAATACAAATTATATGGTGACAAATGTTTGAGCAGCCTTGATTCTAGCTCCAAAACTACAGCAGCGCCAAGACCATATTCATCTTGAAACGGTAGTTGTGTTGATTTTGCACCTTGGTACGGCTCAAAAGTAATAAGGTATCAATTTCTGGCAGCGGCAGACCAAAGTTTGTACCCAAATCTTATAGGCCTATCTAGCCTATAGGCTTATCTTCTCATGAATGTGTTGTTTAGTGCCGTGCTTTCCATAGTAAGGTACCATAGTTTCATCAATAGCACTATGATTTGATGCAGCTTTTTCATAGGGAAGAATAAAGTTGTTTGAAAGGGCAGAAAGATAATTTTCTTACCTTTCCAAATTTGTCATTTTATGGTAGGTTTGTGTTGTCACATAAATGCAGATATTGGTGAATTTCCAAAAAATGGTTTCTCCGCATACTATTTGCTACTGCGTCATTATGGGTATCTGATTTGATCTCCTAGAACATTCGAATGTTTTTTGGTGCAATGTAACCCGTTAGAAGTAAGATGGCTATGTAAACTCCTAGTTCGTTTTCTAACATATTCAAGTTATGATTTCTTTGCATTGCGTACAAATTGGACATTTCCACAATTTTTTGAACACTTTTATCCGTAAATAAAAATTCAAACCATTCTACTGTCGAAATGTTGTAATATTCAGATTTTGTGATCTCTTCATCAGTATCTCTGCGTCCGGAACTGGATGCAAAATTATCAAGATTCTCAAGCCACTTCAGCGTTGATCCCTCTATAGTTTTTTTTATTTTTTTTGTGATTTTGAGGAAGAACTGGCTGTCATTTCCTCTAGCCCTGACTGATCATTTGCTATAGTTGTAAAAGTAACTTCTACGTTAGAGCGAAGGAGTCTGCCTGTGGTAGATGATTTATATCAGCCTCACTCTCATCTCCACTTCCTTCATCGGTAATTTCGCCATCTTGAGGTGGAAAAATGGTAACGGCTTCAATCTCGTCATCTTCGTAAGTAGAGAAGTCCCTTGATCTCATGTAGTTTTAACCTAAAAGTAAAATACAAGAAAATAACATCGATATTTGTCCGGTGTCACCCCTAGGTGACGCCAACATTTCAAACGACTAAAAACACTATTTTTTACTAAAATATTGTGAAAACATTAACAGGTTACAAAACTGCCATCTTTAGTGACCAAATGTATACAAAAAGAATTTTTGAATACTTACGGCCTTGTATATTCCGAGCGATTTTTGTTCATAACCTTGCGTTTTTGCGACATTTCTGTAACACGTGCTCTACGGAATACCGGCAGAGAAATAATGGCAATATGCAATTGCCGACTGAGTGCATCATACGCTTCATTAGGAACGCCCTCTACCGCCGTTAATTACACCAAATTCATGCTAGTAAACGTGTAATCGATTTTTGAATAAGAAGCACCTGTAGGTGACACCGAGCGCTAACGGATTAAAAATGCTTTACAACAACACCAAATTTTGGTACCTTTCGATGAATAGTTTTTGCGCAAATCGAGAAAGAAACTGCTAGAAGTAAGTTTTGTCAATCTATTTATTAAAAGTCAATTACGTTACAATAAATTTTCGAAATGATTTCCATCACCTGATCTTACTCCTTACGATTTCTTCTTATGGGGACATCTGAAATCTGTTGTTTTTCAAACACAACCAGCAAGCATTAACCAACTGAAATAGAGAATTACGCAAGAATGTCGCAAAATTTCAAGAACATTTAAAAAAGTTCGAAAAATCAATTAAAATCATTTCGAAAATTCAGTGTTATGTAATTGACCTTTAATAAATAAATTGACAAAACTTACTTATAGCATTTCTTTCTCGATTTGCGCGAAAACTACTCATCAAGAGGTACCAAAATTTGGTGTTGTTGTAAAGCATTTTTAAAGAGCTTTCCAACGCTGTATCACACATGGGGGGTTGCTATTTAAGATTACTAAGTTGAAGGGGCTACCCCTAAGTGGGGTTGGAGGGGGTGCGTCTCCGATTATGTCAGTTTGGTTCCCCCTCTCCACTGCCGAAACCGTATTTTTTTTAGAAAACCTCTGTAACTTTCTGAGATATTGGGGTGGCAAGTTTTCAAAATGTCACCCTGTATATATCGATCATTCGAAATCTGTAGTCTAGCAGTTGGAGCATAAAAATAATGAAATTAGATATCTATAAATGTATTTTACTTATATTGATCTAAATCGTTTGAGGTTTAAGGTAGTTGGACCGCTATAGCACTTTTCGAGCAATTTTTTAAAACTTTTGTCAGATTTTAGATTATAAAAAAACTGATAACTTTTCCTTGTGAATGAAATCATTCTGACATTTAGAAATAGAGATATTCGGTGTTTATTTCTCCACTGAAATCAATGAGACAGGGCCGTACTACACCGCGTGCGCGCACGCCCGCACGTCCGCACGCGCGCGACTGCGGAGGCTCCAGACGGCCCTGTCTCTCTCATTGATTTCAATGGAGAAATAAAAACCGAATATCTCTATTTCTAAACGTCAGAATGATTTCCTTCCTAAGGAAAAGTTATCAGTTTTTTTATAATCTAAAATCTGACAAAAGTGAAAAAAATTGCTCGAAAATTGCTATAGCGGTCAAACTACCTTAAATCATATTACATTACGTTATGCTGTATACATATGTCATTGATGGAAAACACGTCGTCCTGTGGTTATTCCAAGGAATGATGGGTATCTGCTTTAATGTCTTTATACTCTGAAGAATTTGGTGACCAAAACGTTGGATCCAAACTACTGCTATTATAATTTGAAGTTGAGGTGTTCGGCAAATTAAAATAGTTATTTGCATCGTACAAGCATAATCTGAAATAAAAAAATGTATTGCTCATGAGATATAACTGATAATTTCTTTACCTTACGTGTATTCGCACGATTTTTTTCATAAATAATGAAATTGTTAAGGTTATGAGGATTGTATCCACATATAATTTGGAATTTATCTACCTGTCCAGAAGATCTTTCTTCTTTCCTTGCAAAGAAGCTCCCCGACGATTTAATTCACCTTTTAAATGAGCTACTGTCTAATTAAAATATTTGTCACTCATTCTCTGTTCATATCTATCCGCGTAATGTACCAAATACTGCAGTGCCCTCTGCGCTGCTTGACAAATACGGATCCCCATTCTACTGACGCGTGGCGCGCTCGCGCTCGGCTCGTGTTCGGCTTGCGTAATCTATAGGGACCGTGCACGAGCTGAAAAATAGCGACTCCTAGCGGTAATTTTTTACAAAACCTTGGTGACAAGTAACTGTAGCGTGTTTGTCAGTGTTAACGTTTGTCATGGATGAATTAAAAATTTATTGTGGATTTAATTCTTAAGATAATACTTCTGTTGTCTGTAGTAGTTTAAAATTAATTTAATTTGATTTTCAATAGGTAATAATCAGTCCAAACAACAACAAGAGTCAATACACGTCTGACGTTTCGGTCCTCTTCGAACCCTCTTCAGAGATGTAATGACGTTTTTAAACTTATTTTTCAATTTTTCCCTTTTTTCATAATTGATCCTATTAAGCCTACTCCTTTGAGAAAACACAAACTTATTGAATACGTCTACGGGTAAAATTCGTTTTAATCTATTTTCCAAAAACTTAGCTGATTTCCGTAAATTCATTAAATCCATAGAAGCATCCTGAATCTCTAAATTCAGAATTCTTTTGTTAAACGTGTTACGATAGTAATTATTTGCCTTCGTTAAAACTTTCAAATTATCATAAACCCAGATTGAAAAGTTCCTCCAGAATTGTGGTACAATACCACGGTAGAAATATCAGGTTTTACCGACACGACGTGCTTCGACAAGGTCTGCATCAACTTTGGCGGTATATTGGCGGCCTTGGCGGCACTACACTAATCCTGTGGCACACTTTTCCACTTTATTGCGGTAGTATAGCTGCACAGCGTTCCGGTAATATACCGTCTTCCTGTACTGACAGTGTACTGGCAGGTACTTACATTTTGCCTCCAATATATATGCCGGAATTAAAAATCTCTAGAATTGCGGTACAATGCCACGGTAGGAATATCAGATTCTACCGACACGACGTGCTTCGACAAGGTCTGTATCAACTTTGGCGGTATATTGGCGGCACTGCACTAATCCTATGGCAGACTTTTCTATCTGGGAGTGAAATTAAAAAATTTGTTATCTAACATGTCCCGGCAAAAGATGTTCATTTTCTTACATCTAATTAAGAACGTAAGTTGCTCCCCCAAAATGACAATCCTATTCCAAACCCTCATCAATTAAGACAGCTCTAATCCTGTTCTATCCCTATAAATGCTCCTCACTTCTTGGAGAAATCTCATTTTCTCTCTCTCTTTAATGATAAAATTTTTTTACCAGTATTAGACAATTCTTAAGATAATACTGATAAAAAAACACACTTAATACTGTGTTGCCTGTTGTAGCTTAAAATTAATTTAATTTAATTTTCAATAGGTAATAATCAGGCCAAACAACAACAACCGGAATCAATACACGTCTGACGTTTCGGTTCCTCTTCGAACACTCTTCAGAGACGTAATGACGAAGGTTCGAAGAGGAGCCGATACGTCAGACTTGTATTGATTCTTATTGTTGTTTGGCCTGATTATTACCTATTGAAAATTAAATTAAATTAATACTGTGGATTTCGGCATTTCTTAGAAATTATTAACAATTAACTCAAAACAAACGTACAGCGCCCATAACCAGCACAAATACAGTCACCAACAAGTTGTAAATATGTTCCGTCAGAGGACGCTGACGCTTGGATGCACTGTCCCTATACACGGTTTAAGGCGTCAATTTCAGGCGTGGCCTAATAAAGGCCATCACATACAAAATTCCGGAAGGCCGTAAGACGTAAGCGTAAGCGAATAGACCAATCAGGATCAAGTATTCCGTTGTCCGTAACCCCACCACAACGGAATACTTGATCCTGATTGGTCTATTCGCTTACGCTTACGTCTTACGGCCTTACGGAATTTTGTGTGTGATGACCATAACCGTAGCATAATAACGGATCGCCCCTCTATTTCCCCCTGCTTAGTATATACCCACTCTTCACGATGTGCGACGCGCGATGGCGTAGTCAAGCATAACGGCTCTCGGATATTCCCACCTCGGCCAAGTATGAGGATCCGTATTTGTTAAGCTTAACGCAGAGGGCACTGCAGTACTTGGTACAATACGCGGATAGATATGAACAGAGAATGAGTGACAAATATTTTAATTGAACAGTAGCTCAGTTATAAAAGGTGAATTAAATCGAAAAATCACTTATTTCTACGTTACCCAGGGGGTAGAATGTTTTAATGCATTCATTTTTACTGTGGTATCCCCAATAGGCCTAGTCCACTCGTTTTATTGCCAAACAATGTGTATCGACACTCGACTATCTTATGAAGTGTTCGAATTGCAAGCCACCTTCCTAAATGCAAAGATCCAGTCAGTCTATCAAATACCGAGGCGACAAAGCCACGTCGCCGCCCCGACCGATCCATCTACTACAGAAATTATCTGGCATACGAAGAAAAGGGGTAAAGTAATATTGACACGAGTCAATGATGAGACAATCTTGTGTATACTATTGTAAAATCAGAAGAGTATTTAAACGACGTAATTCATGAATAAGTAAATATACCATTCAAATAGTCCTTGACAGACCTGGTGATGTGCAGAGGAGTTTCATCTTGCTAGAACCACATACTTTGGCGAATGGCAAGTGGCACGTCTTCTCATAGAAACGGTAACTCTTCTTCAAGAATCAGAGGCATCGTTCACCAATTAGGTTTCCCTCAAAAAAATGCGTTCCAATGATGGTGTCCTCGATGATGCTACACCACACGTTAACTCTCAATTGGACTTGGAATTAAGCTTCTATCATCTACCCAGGAATCGTATGAGACCAGTGATGGAGATTATGTTTATTGACGACTCCAGAATTATTGAACTTCGACTCATCGGAAAACATTACGACGTAAAAGTTATGAAGTTCTCGTCTCCGACCATTTGGTCTTGAACCCTTCGGCGGGCGCGCCTGCGGCAAAAAGCCGCAAATTTACATTTTCCTGTTATAACTAAGATATAACGAGCCCTATAGTATTGTGCGTCTAGGTATTCTTCATTCAAGTTATTGGCTCCGCCTACCGGCAGATTTGGTATCATATGCCATTTCCGCTCAGTTGTTACAGACGTTCGGTTCGAAGCGGTTTCAATTTGCGATGTGTTTGCCGCAGCGCGCCCAGTCATATAAGTTTTATTTATTATTTACAATTTCTTGTATTATGTAATATTGCCAACGTTTTTTGTATTATGTTTGTCAACATTGTGGGAAAAATACTTGTAAGAAGCACAGTAACATTATTGTCAAGTGTCTAGAATGTGAGCAGGGAGAACAAATAGAAGTTGAATAATTTAATTTTTTTTTGTTTTTGAAAGTATATACCGCATGTCCTATGGCCAACCGCGCAGGTGAGCTGCGAACTGAATTCTTGACTTCGGCAGTATTTATGGTACAGTTAGAGTGGGCTTCAGACGAGTGCGCTGCATAAGAACAAAAAGTGTCGACTGCTCTTCTAATAGCTGTCAATTCGGGAGATCGAAGCGTTTCGTGTAACCTCAAAATCGTAAAGTTTTGAAAAAAAATTAGTAGTGAATAATTTGTAGAAGTGATGAGAAATAACCATAAATAATCATCCGAATTGACAGCCATCGGGAAATCAGACGACGCTTTTCGCTCTTACGCTGCGTTCTTACGAAAAGTGTGAAACGTTTGATCTCCCGATGGCTATCAATTCGGGAGATCGAAGTCTAAGCTCGAAATCGTGAATCTTTGAATAAATGGTAAGTAATGTTCAGAAGTGAGAGTTAACAATCATTCGGGTTTTTTCGATGTCCAACCGAATTACACGCCTCACATGCCTATTTGTTTCAGAAATTATTTCCGCGCTAGCACCGCGCGTGTCTAGGAAGTAGTTTTACGAAGTGGCGTGAGCCATTGATACGTAAGGTGTCAATTCGGAAGATTATTTACGATTATTTCTCATCACTTCTCTCTACAAATTATTCACTACTAATTCAAAACTTTACGATTTTGTGGTTACACGAAACGCTTCGATCTCCCGAATTGACAGCTATTAGAAGAGCAGTTGACACTTTTCGTTCTTATGCAGCGCACTCGTCTGAAGCCCACTCTAACTGTACCATAAATACTGCTGAAGTCAAGAATTCAGGTCGCAGCTCACCTGCGCGGTTGGCCATAGGACATGCGGTATTTTAGTCTATATTTTTTTGGTTTCTATTTGTTTCGAAAAAAATATATTTTTTAGTTCAATAGAACAGTACCTAAAGGTTAAAGGAAGTTGAATAATATGATTTTTGTTTTAAAAAGTTTATATTTTAGTTTATATTATTTTCTTCAGTTTACATTTTTTTCAAAATGCTTATACATATATTCTTTTAGTTTAATAAAATAATTGAGCAATATTCTTGTAATTTAATAAAATAATGAAGCAATATACTTTTAGTTTAATAAAATAATTAAGCAATATTGTTTTAATTTAATAAAATAATTAAGTAATAAGCATGGTACCTTTGACTTATTTTACTACATAGAATATATTTTCTTGGTTGTTTGTGAATTAGAAAAGTGAAGAATTAAATGCGGTGTAAATACCGCGGCGCGTCCGCTCATGGGAATCCCAGTAGCGCGCCCGCTGGAGGGTTAAACCATAGGCAGAAGTGGACTCGAAGCACTAGATCGGTCTCGTTAAGGTCTTGGTACATTCGTACACGGTAAAAGTGCATCCTATGCGTCCTCAAAATCCGGCACGTCGCTGTTTGCGATATGTCGAGTTCACTGGCGATCTACCATGTGTAAACGTGAGGATCACGAGCCACCATTGCCAAAACTCATTCCTCAGTTATTCCTCCTACCACCTGTCGATTACGATTTCGTCGCCTGTACTAAACCGATCCGGTGTACCGAACTCATCCCTCCATAGAACGAATCCTGATATTAAAATGAAAATTTCATAGATTTGTAACTGGTCCTTTCATCGCATTCATCATTTGTACAATAAAAAAGTTATACGATCATTGAATTATGTACCTATCCGGACATCTGAATCGATACAATCTTGCCGCAACGGCTGCATGGTTCCGACATTCCCCTAAGGCTTAACTCAGACGATGCGACTTTCCTGCTACCGTTTTGTCGCACTGCTGTCGAGAGTAGCGGAGACGCGGCAAATCAACATGGAGTCGCAGTAAAACACTTAGACGGTACGACTCGTCGACGACAGTTATCTCCGTTTACTCTCTACACAGTGTGACCGTTTTGTCGTACTGCTGTCGCAGGAAAGTCGCATCGTCTAAGTTAGGCCTAAGACTAATAACATGTCCATTGCATGTTCCGAATTCACTACCATTGTTATCGAGAATTGTACAAAACGTGAAACTCGTTGCATTCTCCAAACAAAAATGGTTCGCTAAGCGCTCGCAACAGAACGTATAGGTAGATGAGTTCGCTAGGTAACGCTGCTTTGCTCGGTACTCGCGATTATTGACTAAATGTAGTTAATAGTAGTAATAATACTATTCGCGATCATTGGTTCAAATTAAACAGTATTATTACTACTACTATTAACTACATTTAGCCAAAAATCGCGAGTGCCGAACAAAGCAACATTACATGACGAACTAACCTACATGTACGTTCTGTCGCGAGCGTTTAGCAAACCGTTTTTATTTGGTGAATGCAACGAGTTACACGTTTTGTGGAATTCTCGATAATAATGGCAGTGAATTCGGAACATGCAATGGACATGTTATTAGTCTTATAATTAGGGGTATGTCGGAACCATGCAGCTGCTGCGGCAAGATTTTATCCATTCAGATATCCCGACAGGTACATAATTCAATGATTTTATCGTGTAACTTTTTTATTGTACAAATGACGAATGCAATGAAAGGACCAGTTACAAATCGGAGTCGTCAATAAACATAATCTCCAATACTGATCTCATACGAATCCTCGGTGGATGAAAGAAGCTGAATTTCAAGTCCAATGGAGAGTTAATGTGTGGTGTGGCATCGTTGGGGACACCATCATTGGATGCCACTTCCTCGAGGGGAGCCTGAATGGCGAACTCTACCTCCGTTCGTTCAGACAAGAGCTACCGCTTCTGTAAGAAGACGTACCACTTGCCATTCGCTGAAGTATGTAGTTCCAGCAAGATGGAGCTCCTCCACGCACCGCCAGGCCTGTCAGGGATAATTTGAATAGTATGTTTATTTATTCATGGATTATGTCGTTTCTCAATACTCTTTTTATCTTAAAATAATATACATGAGATTGTCTCTCACCACTCACTCGTGCCGATTATTACTTTACCCCTTTTCTTCGTACGCCAGATAATTTCCCTGGTAAATGGATCGGTCGGGGTAGCGACGTAGCTTCGCCGTCTCGTCCCGTTAGATCTTTACCTTCGGGGTCATATAAAAACCACTCGACAGATTTGAATACAATTTTTACAGATTGTTGTAGACATCAAAAACTCATGCTTAATCGAAGGATTTCTTTTTCTGATGAAAAAACTACTATTTTTTTATAAACAGTAAACAAGCGTTTCTTTCCTCGAAAAATTGAAAATCAACTTTCAGATGCTGCCATTTTGCTTCCGTTCCAAAAAAAAGAGCTTCGGTTAGGCAGAAGATTAACTATAAAATTAATGATTTTTCTTTGTCTGATTAATTTCAGATGATCCAGTCTATGATGGCCACCGCAAAACACGATTCGTTGGACGGGGTCCAACAAGCATGGCGATATAACTGCCGTTATATTAAATTTTTCTTTTTCAAATTTTCAACATATTATGTTTAAACTATGCATATTAACGTAGTATTTCTAAATTCATAAAATGCATTTAATTATTGACTAAAAAAAATTCTTGAAAATACTCATTTTTCGGCGCCGCTAACTACCCCTAACCTCTTAATCTGTAAAGGTAATGCAGCAAACGATTAGTATTATGAATTCTGTCAACGATATCTTTTAAGTTACCGAACACCACGCCGACTGACCGAACTATTTGACAACTCGGCAGCAGACGGACAGATATCTCTCGGCCGTCTTCGGCTGCTCAGCCGAGATGGGAATATCCGAGAGCCGTTATGTTTGACCGCGTCGTCGCGTGTCGCGCGTCGCGCGCCGTGAAGAGTGGGCGTAGTCTAAGCAGGGGGAAGTACAGGGACAACCCGCTATTACGCTACGATTAGGCCACGCTCCAAATTGGTTCCTTACTAGACTCATTCTGTATAGATGACAAAAAACTATTAGGTATACAACTTTGCTTCCGCCGTTTTCCTATAGATGGCTTACGAGAAAAACGGAAGTTATACATCTACTATACGTATGCAAATATTGAAAGTGACTTCTAGCCACATTTTCGGCAATCCATTTCACAGTGCATTGGTCGAAGAAAAAAAGCATGGCTCGTAAAAACCATGAACATAACAAATTGAATCTTACACAGATTCAGGTCTACATTTGTATAGAGCTAATCGATCGAGGTGAGCAATTTTAGGTTTGGTTCTTTGTGATTTCTAAATACGGTATAGAGGATACGTCATTAATCTTAGTGACAACGTTTAAAGAACCTTCCCAATTTTATTGAAGTTTCGACCAATTTCCTTTTGATTTCCTTGTTTGATATAACCGTACCGCATTTCTAGTCTTGAACGAAATCTTTCGGACACGAGCCTTGTAAAAAGCTTTCTCTTGTCATTCTTGTTAAATAGCTTCTCTCTTATCAGGTCATGGATGTGTTTGATCTTCTATCTTAACTGGCCAATAAAATCAGCTGAGGCATTATAACCATCTGCACATTTTTTGTCTTCATTACCTGGAAGCGAATCATGGATAAAGTATCAATCCAAAGGAAATGTAGCTCATGTACAATGAAAAGCATAGCAGGAGAGACCTTGATTGTTTCGTGTCTGAAATACCTAAATGCTAAAAAAAATATAGGAATCAAATGCACAAGTGACTTCGAACACCTGTATTTAAAGTTGACTCACTCATGGGGAAGCATGCAACCTCCGTTAATCTGTCTCTCGTTAAATCAATACAATTTAGTTTTTCGAATTTCTATTATCCGCTTTCTTCTGACTATTGAATTTCCGATTTGATTGACAAGCCCTACTACAACAAAATGAATGCGCATATGTTCTTGTACCTCATGACCGACATTCTATTTAATAAATATGTTGTCTCTCTCCAATTTCATTTATTATCAAAAGAACCTTCTAGATCCTTATTGTTAGTCACTGAATTCGAATCACGAGAGCATGATTATTTCTTATACTATTATTACTATCACACCTGAACCATTTCTAGCATAATTATTCAAAATTCCAGAAGGAAGGGCTCGTAGGCTATTCCATTCAAATCTCTTTGATTATTCATTATTTTTAGTTTTCTTAATTAAAGATATTTTAATAGCTTCACAAACTCAATTTCTTTATAAACAGCTGATTCTAGAGAAGTTATGCCATCTAATCTTATATTGATACCTTAGTTCTAATAGGTCGTATCCCACATCGGAAAGCGGCGAACTTTTATCGCTTTCTTTCCCTCTTTATCGCGCCTATATATAACTTATTATCTCTCTATTATATAAAATAGTTTTTCGGATCGATGACCGACCGACCCAAAACTCCATCCCCCAAAAATCGCCTGTCGG
The DNA here is from genome assembly GCA_963678675.1 of Xiphydria camelus. NCBI lineage: Eukaryota > Metazoa > Arthropoda > Insecta > Hymenoptera > Xiphydriidae > Xiphydria > Xiphydria camelus. Next base: position 17,294,876 of record OY783195.1, read on the forward strand.
CCAACGCGCCGCCGCCGCCGCCGCCGCCTCCTCTTCCTCCTTCCCCCCCTCCCCTCCCCTCCTCCTCCTTTTCGGCTGCCAACCAGATGCAGTATGCTATCGGTCGGGGGTTGGCAAGCAAAGCGAGTAGAGGGCGGATGCCCCCTAGTCTATACAGCGTGAGTCACCAGTTATTGCCACCTAGAATAACTCCGAAAGTATAATAGTAGTAGAAAAGTTTTTGAAACAAAAGTTGCATGGGACAACGGGGGCTATTAGGCTGTTAGTTTTTTGTTGCTAGGTCTTTGTCGCTTCACAGATTTGAAGGTCAACTTTGTTTTTTTTACTCAGGATGCTATATTTTGGTACTTATTTTCTAATAGCGGCTATCGAGACGAATATAATGATATTGCAACATTAAGGTCTTAGAAGGTCAACGAAGGTCAAAAAGTTAAAATGAACTTACACTTACGGAAGGTGTTCGAAGTGATACCTATTGGTCATCACCCCTCCTTTAAAAAAAAAAAAAAAAAGGCAACTGAAGCGGATCTAGCTCGAGTCCTGTCCGTAAAAAGATGACTCGATGGACATTGGAGAATGTCAGACTTGTCACCGAGCGCCTATTACCCACGGTACATTAATTGCAATACGCGCTTCTCGTTTCAACTATTCCAGCGTTAAATAACTTTTACTTCTTTCACAAGCTAATAACCTTTTATGAACTGTTCGTGGTAGGAGGCAGCGATCAATAATAGCAACTCGTCGTAGACAAGTGTGCCGAACTACTACTGCGATAATGTGCCAAGCTCACGATCTATTCTGCGATTAACGTTAACGTAATCGTGATTATGCTCGGGTGATGGGTATTCCAAAAGAGGTAAAGTTGATACTAAACATCGGACGCTGTAAGCTGACTTGTTAGTGTATGCTTCGCAACTGGAACATCATCGCAGGAATAATTTGTCTACGATGAGTCACAATCATTGATCGCTGCCCCCTACGATCAACAATTCGTACAAGAGGTAAATACTTTGAAAGAAGTGAAAGTTATTTAAAGCAGGAATAGTTTAAATGAAAAGCGCATATTGCAATGAAAATACCGTGGGTGAAAGGCGCTCGGTGATAAGTTCGACAATGTCTGATGTCGATCGACTCATTTTCTTCAGGATAGGACAGGAGTTACATCCTCTTTGTTTGCACCTTATGAAAGGGGACATGCAAGAAAACCATCAAAAACTTCATGAAAATCTTGTAACCTACTCGTTCTGCAGTAATTACTTACTTAATCACTGGAAGTTGAAGCCACAGTTATGGACACCGATTTTTAAACACTTGGAGAAACTCATCGAAGAAACCCGAATAATTATTTATCACTTCTACACATTATTCATTATTATTTACAAATTAACAATTTCGAGGTTAGATACTTCAATCTCCCGAATTGACAGCTACCGGCAGATCAGGGGCCCCTTTCTCGAACTCGCTCGTATCTTTGCGTGCACGCATCTTAGCGAATAGACCAATCAGGATCAAGTATTCCGTATCAGGAAACTTATACGCAACTTACAAGGAAACGTTTCGAGGCCGCCGCTTCCGATCTTGATGAAACTTCGTAAATTTAAAGTTTATCGAAAAATAAAAGACCCCTATTTTTTTATAGCGGCCCAATTTTGGTTTAAGGGGGTGAAATGGACCCCTGAATTTTCACCCCCTTCGAGCTATCTCCGAAACGAAGCGAGATAGATGAAAACTTTCAATGTACGTTTTGTTTGGTTTTTTTAGTATAATAAAATCCCCTAAACAGATTTTGAAAAAAAGCATTATTTTTCAAAAAAAAAAAATTTTTTTATCTAATTTTTCGAAATTTCGGTTTAGTCATGTGGACAAAAATTTAGGAAATTTTATTACAAATTCAACCATGTATGACATGATATATTTCCCTCCTACAGTTTTGCAAATTTCTAACTTTTATGTCTGATAATGAGCGGGCTACCAATGGCAGTGACGGGATAGGTCGGGGGTTATTACTTCTATGTATTTTAATGCCACTTTTCTTTTATTTAATAAAGTTCAACTTCTATGGCTCATAATTATGACAATAATGGTATTCCGTGAAAAAATGTTTTATACAAAGTTGTTTCTTACACCAAGCACACGTAATAACGGCAATATCGCCACATATGTGGCATCGTGGTTCCGAGTCCTGTGCAAAACAAAATTCTACAGGATGTTCAAATTCAGGAGGTCTCCTGAATATATATCCACTCTTGAACCACGAATATTTAATAAAGTTAGTAAACCGTGGTGAAGAAAACTGATTATGAGTAAGAGATTGAAGTTTTAAAATATTATCTCTCGAATGAAGGTTAATATCGTAATTGAAAAGAGTTACAATATCTGAAAACCTCCTTACAAAATTCTTCCACATTCGAAATCCGTATACGTCTAGCGGTTGAATCAGTCCGGTGGTGCCTTGTGGAATCGTCATTAATATTATTGTCTTGTCTTCTGGTGTAGCTTCTCGAACACTTCGCTCACATTGTCCACTCCAAGAGTCCAGCAGTAAGACGCTTGTAGATCCAGTGTTAGGGAAGTAAACTTCTTGCAGCCATGTTTTCATGAGATCGGTTGTAAGTTTCCCAGATTTGGAAGCCATGAAGTATACATTTGGCGGCCTAAACACGGTTTGTTGCACTCGTTCTCCCAATTGCCCACTAGCCTCTTTTAATACCACATAAAGAGGCGACAGTAGTTTTCCATCAGCAGATATGGTGGGTTGTATAGTATAGCTGTGGGTTGTAGAAGATATTGATTGTACCACAGCTTCAATTTTTTTTTGCCCCGATGTAGCTAAAGTTCGGCCAGAATGTATTTCTAAATTAAATCCACTCTGATCAGAGTTAAATACATTTTGTGGTCCATATTGTGTAATGAGTGGCTTCACTTGTTCTACGAAGGCATGGCTTCGTACTTTCAAACTTTCCTCACCCTCAACGTTTTTTCTCGTTACAAACTTTGTGATCTTTCGAGAGACAATTCTATATGCTTTCTTGAATGACCTCAACCATGTTTGACTTGCTTTGAAGGTTGGAAGATTCTCTACTTCTTTTGCTTGTAAAGCCCATCGTTTAAGGTCTACATTATGTACTATTATTTTCGATCTACTAGCTTCTACAAATTTATCAAAAGTATATTTCGCTATGCGTATTAATTTATCATTTTGAGTACCCCCCTGTCCTACTTGCGCAGCCCATCTTCGTAATTGTCTATCAGATTTCACTTTTTTAAACTGATGTTGAACTGCTGCTACGGTTCGACGTCTTTTCTTCCCACTGTTCCAGTAATCTATGGCACTTTGTTTATATTCAAAGCTAACCGCTTCTTCATCGAGTGTACAGGGATATGGTTCTGGAGGTATAGAGGTTTCTACGTGAGGAACATCCTCGACATCCGATTCCAGCCAGTCAGTATTAACAGCGTGCATTTCACTATCCTCGATTGAATCTTCCAATTCCAATTTATTTTCATGTTCGACTCGAAATGATGAATCCTCCATGCTACGTATAATAATATTTTGTAATAAATCTTTCAATTGCACTTCTGCACTATTCATTGGAGTTTCTCTTCCATTTGGTACACTGAAAACGGCCACCAATAAAGTTAACACATTGATCGGATTTATAATTGCCATAATAATAATATGAACTGCTGTGCACCATAGAAACTGAATATTCAGACTAAAAAGCTTTCTCTTTCGCTTCCTTATATATAATGAAGTCGCCTCACAAGAACGAAACAGACTGGAGAGGGTGGGAGGTCCGACTTCCCAAAAAGGAGCCATCATCCTCGGAGTCCGCGTACGAAACTCAAGAGCGCGTACGAAAATATTTGTACATGGGCACAGAGCCAACTAATAATAAAGCTTGTCCAAAGAACTAAACTCCCTCTTTCGCATCACCGGGGCCATATAAGGCAACCCTACAAATAACAGGAATGTTGTTTACGGCATTTTCGAGGAGTATATATACAGGGCCGAGAAGCAAAGAGCTTCAGTTTCATTGGCTGCGTCTATCATTCAAGTGATGGGTTCAAACGAGTTACCGACTTTTGAGAAGATCGTGGAGGATCTTAAAAATGGGCACATACCATTGCCGTCTCCCGGGAAATCGCTGGATCTGACATTCCGCACAACAGGACCATCCATGGCCGAAGTAGAACGAGAGCTGCAAGAATGTGAGGAGTACTGGAGGAAACAGTACGCGAAGAAGAAAAGTAAAGAAAAAAATGATTCCAACAAAAAACTATAAAAATTCAGACAATTTTATCTAACCTGTGAGTGAATTATTAGTTACTTACACACAAACAGAAAATAATATAAATAAATTAACGGTCGGATTTATTAATAAGATTTCTGAACAATTTTTGTCCATTTTATTTTGATAATATTCCGCTAGACGTATACGGCTTTCGAATGTGGAAGAATTTTGTAAGGAGGTTTTCAGATATTGTAACTCTTTTCAATTACGATATTAACCTTCATTCGAGAGATAATATTTTAAAACTTCAATCTCTTACTCATAATCAGTTTTCTTCACCACGGTTTACTAACTTTATTAAATATTCGTGGTTCAAGAGTGGATATGTATTCAGGAGACCTCCTGAATTTGAACATCCTGTAGAATTTTGTTTTGCACAGGACTCGGAACCACGATGCCACATATGTGGCGATATTGCCGTTATTACGTGTGCTTGGTGTAAGAAACAACTTTGTATGAAACATTTTTTCACGGAATACCATTATTGTCATAATTATGAGCCATAGAAGTTGAACTTTATTAAATAAAAGAAAAGTGGCATTAAAATACATAGAAGTAATAACCCCCGACCTATCCCGTCACTGCCATTGGTAGCCCGCTCATTATCAGACATAAAAGTTAGAAATTTGCAAAACTGTAGGAGGGTAATATATCATGTCATACATGGTTGAATTTGTAATAAAATTTCCTAAATTTTTGTCCACATGACTAAACCGAAATTTCGAAAAATTAGATAAAAAAATTTTTTTTTTTTTAAATAATGCTTTTTTTCAAAATCTGTTTAGGGGATTTTATTATACTAAAAAAACCAAACAAAACGTACATTGAAAGTTTTCATCTATCTCGCTTCGTTTCGGAGATAGCTCGAAGGGGGTGAAAATTCAGGGGTCCATTTCACCCCCTTAAACCAAAATTGGGCCGCTATAAAAAAATAGGGGTCTCTTATTTTTCGATAAACTTTAAATTTACGAAGTTTCATCAAGATCGGAAGCGGCGGCCTCGAAACGTTTCCTTGTTAGTGAGTAGACCAATCAGGACCCCCATCACAACGGAATACTTGATCCTGATTGGTCTATTCGCTTAGATGCGTATACGTAACTTTGCGAGTGACTTAAGAAATTTATTTACGAGTAAGGGCAAAATTTCAGCGGTGCATGCAAAAGGATTTCTTAAAACTATTCCAACGTCTCGAGTTAATATGTAACAACATATTATATACTGTCATAACCCAGGTAACAAACTAACGTGAAATTAACGTCATTTTTTGGTCAGGGCCCCTATTCTCGAATGTCGTGCGAGAATTGTCGTATATGAATCTTTAGTTTTAACCAATGAAATAGTGGACCGAATGGAATAGCCGAAACGAGATTGGTGAGATTCAAAGATTCGTATACGAAAGTTTCTCGCATGAGCTCGAGAATAGGGGCCCAGATCTGGTCATAGATGACGTCATTAAAAGACGTACAAATGACGTTAAAAGTACGTTCGAAAGTCAATCCCACTGACGTCATTTAAGGAGGATCGTCAGTGCTCTTCGGGGTGAGGTAGAAGAGGAAAAAGAACAAAGAAATCGACGTGTGTTGCCAATTTCAAATAATGAAATTTTAAGTTTTATAAAAACTGCAATAATAAATATAGGTGCTGAATTCTTTTTCCTTTTTGTTACTTTCAATCTAAAAAATAAGATAAATATTTGAAAACAATTTTATAGCTTCAAACTTAATTTATTTTAAATATGTAAAATGTGTGCAAAACGTGGTAACATAGCATTTCAACATTTGTAAGTTGCAAATCGTGGTAGCAAATCGGTAGGTAAAACAGAATTCTTATCGACGGACAACGCGTTGAAGCGGATCATGACGTCTGTTTATAACCTCAATCTCGAGTCCATGCTGTCCAAATTGGCAGGAGCAAATATTGAATTTACAACCTTTTCAGAAGCTTACTTGAAAATTGGAAAAGAGGGATTAGAACAAGTTTTAAATCGAGTTAATGTGCACGGTCGGAAGTTTTTTTAATAAATTATATTCCTTTTTTAAAGATCGAGCATGATTTTCGGCACGTAGTTTAAATTTTCAATTATTAATAATTTCATATTTTTTAATGCATATCAGAATTTGATGAACTCAAAAACAAAAGTGGCTTCTCAATATTCGTAGGGTTTTTTACTTTCATATCATTTTGAAACGATCGTGTTCATTGAAATGTTATTCTTCAAAATCGTTTGAAAGTATTTCACAGTGTACCTATATCTAGTTGTACTTTTTAAAATATCTGAAATTTTATATTGTTAATTATTGTCTGTAATAAATCTGTCAATACATTATCCTATTTGTACTTTCGTACTTTTAAATTTACCAGCACGCTTCGCGCCAATAGCTTATGACGTCACGTAGTGCGATGTTGCCACGTTTTTGCATATGGCGGATGATGCACATGAAATATTTGAATTTTTCGACAGTTTTTCCTTTGTATTAAAAAAACTGTAGAGTGAAAATTCTTTATAATTTAGTAAAAACAAGTTCATGTGGTGATAAAACTCATTTCATAGTTTCCAGAATTTTTTTCGGTTGAAAATCGCAAGTTCTATGCATTTGAAATATGCTCTCCATAAGATTCAATGCTCTCTAATCTCGTAAGTTTAAAAAATTAATTACGAGAAAACTGTAGAGTGAAATTGTTTGATTTTTTTTCTCTTATTAAAATGGGTTCACAGTACTTCAAAAAATTTTCAACTACGGTTTCTGAGAAGTCATTTCTCTGACGATCCTCCTTAATGACGTCTTTCTAACGTTCTTTATGACGTGAAATATGACGTTTAATTTTAGCGATTTTCCAGGTAGCACACTAACGTCGAAATGACGGTTTTTGAAGGTCAGTTTTGACGGCAGATAACGAAAAATATAACGTGATTGTGTAAAAAATGACGGTTCTGAAAGGTTACGGCTGACGTATATCTTTTCATCGTGAGCGGTCACCCATCCAACTACTGTCCGCACTTTTTGCTGCTTAAGGTATTTCCATGGTTTTGCGTTTTTCTTACGAATCTCATGAAATTTTGCCAATCAAAAGACTGAAATATTACCCATCGATTCCCAAAATTTCAAAAGGCTGAGCCATGTAGTTTAAAAGAAAATGTTAATTCAAAGTAGCATTTTCTACACTGACTTTCAATGGCTAACATATAGAAAGACGGTACCTCAGTGACGTTTTGAGCTATAACTACAGAACCAATCTTACAATGTTAAAGAAAAACTAACGGCGAATAAAATGATATTGTAGGATTATGTTCACAAAAACTGGAAGTGCTGAGCCATATAGTTTCAGAGAAATTATAACTTATAAAAACTGAAATTTTTCTTGAAACTGCAAAGTGATGGGGACGAGTAACGATGATGTGGCAACAGTGCGCACAGCTGATTTAGCCCTCTCCTGTGACTATGGGACTCAAGACCATCACACGTGAAAAAACGTAAGCAGTAACAGTAAGGATTGACCAATGAGAAATATCATTCTTACGGAATAATGCTTAAACAGGCTTTCTGATTGGTCAATCCTTACTGTTACTGCTAACGTTTTTTCACGTGTGATGGCCTTCAGTAGTACTTTTGCTACCGGAGAGGGGATAGCCAGTGGCATGGCGCGGCAGCCCTCACTACGGCATGTAGTGGTAGGTATATAGCGGTATTCTAAGGAGAGAGAAGCACTGTTGCCACGATTAACGGGCTAGGCAGTGTATATGTGTGAGGTACATTTGTACACAGGAGGTCTCTGTGTAGCAAGGAGCTCAGAGTACAGAGTTACTCAAAAGTTTCGTTCGTGCGTAATACAGTTTGTGATCAGTTGTACTGTCCTCAAGCAAAAAAATTTGAATACGACTGTCACCATTGAAATACCTTAACTTCGTCGATCGGTCGGTGTTTTCGAGTCCTCATCTGTTGCACGCTCCTGTGGTATTAAGTATTACTATTAGTGTTCATATGAAGTTTGATGAATAAATGTATGTTGCTTTTCCAGTCAATAAGAAAGAGCTTAAATAAATAAGATTTTATAATTGTATTATTCTTTTCTCAACATTTTTCTACATTTATGATTGCATCTTTGATAAATATTCTTGCATAGACGCAAATTGATATTGATAAATAAATAATTATATGAATGTTTATAGAAACGACCGCAATATAAAAAATCTTACTTTTATTTATTACAAAAAAACGTACTGGTAAAATGGTACAGATATATAAGAATCGAGAATTAAAGTAGACCGCACTATACAAATATTTTTATATTATACATTATAAAAAAATATAAAAATATTCAATGTATATTGTATAATAAGTATAGTTATTTTAAAATTGTATTACGACGTAAAAATAACGTCTTTTTAACGTCATATTTAAGGCGTCTTAAAGACGTTTCTTGAATGACGACATGAAAACGTCTATTTTTGGTAGAATGACGTCGCCGACGAAATATGCCCTAAAAGTGACGTCAAGTTTACGTCAGCTTGCTACCTGGGAAGTAGTATCTTTACATGTGATGAAACAATTCGTCACGGTTATTGGAAGAGTATACTTATTGTTAGAGAGTTAAAGGTAAAATGTCTACATGGATTTCTGAAGACGACCAAAATATAAGAAAAATCCGATGGCCTGTAAATTCGAAAGCGGTATGTTTTGTTTCTCCAAAATACTAAAGCAAAGTGGAAAATATAAGGGCACACTCTAGTTTATAAATCCCTTTCAAAATATCACGAGAATAAATCAAAAGTAACGTGGTTATAATTAATTAGCTCGTATCGGTATAAAATGTGAGATTTTAATTTGGTGGTAATAAAAAGCTATTCTCCTACATGTAGGTACGTATTCTCCTCATAAATAAATTCCAAAAAGTAATGAAATCCCCCCACAAAAACAGATTCTCTGTAAAAAAAAGGCGGCATGTTCATTCAGTGCCAACAAAAATTGATACGTAAACTACTCTCCAAAAAAGATTTGAAATCAATTAAGAGATCGCCATGTTCAAGAGTTATATATAAAAAGTAAAAGGCATCATTTGAAAGGAAAATTATTGTAACTTGTTACAAAAAAATTCGACTAAAAAATTGATAAACAAATTTTCATAAAAAAGAAATTGCGGCGTTTTTGCCTTCAAAATAACAAATTTACAGAGAATTACATTCGATGTTTATGCACTTATGATTTAAAATAAATTCATACACATATGATACCACCAGTAGACCGAACGTCGCACGAGAAACCGATCAGGCGGGGGCCTTCTGAATTTCTCTGAATTTGACTTCGGCAGTGCAATTTATGAATCACTCTAGCACACCGTCCAAGCACTGCAAATTATTCGGTATAGTGGACAAAATATGAAAACTTAAACGCGGACTTAAGTTCTTTTTTATGAAAATTTGTTTATAAATTTTTTTAGTCGAATTTTTTAGTAACAAGTTACAATAATTTTCCTTTCAAATGATGCCTTTTACTTTTTATATATAACTCTTGAACATAGCGATCTCTTAATTGATTTCAAATCTTTTTTGGAGAGTAGTTTACGTATCAATTTTTGTTGGCACTGAATGAACATGCCGCCTTTTTTTACAGAGAATCTGTTTTTGTGGGGGTTACCATGACGGAAAACACTCTACGACAATTTATGTCGGCCGCCAATGGGATTTAGTATGCTATCGATCGTCGATCGGTGCGTTGCAAGTCAGCGGAGCAGCCCAGCAGATTATTACATGTCGTTTGCTTCTACTACCACGACGGAAAAAACTCTACGATAATCTATGTCCTCCCCCTTCTCCTCCTCCTCCTTCTCCACCACCTCCACCTTTTCCTCCTACTCCATCAACTCCTACAGGAGTTTACTTCTTTTGACCGATTTTTGCCATAATATAATTATATACATATACATAATACACACGAAAGAATGGTCAGTGCTCATTTACGTTGGAAATAGGCGTTTGGAATGAAGTAAAAGCACTGTGTTCTCACTACAAAAAATATTCTTTGTCAGAATGCGCTTGAAAGAAACTTTCACACTCTCCAGGGAACTAACTAAAAGGGCATACGGGGATCATGATATGAACCATCGATGACTGGTTTCTTTCTTTCGTCCTCAGTAGAAATCCGACACTGCGTCGCCTCATGAGCGGTGGAATGGGACACGGTCGAGAGCGTTGAGTGAGGCAGGGTGGAGAGCGCTAGAGAGTGTGTATTTCATTAGGCCGGGTGTCCACCGGATCGGGCCGACCAGAATCAGGCCGATCGCTGAGCACTTGGGTATATCTATACAAACTGTCCCTTTCAATACACGCCAGCGTGGCGGGTTGCATATCGGTTATCCGCCTTGCGCCAGACACAGGCGCCACAGGCGCATGGCCCCTGCAGCGGATCGGAGGCGTCAACCGATATGCAACCCGCCACGCTGGCGTGTATAGCGGGCGACAGTCTGTATATCGGGTGTTTCAAAATTCAGTACAAATATTTGAAGGGCGTATTTTTGAGATCAAAATAAGACTTTTTTTTCCTATAAATATGTGTCCTAAAATACACACCCTCTCCGAGCTACAGCCATCTTAATTGTCATAAAAAAAACCCGGTTGCCCGATTGTGGTCGGCCCGATCCGTGGACACCCGGCCTTACACGTCGCGCGATGTCACTACCCTCAGCAAAGAAGTTTCACTTCAAATAGTTTTCCTTCAAAATGTTTCCCGCCCCCTGCAGCGCGTCGGTCACTAATCGGTTGTAGTATACTATGCATACGAAATATATGCATCACCGACGGACTCTGCAATGGGACACGATTAGTCGTACGAAAAATCGCACGGAATATTTTATTACGAGGGGGAATCAAATATAACGGTAATTTTACTATTTATCTTAGCACGTAATTCCGATTTAGAGGATTCGATGCTCGAGTGTTGTTTGGTTTATGAGGAGGGGGGAAACCGGTGTGGGTAGCAGCTGCGCTCGGTTCTGTCCGCAGTACAGAAATGACTGAGCGCGAGGTACCTTCGTCTGTTGCACAACGCATCGTCATAAAGTTTTTAACCAATGAAGGCGTTAAACCATCGGAAATTTTCACTCCTTTGAAGGCACAGTTTGGGGATGCTACACTGTCTCAGAATCGAGTGTATACGAGTGGCGAAGAAAGGATGAAGGCTGCCCAGTCAAAGCCAAAACCCGTCCCTCAGCCGGAAAAGTGCTTGCAACTGTTTTCCTTGACTGAAGGGGAGTTTCACTCATTGATTTTCTTCACGATCAACGAATAGTTAATGCGGCTTACTATTCTGAGTTGTTACAGTCGACAAAAATCGCGTATCGAAGCAAATAACGGGGTATGCCCATTCGAGACGTCATCGTCCTTCATGACAATACCAGGCCAAACACCGCAGTTTTGACAAGGAATAAATTGGAAGAAATGCACTGGGAAACCCTGGAGCACCCTCCTTATAGCCCTGACTTGTCACCCTGTGATTATTTTTTGTTTGCGCCCTTGAAAGAAGTACTTGGAGGCAAAAGATTTGAAAGCAATGAAGAAGTAGAGGAGTATGTGCGCAATTGGCTGACACTCGCCCTCAACATTTTTATGAAGAAGGAATATTCAAGCTTCCAAATCGGTGGCAAAAGTGTGTAGAGCACAGAGGTGACTATATTGAAAAACGTTAAATGTTTAGTTTGTGTATACCATTGATCAATAAATTTATTTTACAAAATTACCGTTTATATTTGATTCCCCCTCGTATGTGAAGTTCTTACGGGCGACACAAGAAGGGAGAAATTGTTCCTATACCCCGTATTACTTTAAATACGTGCGGTGATATCGACATGCCGTTTGTGTTGAAGCGACACCAATGGGGATCAGGAGCGCGAGTTTTTGCCGTTAGGGGCGCCACTATAATTGGAATCTCAACTGTACTATATAGGTATACACGGTATACACGCAAATGCGGATTAGGTTCCAATTACGGTGTCGCCACCTACATCGCACTTCTCATATCCTGATCCCCATTCCCCGTGCGGTTAGCATTCGCGATAACTATTAATAAAGCACAGGGCCAAAGCTTCAACCGTGTAGGTTTGATTGTTACCACGCGGGAAACCATATTCACACACGGTCAACTCTATGTCGCTCTATCTCGATGTCGTTCGCGGGCCCGTATCATAACTCAGTGCGATCTCAAAACAAAGGAAATAAAAAATATTGTACTTCTCGAGGCGTTGCAATAAAGTTTTCATTGAACACCTATATAATTGATTTTTTTTCTGTAGTTATTTCTACTCCGGGCCATCGACCGAATACCCGACGCACGCCGATTCCGTCAACGCGAGCTCCTCCTCCGTATGTTCCGGGCAGAACCGCGCACAGTTGCAGGGACCTTAAAATTTACAATCGGCCGGGCTTGGTCGGTACTCGAGTCATTTTTTACCGGTAGAAGTCGAGTCGGTAGTTAGAGTTGGTGTCAATTCGGGAGATCGAAGCGTCTAATCTCAAAATCGTAAATTTGTGAATTATGGTGAGTAATTGTCATTATTCACAAATTCACGATTTCGAGGTTAGATGCTTCGATCTCCCGAATTGTCACCAACTCTAACTACAGACTCTACTTCTACCGGGAAAAAATGATTCGAGTACATCCTGTATCCTAAATCTTATCTTGCATCCTATTACCCTAGGCCCGTCTACCCATTTGGCCGGCATTTTGTCGAATTCGAGCGACGCAAAGCGTCGCGAGATAAGTCCGTTGACTGACCACTGTCCCCTACTAACTTGGGGGAGCACCGCGATAGCGGCGCGGGGGTAATAGCCCCCCGAGGGTAGGCGAGCGAAGCGAGCAGGGGGCGGATGCCCCCTAGTGTTGTTATAAAATATCAATATCTTGTATACCCGAAATAAATGGTAAACAAGCGATTTTATCTTGAACTTCAGGTAAACATTCAGTATAAGCTAATTGATATAACCTATCTAAATCATTGGCAAATGTCGGGAAATCTTCACCTTGTTTTTGTGTTCTGGTTTGAAATTATGCGTGATAAAATTTCATTAGACGTTTACCACCATATTTCAATTGTAAAGTCACTCGTAGTTAAAAATTTCTATTTATGTTAATACCCTTCCAAAATTCCAAAATACCTTCCAAAATTGAATGTGCTCAACCACGTAACGAAGTTAGCAACAGCTTTCGTGAGGTCATTCCATTTTGCATGTGAAGCTATAATATCAAATTGAATCGTATATTCCATCCAAGATATAGTTTCATCATGAGTATGTATCTGACTTTAATCGATAATTAGAAATGTTGTTAGATGCAACAGTCGTATTTACGATCTCAGCGTTTCTTTCAACCATCGTGTTGTCATGATGCTATGGTGTCAATATCCACATAAACTGTAGTAGCTTCTAACATTAATGTTGTGGTAATGGATGCAAAAACCACAATCGTGAAAAAGGAACACGGAAATTCTTTATTCCATGAAACTAGTAGAACAAAAAGCGGCACGCAGAGAGAGAGAGAGAGAGAGAGAGAGAGAGGGGGGTATCCATTTAGTCTGACAGCCCAAGCGAGACTCTTGAAGTCAGGTGAGTGATTTAGATTTTGGTGACGGCGAGCATTAGCTGTCTATAATTCTAGTATGCTCGGGAAAAAGAGTACAAGTCAAAAAATGGTATTGCTCAGAAAACACCTTTATTTGTTTATATTGAAACACAAACTGTTGAAAAAATATATAAAATGAAAACAACACTGCTCATAAGAACCGTTAAATGCATGTAGCACACAAATATCTCTAGGAAAGTAGAAGAAAATTGTAGAAGTGTTTTGGTAGGCGACTTTGATTTATACTCTTTTTCCCGGGCATCCTAGAATTAAGTGTCGTAAGCCATACTTGAGTCATATGAGGCGGTGATTCTCATTAGCCGTCGTAACAATATTCGTATCAGGCACATTCTCGTATATTACCTACATCCTCTCCATATATCTGTCGTTTCTATTATCATCTTCGTGCCAGTCTTCGATTCGCACAACTTATACTTTGATCCTCCTTATTTGGATAAATCATTGGGATTAAGAACAATAAATGCTTTGTCAAGTCAATCACATAAACAACGTCTAGTTCAACATCGTTTACAACTCAATTACATATTAGAAACTGTATTATAGTGCTATTCCCAATTTCCATGCCTTTACTCTGCCCCTTAATAGTGAAAAGAACCAAATTTGGGATTATCCGCTGCAGGCTTATACTTCTATGACTAAGGTATAATGCATGTATATGACAACATGTTTTCGATGATAGAATAATGCATGTATATGACAACATGTTTTCGATGATAGAATAATGTACCATCGAAAACAGATGTGAATACCTAATAATTTCTTCAGTCGGGATCAGAAGCGGGTATCTTGTCAGATTCCTCACTTTTTAATCGATGTTCTTTTTTTTATCGGTATGGTATTTCCTCCCTCATACTACCGTAAGTCCCGTTATCTGCATCAACACTACCGAACATGAAGAATACGTTTATTCCTACCATTTACTATCTACGTTTCTGAATGACAATTAGATCAAGCCGTCAGTCCCTTTTTAAAGAGTCATATAATATATTTTTCATTGTAGTTAGAACTCATAAGTTAAAACCTATTGAGAAATAAAATGCTTCTAAGGACTCACCTTTACTAGTTCCGTCGGGTCCACGAAGGATAGTGCACTCCTCTATTGTACCGAATGAAGCGAACAACTGCCGGACATCGTCTTCGGTTTGTTGCTTGCTGAGCATACCCACGAACAGCTTTCTGTCTGTAGAGTGCCATCACGACCATGTTGAAAGAGAACAGAGAAAAGAGTGACGTGAATATGTGACATAAAGGTCAATTTATAATAATAAGAAAATCTTGCGGCTAACACCGACAACGACAAAGTTACATGGTACATCAGCATCCACCATCCTAGAGGCACGAGGGCAAGGAAAGTACATAACACTGTTGTGTAAGGGTTGGATATGCACGACACTGCAACATATGGCGGAAGTGGGTGGGGTTATTTTTCAATACGTAGTCTTCAGTACACTTAACACCTGGGTCTGCATGTTTAGTGTTGACGATAGTCATAATCAATCAACCAATATCAACCTACAACCTACGTCACAAGCGTAAGAAACAGCTATAACAATACGCGGATTTAGGTGGGACGTAAAGCGATTCACTACTGGCAGAAAATTCTTGTCAAGATTTTCTCTCTAAATCCAACGGAATGCCACTACCGTGTTCAAAGTAATTTATTCGAGAGGCATATAATTTTGACAATCGTTTTGAACGGTCAGTAAGTTTTATCGGAAAGAAGACCTTGACTAAGAAATCTGAACTCGACATCTGAGGCCATATTCATCGAGGGCTAAAAATACTGCTCACATATAACAGTGATACTTCTGTCAGTATGCTGCAGCTATTTCTAATGTGTGCATATCATGGTAGATAAAAGAAGCATCTTTGACGCGCAAACAATCAACATCACTCGCTAATGTTATTCGCTATCTTATTAAACTCTGGACGTGATTGAATATAAATACACCGGAGTATCAAGCCGAAATTATAAAGATCAAGAGTTTCCATTTGGAATTTTCGAGCATTGGGCTCGAACGTGTGGTATAACTATGGTTCAATTTTTTATGTGTTGTATGAAAATAATAGAGGCGTTCCATTGACAGCAAATAAATTTTGGTAGTCGCCTTCCAAAGAAAATGTTTAGAAGTATTTATATGTATATATACCGAATGTCGCACGGAAAACCAATCAGGTGGGGGCCTTCTGAATTTCTTAATGAATCAATCGAGCATCGTCCAAGCAGTGCCGAGTTAAAATTCAGAAGGCCCCACCTAATCGGTTTCCCATGTGACATTCGGTATATATACATATACATATACACACATATATATGTATACATCCACTGCAAATACTTCTAACCATTCTCTTTGCATATTGTTTTCGGTCGTTTCAAGATTCACGTGTAATTGCACATGCGTAAATATTTCAGAAGAATAAACTCGCGTGCGTGTATATACAGCATTAGTTCAGTTTGCATATTTTCTAATGCGTTTTAGTTCTCACTGTACTATAATATATCAGAGTAACGTTTGCGAGAGAGGTGGGAAAATGAGGAGCTGAATTTTCTATTTAGAGTCACGTCTATAGAAACAATGAGATATATAACAACATGATTTCAAAATATATACAGAAGTTATAAAAAAATACATCGACAACGAACGAGACATCACATTGAACGAGCGAGCCACTATACGGTATATTTACAACTGTAAATATGGGTGGTGTATGATGTGATGATAATAGGGAAATTCTCATTGTCCTGTCGTCACGCTTGAAGTAACAACGAGACGTGATTGAGAATAGGAAGATATAAGTATACGGTGGATTTAGATGATAAAGAGTAATCGATAAAATAGTTTGATTCAAGTCGGAGAAGATATACAGGGTCTTCACACGTCCAGACTTAGAGATTGGGTAGAGTTTATTTCAAGTGTGCCGCATACGCGAACCAATGACTTATTGTCAGTTAGCCTCCCTTATCGCAACTACGGCCATCTATTAATTGGAAACAAAACTGAATAGATCTCGAGACGCCGAAATTATCGACTTCTAATCGAACAATGAGACCTGTCAATAAAATGTCAACATAACATAACAAAAAATCATAACCTGTACCTGTTCAGTGACTCGGTAGTTGTTTATATTCCCCAAATATGTATCTGCCGCGAAATTAACGAGTGACTTCAGAAAGGAAGACAAATTAATTCTAGATACTCCTAAAGGTAAGAACATCCACTTCCACGTCACTTTGGAGGTAGTGTTTTGAACACATAACATAACATAACATAACATGAACACATGCAGGTTAACGTGGAAACGGGTGTTATTACCTTCAAGAGTATCTAAAATTATTTCGTCTTCCCTCCTGAAGTAACTCGTTAACTTCGCGGCGAATACGTATTTGTGGAATATAAATAACTACCGAGTCACTGAGCAAATAAACGTTATGATTTTTAGTTATGTTGACATTTTATTGACAAGTTGCATTGCTCGAGATTAAACGTCTATAACTTTGGCGTTTTGAGATCTGTGCAGTTCGGTTTTTAATCAATAGACGGCTATAGTGACGGCAGAGGAGGCTAACCGAATCACTGGTTCGCGTATACGACACATTTGAAATAAGCTCCACTCAGTCTCGGAGCCTGGGTATGAACACCGTGTATACAGTATGTCCCATGGATATAACGCAAGTATTTGAATTTCCCCCACATTTGACTTTGGTAGTGCTTGGGACGGTGCTGTAGTTAGAGTTGGCTTCAGAAGAGTGCGCTGCGTTCTTACGAGTCGTGTTTCCGAAACCTGTATGATTATTTCTCATCACTTCTATACATTATTTACCGTTATTTACAAATTCAGTTAATTTCGAGGTTAGACGCTTTAATCTCCCGAATTGACAGTTCCCGGGAAATCAGACGTTTTACACTTTTCACTCTCGAAACACGGCTCATAAGAACGCAGCGCACTCTTCTGAAGCTAACTCTAACTACAGCACCGTTCCAAGCACTACCAGTCAAATGTCAGGGAAATTCAAATACTTGCGTTATCCACGGGACATACTGTACATAACGTTACGTCAGTAGCTAATAAACATTCTAAGATTGTATGTCTGCAGCATTATACCCTTTATTAGTGCTAATTAGTTCATCTGGCTTACGGGATCATTTAAAGTAAGATTCTAAGAGCGTCCACATGCATCAGGGCTTTAAATAAAATTTGGTAATAGAATAAAAATATTATAATGAAATGAGGAAAAAGACACGAACGACATATATACAGCTACATGAATCAATAACGCACATATGCACGCATAACACCTTTTAATATGTTTGCTTGCTACATGGATTTGAATGTACGAGTATAATACAATTAATGGAAGATAACTTGAAAGGAATACACCATTAGATTTCGTCCGAAAGACCATTGTACCTCATTTTTTCGAATAGATACTTGAGGAAAAATTTCCAATTGAATTTTTTAATGCAAAATTGAGAAATGTTTATAAATTATGTGTCGAATGTATGTATAATGTATGGTATTGGAAAGCAAAGGAAAGGAAATAATGTAAGTGACACTGGATACCTTCAATTTTTTCTTCTTTGAGAAAATTTCGAGCTCAAATGCATGGAGTGCAATTGGAATAATTTTAATAATGCATAGCAGATATTTGAGGAGATATTTCAGTTGAGGTTTCAATCCCAGTTTTTCATACTCCGCTTAAATGATGTCGATTAGTCCTCGATGATAGGTGATTGTCTGCGATGATCTTGACGTGTGATATCATCCGTGACTATAATTCCGATCTGCTCCATGTTGAAGGCTGGTGAAAGTCGAGAGATTTCAGGACAAAGATAATAGGAGAAAAAGTATGAGTGAGTGAGAGAAAGAGAGTTGCTAGGGCAGGTAAGTCATATTCTGAAGTGTAATAAAACTAACTCTGCAGTGCCTGCGTTTGCTCAATCAATAGTGATAATATAATGAGGGAAAAAAGTTCACTTTTCCTGTTTTTTGAAGAAGAAGAATAAAGGTCTGAAAGGAAGGCTATCTCCTGGAAGTCGAAGTTACCTTCAGCGGCCGCCACTGGTGCCTCCTACTTCCAGAAGATGGCACTGGCGCTCGCGTCGTCCATCATGCACTCTGGAATACAGAACAAAAACAAAGATAGCAATGGACTTAAGTACCATGATTTGTCACAATGTAGTATCAACGTGGTTGTCTCTCTTCCACAGTAATGTCAACCTATGGGCACTATTCTGTACAAAAGTGTAAACTCTATAAAGTACTACATTCTATAAAGCCATATGAGAAAGCTGTGTAACTTTATAGAATGTAACATCTTATAGAGCTTATATTATAGTTTGCCTATAGTATAGCCTACGAACAGTCATATCAAACCTATAATGTTATAGGATATTCTACCATTAGCAGATATGTCAGCGTTTTCATGTATTGGACCGACTACTTATGCAGCCCAATTAATTAACTGTGGAAAAAAGAACTACATTTATAATATGAAGTGCTGCTCACTGGCTAACAAGAGTTATTAAGTTTTGTTTCTCGCGTAATCATTTCTAACTTCCGCAGTAAAGGAGTGCTAAATAACCTATCTATTACCTTTAGATAAATTCTTTATAGTGCTCAAATAGAAATGCATTTACTCTTTGTAAAACAGTTAATCCTATTGCGGAATCATCAAAAGATTAGTATTTATCCTTGGTAATTTAGCTATTTAAGAAAAAGAAACAAAAAAATGTCCTGTACTGTACCTATATTATAATATTATTTCATATTAAAATCGCTAACAACAATAACTTATACTAATTAAGTATAATTCATTTCAATACCCCGTTGCTTTTCTAGGTGAAATGTATAACAAATTATATAGGAGTAATTTCATACGAGATTTAATAAAAACTAATACCGTTGATTGCTCTAAAATAGTAAAATTCAATATTCCATTGATGCGAACTCATTATTAATATACTCTATCTGAACATACTATGAATACACATATACATTACACAAGCCTGCGATAAAAAAAAATACAAGAGAAGTGACAACTGAACTTTATGTATTTCTTGGTGTTGATTTAAAAAAAAATAATAAGAAAGTTCTATCACATTAAGTTTTCTTGAAAAATTCAAGTTTACTTGGATTTTTATGAACATTTACTGTAAATACTTTTTTTTGGCGTTGAATTTCTCACCTCCCTGCCTGACCATGATTCTACCATAAAACTACACCATAAGTTGATGTATTTAAGTTTAAACCCACAAGCGAACGTTCAGTTTTCCTCTCGACCAAAGGCGGCTCCTGCGACCTGGTAACCGTGGTTTTCATCCATTTAAACCTATACAAAATAATCGATTGCTGAAAAATTAATTAGCCTCACCAAGAATCGATTATTTTACATATATTTCAATAGATAAAAACCACTGTTGCCAGATAGTACGCAAAATTGTTCGAGATAATTAATTTTCAAATAAGATTCTAGCAAAAATAGCGATATCGATTTTACAAAAAATCCTGACGAGATGGAAAAAAATGGAGGTCATTTTAGAAATCAGCACACCAAATAACATAAAAACCAGTGAAAACTTCTCTTGTATTTTTCAAAAACTTTAATTTCGCAGGCCTGTGTTATTAATCTTAAATTAAAGTTCCTCTTATTATACAACTAGAGAATTATATCAGTTTTATTTTCAAATGATGAAATATTTTAAACTGAAGTTTTGATTATAGATAGAGCAATATTTACCAACTATACAGGGTGTAAATTTACCAAGGACCACATCAATTTATTTCCGCTACTTGACATCTTTCGAAAAAATATTTCCAATAAAAATTATTTGGTCTCGAGGGGGACGTATAAATCAAGTTAATTATTTTTTATAATACGCATTATTTCGAAGATATGAAGATCACCTTTATTTTTTAAAAATAAAACTCGATATTTTCGTTCTTATGAAAGTTGTAGAACTCGTTGAAATGAACAAAAAAGATTGTGACGTGGCGCTTACATCTCTATCATCACGCCCCTCATTCCCGGCTATACCGTATGTCTAACGACAAGCGCAACACCACTTCGGCAGTTTTTACCGACGGTGGTCGAAAATTGCATTGGTTGCATTCAGCAGGTCGAGCTTAAACCGCTACCGCTCAGTACGCTCAGAAGTAGCGCTCTCTGTTCTGCTGACAAGTTTCGGCCGTGACCTTCGATACATTTAGGCGCGTGGCGCGGCGGATTTAAACGATCGACTTGTACTGAAATTTGGCTTTATAAAATTGTTTAGGAACAATCAATTTGAGAGTCAAATTCGTTTTTAGTGCACATATATCTATAAGAATCACCTGTTCTGGTTCAAGTAACAAAATCACTATTGTCCAGTGTTATCTCTGGTTACAAAGTGTTGTGTTGTTTATATCAATACCTCAGAACTAAATAGTATTAACACAATTTTTTTCAAAAACCGTATTATTTCCTCATTCTGCTATTTTACATTGAAAATAGCAGAATCAAGAAATCATACGGGTTTCGAAAAAAATGGAGTTAATACTGTTTAGCTCTGAGGTACTGATATGGTAACAGATTGTTTTACGATTGTCGATGGCAAGAAAATGTAATTTTTTTCTTAATAATACATAAAATATAAGATGTTCCGTCGCACGACAGACGGAATTCGACACATCATTCATAAAATGCGCCAAAACTTCTTCCGATGGAAGTGAGCGGGAGCGCTGGAGCGTAACTTTTCTTCGCTACAAAATATGGCGACCGCTACCACTTACGCTCACTTGGAGCGCTCGGTAGCATGCGCGTTCGGCAGATTTTTGCTGAGCTGCTCCACAACTGTTGCGGAGCGGTATGATCTGCTGAACGCATCCATTGGATCCCCGAATGCACAGCAAAGCGTGGATTTACACGCTAGCCGCACGCAGTGCTGCCACGTAGTGGCACCACTGTGGGCTCACCGTGGCATGATCGCGTGGCGTACACAAACTAAAAGCACCGTGGCTACACAGTGAACACACTGACAATGAGTGGTTCACAGCGTAAAGACACAGTGGTTACACTCAGTACAATCACGGTACCTTTTCGACGTGCACACTTCGTAAATTTACCGACCATGAATGTCGGTAAATTCATTGTCTTCGCAAAATTTTTAACACGTTCGCTGCCGCCGGCTCCGATCGGAGCCAGTCGACACTTTGCGCCTGTGTCGCCGGCTCCGATCGGAGACACATTGTTGTGGCACATTACATTATTCAGTCTGTTACCGGCACTGAGCGCGATGCAATCAATCTAAAAGTGGCAGCGAATGTGTTAAATTAGAAAATAACAAAATTGATATTATAATGATGTTTCAAACAGTGCAAATTGTACTGAATTATTCCATAAATAACGAATGATTAATTATCATAATCGCTACTGTTTTGAAAAAGAAAGTATCAAACTATTTTAAAAAATTTAATGAGATATATATAAACCGGCCTTTACACAATGCAACACTGAGATATCTCGGCAAAAATATTTAAATATTTTTTGTATTGTATAAAGGCCGATTTTAGCTTACGTTTGACATAGCTCGAAATCGGCTTTCGGGTTTATCTCACTACTTACAGTAGTTGCTTTCAGGTATTGATATTATATGTATAACTTAGTCGACTCCCACCACAAAGAGTCGATGGCGCAATTGGTAGAATGCGAGAAGCGTTCCCAGTCTCCTAACGAACGCAGGTTCGAGTCCGGGCCGGGTCGGGTTTGAGAAAAAAAAAATCGACACTCTAGTAGGCGGATAAGGCAGGCGGGAAATCCTACTTTATCGCTCCCTTTTTGCAAAATTCTACTTTTACCATCGTACTTACACTGCGTGACTGCAGTGTGGCTTCACGCTGGACGTCCAGATGGACACCCCAGTGCATGCACTCGAATTCACCGCGTGAAAGTAGTGTGCAGTCACGGTGGCGCCACTTTGCTATCGGGGATCTACCGTATGTCCCACTCTGTACGGGCCAGTTTGAAGTTACCTTCGGGGAGGCTTGGTCGGTAATCGAAACATTTAATACCGGTAGAAGTCGAGTCGGTAGTTAGAGTGGGTGTCAATTCGGGAGATTGAAGCGTCTAATCTCGAAATTATGAATTTGTGAATAATGGTGAGTAATTTCCATTATTTACAAATTCATAATTTCAAAGTTAGACGCTTCGATCACCCGAATTGACACCAACTCTAACTACCGACTCGACTTCTACCGGTATTAAATGACTCAAGTACCGACCAAGCCTCCCCGAAGGTAACTTCAAACTGGCCCGTACAGAGTGGGACATACGGTAATGCAAGATTCGACCACCGTCGGTAAAAACTGCCGAAGTGGTGTTGCGTTTACCGTCAGACATGCTGTACCGTATGTCCCACTCTGTACCGCATGTCCGAGCCCAAACCGCTCAAGCGCCGATACCTATGGCCGATAACTTGAAATTTGTTTTCGGCAGTGTTTGCCGACGGTTGAAAATTTGATAGAGATGGCTTGAGAAGAGTGCGCTGTGTGTACTGCGTGAGAGCGAAAAGTGTCAAACGTCTGATTTCCCGATAGCTGTCAATTCGGGAGATCGAAGTGTTTCATCTATTATTCAATACTTCGATCTCTCGAATTGACAGCTATCGAGAAATCAGACGTTTGACACTTTTCGTTCTCACGCAGTACACACAGCGCACTTTTCTGAAGCCATCTCTAACTATCAAATTTTCAACCGTCGGCAAACACTGCCGAAAACAAATTTCAAGTTATCGGCCATAGGTATCGGCGCTTGAGCGGTTTGGGCTCGGACATGCGGTATTGGCCAGTTTGAGTTTGGGTCTGTACTTGAGTCATTTAATACCGGTAGAAGTCGAGTCGGTAGTTAGAGTTGGTATCAATTCGGGAGATCGAAGCGTCTAACCTCGAAATTATGAATTTGTGAATAATGGTGAGTAATTTCCATTCCATTCAAATTCATAATTTCGAGATTAGACGCTTCGATCTCCCAAATTGACACCAACTCTAACTACCGACTCGACTTCTACCGGTATTAAATGACTCAAGTACCGACCAAGCCTCCCCGAAGGTAACTTCAAACTGGTCAATACAGAGTGGGACATACGGTATAGAGTTAGATAGACACCGAAAAAAGGCACCCGAGTGTGATCCAACCGGAGCATGTATGTTTGGTTCCGCCTTCCCTCTCTCCTTTCGCTTGCTTGCTTTGTGCTTTTGCATGATCACCGCTACGCTTCACTCTGACGCTTTCAGCCCCTGGAACGAAGCAACCAGGGTGACCAACCTGATAGCATACCGTATGTCCCGCTCTGTACCGTACAGTTGCAGGACCTTGAAATTTACCTTCGGCCTGGCTTGGTCCGTACTCGAGTCATTTTTTACCGGTAGAAGTCGAGTCGGTAGTTAGAGTTGGTGTCAATTCGGGAGATCGAAGCGTCTAATCTCAAAATCGTGAATTCGCGAATAATGGAAATTACTCACCATAATTCACAAATTCACGATTTTGAGATTAGATGCTTCGATCTCCCGAATTGACACCAACTCTAACTACCGACTCGACTTCTACCGATAAAAGTGGCTCGAATACCGACCAAGCTAGGCTGAAGAAGTCCCTGCAACTGTGCGGTTCTGCCCG
The DNA here is from genome assembly GCA_963678675.1 of Xiphydria camelus. Classification (NCBI taxonomy): domain Eukaryota; kingdom Metazoa; phylum Arthropoda; class Insecta; order Hymenoptera; family Xiphydriidae; genus Xiphydria; species Xiphydria camelus. The sequence continues at coordinate 17,319,451 of OY783195.1, forward strand.
GGACATACGGTAGGCTGTTAGACGGTACTAGAATAGCGGAGGAGTGGGGAGATCAGAATCGGAGAGACAAACCATCGCACCGACCCGATCGCCCAGGAATGTTAGAGAACATCCTCGTCAGGTGGAGGCCGGAAGCAGTCAGCATGAAACCAGTGCCTTCCGGCGACGAAGCTCCTTACGTCGATCCTAATTGGTCCTTGCGTTAGACCGCCCGATGGCAACCAACCCCCTTACTTTCCGCCAAACAGAGTTACGAGGAGTCGGTTGCGGAGGTGCGTCAGGAAGAGGGAAACCGACGGATAGCAGCGAGATTATGATTTACCTTCGAATCAAGGAACGCGATAGACGTAGTTTTCGGTTTGCAATAGGTAGCGACCGCTAGGCACTAGTTTAGACCAATTATTAAGTTTTTTCAGTAGTGCAAGAGTGGCATAGATCGATTCAAATAGATTAGGAGTGCGCGAGAATTTTGGCCGCCACCCGTCACCTAGCCGGGAGACTGCCAGCCCGGGAAAAGCCGTCCAGGGCAGGAAAAGGGCATCAGCAACCAAGTGAGGCTTCGCCCCGCAGAGTCCCGCTATGGGCTCCATTTCTTTTTGTCATCCCATCGGGGAGAGTTTGATCGCTATTTCGGCGAAGTCTCGCCGGTCCGCTAAGGATGGAATCCTCTACGTAGCTGCTGAGATTGCGAGATTTTCGGCGTTGCTCCTGGGTCCTCTTCTCGGCGAGTGCAGAAAAAGGACAAGGCACAAGAAAGAGTGGTTTGACGAGGAGTACAGAAAAGCGAGGAAAGAGGTGTGGAATTCTTTTAAGATCTTCCTGTAAAGCAAGACGGAGAAAGACAAGAACAACTTGATCGAGAAATGGTAGGCTGCCGCTCCCGGGGCATAGACTCTTTGGGCAGGCGCGCCGTACACACCTTGCAGCGCGTATCCGGATGCCATCATATTAATTATGAAATTTGGAGAGCCTCAAGGGGCATCGACGGGAAATCAATTTAGAGACCTAAGAGAGGCAGAACATTTTTGCCAGAAATCTGTAAGATGTCTAAAACTTTAGAAATACATATCGATGTTAAGTATAAATTTAGATTGAAGCTTAGATTGAATTCTATAAGAGCATTATAATTAAATTTTATTTCACTTACTTTTTATTATAATTCAATTTTATTTACTTTTTTTGTTGTAAAATATTATAATTAGTACAGAACATCGATTTTTATAAACTTCATATATCGTTGGGATATTTACGCACTATCTATATCTTAATATGTAGTTGGCATTTTATGTGTTAAGGCATCAGTTGTGATCCAAGTTTATTGTCTCTGCAAGGTGAAATCTATCTACACTTAAGGCAATGAAATCCTTCGCACATTCATTTTCTTGTTGATCAAAATGACTCAACCTTAAAAAATCATGAACAGAATTTACTCCATTTTCCTCGTTTAATTGAAAACAGTCGGCTCCACCAATTTTATTTTGTACAATCGATTCGCTAAAAACTCTTACTTCTGGATTTGTATCTACCATAATTAAGGTAGTTCCTCCGCGACGACCTCAAATAAAAGTGACATGCCATGTTCATGTTTCAAATATTGATAATTGGTATAATTGGTAGTAAATAAAATTAAAAACTACGCAATATTGACTCGGTACTAATAGATAGTACGATGGATATCATTTATTGCGATAAAATATATTCTATATTGTGTTTTTGATCTACCATCGCTAGTAAACTTTTTGCCGGGACTGTCCGGGCTTTGCCCCAATACACGAAATAGCTTGTATATACAGACGACGCACTCTTCTGTGTGCGTGTGAGCGACGCTCGTGACTCGCTGTCCTGTCCCCCCTCCACGCACTCGTTCGTTTGCAGACCTTGCAGATATATGCTATACGACCAAAATTGTGAGGGCTTCTCATGGTTATATCTTGGAAACTAGATGGTGAATCATTCTCATTTTTTTTTCACATTATTCGTGATATCCTACTCTACCTTATCCTCGTTTTTTATCAACTTCTTAATTTTAGTTTTGACGGTAGAATTAATGACGCACTGTTTTGCCCATCATAACTTATTTGTTACGTGTAAATCAAGCCAACTTCAAGTGTAAATATCTCAGGTTTGGGATGGTCAAACTTGTTTAAATTACACAGATGTTTGGATAATGCATTAAATAACATATATGTCAAATTTCAACCATTTCTTAATTCAACGATCTCGTGGAGGTACTACCTTAAATTAAACACGGCTCTCTAGAGAACCTAAATAGGACCCTTTACACCCTGGGTCACAAACTAACAACTTGACAGAGTTAAAAACAAAATCAGATTCCTCAGGTATACCGGGTATTTATGCCCAGGCTCCGAGACTGGGTGGAGCTTAATTCAAATGTGCCGCATTCATGGACTAATAGCGGCCCTGTGGCGACCGGGCGATCGCCACGCCTCTAGCGATTAGACAGCCACAACGCATCTTGTCCAGTGATCAACCGATCACCACGCCTCTGGCGGCCAGGCGATCGTAGCGCCGGATCAGCACGCTTCTGGAGACGCAGCTAGCCACGCCGGGAGAGTCGGAAGCCCCATTCTCCTGCCGACTCGAGCCCACTACGGACACATCGACATAGCGCTCTGCTCTACCTCGCTAACCGCGGCTCATTGTCGATAGTTAAAATAAACTCCAGTTATATTTTGTAACTATCGCCTCCTTCCGACCGTCCACTCCTCGCACGATCTGTAGGAGATCTCGAGATCCCCACAGCTCTGCCCTCAGTACGACCATCTATTGATGGGTAACCGAACTGCATAGATCTCGAGTCGCCGAAATTATCGATGTCTAATCGAACATTGCAACCCGTCCATAAATCTCAACATAAACAAAAATCATAACCTTTACCTATTCAGTGACTCAGTGGTTGTTTATGTCCCCCAAATACGCACCTGCCGCGAAGTTGACGAGTGACTTCAAGAGTGACGAAAATGAATTAAGTGTAGTCTAAGATACTTCTATACTGCTTTGATTAAAAAAAAACATGCTACTCCAGCTCATCAATTACTTGTGCAAACTTATGCTGAATCTGCTCCATCGGAAATAGTATCTAGAGACTGATTTCGTCGCTTCAAAAGTGGAAACTGTCATGTTCATGACAAACAATGGCCAGACCAAACAAAGAATTTCGCAGATGAACAACTGCAAGCTCTATTGGAAGAAAACTCTGCTCAAATACTCAAAGAATTGGACCATCAGCTTGAAGTCGATACGAATCTACAATTTCACGACGTTTGCATGCCATTGGAAAGATTCGAAAAGAAGGAAAGTGGCTGTCACATGAATTGACCGAAAATGCCATTGCTAATCGTCTGAACATCTCGATTTCTTTACTTGCAAAGCATAAAAAGAAATGTTTTTGTGGCGTAAAGAAAAGAATCTATTTCGACAACCCGAAATGCAAAAAATTATGGGTTGATTCTGGCCAACCATCAACGTCGATACCAAAACGAAGCATCCACGATCACAAACCCAAATAGCACCGGACATCCAATGGATATCCATTTTGTGTCCATTTTATGTCCGTACGTCCATGGACATGTAATGGATATCCACTCAATATTCTAATTTGGATATTCCATAGACGTCCATTTATGGAGATAGAGCATGATTTTCCTTCATTTAAAATTAATCGAATAGGTTCTTTTACTAACATGCTTCAAAAGATTGATATGTTTTTAAATGAATAAAATTTAATTATTATATAATACAGTTATATATAGTACTACAATTGCGATGTATATATACATAATTACTCGACTTGACTTATTATATATACTTCTCAACGTCATCGTCATTTCCGCGTGAGCTACGGTTAGCCGTGCGTGATCCGAATATAGGTAGGTACATATATTACAGCATTTTTTGTAGGTTTCAATGCATTTCTCCTCTAATATTATTACTATTTTTTTACAATACGTACTGCTTTATACTAAACAGAACTATTTGCAAATTTTCTTAACATTGATGATGCTTTACCAGTAAAGCGTGAAATTTGTAAAGCTAACCTCAACATTTATTCCGTATTTTTCAAGCACTAAAATTTCACATTTGCATTCATTTTAATATTGACTATTGTTACCCAAATTTAAAAAATTAATTAACTTAATCAATTATAATGTCCCTGGGAGATATATATCGTCGATCCACGTAAATACAATATCGTTTCGGTATCGATTGATATAGATACAACCACGCTTCTCGTCGATCAACGATCCATTTTTCACTGGGGTTATGTGCGATATGTATATTTGTTTAGTGAATTAATTATAGGACAAAAGACGAATTAAGATTTACGATTAATTGTTCAGCACTTTGTGATAGCTGCAAACCCCGATAACCCTGCTGCTACAAGTATTGCTGCTACGAGGATTGTTGCTACGAGGATTGCTGCTACGAGGATTGCTGCTACGAAGATTGCTGCTACGAAGATTGCTGCTACGAGGATTGCTGCTGCGAAGATTGCTGCTACGAGGATTGCTCCTACGAGGATTGCTGCTACGAGGATTGCTGCTACGTGGATTATTGCTACCAGAATTGCTGCTATGAAGAATAGAAATTGACATGCCAAAAAGCATTGCTACGAAGTATTACAGGCGAGCGAAGGTATGTGCTGATTCTTTCATAGACTTCATCGACTTTTGTTCTTTTTATTTCAAGTATATTCACTTCCAATATTAAATAATAACAATTTCGTTTCTTGCGTAACTATAATGGATACAGCATTTTAAGAAGATAGTTATAGAAAGCGAATATATCTTTGATATATTTCAGTACATACAAGGGTACTCCTTCTGGCTTTAGAATTATAATACTTGCAATATCTGTGTTACTATATCTTTATATATTTAACGAGATGATTGATATAATAAACAAACATGTTTTATTCTTTATTGAACTTGTTGCATATTTATTTACGAGATTTTGTTGATATGTCCATGAAATATCCATTCAACATCCATTGAACGTCCGTTTCGTGTTCTGTGAAGAACATCATAATGGATGTACTCGAAGGTTGCAAAAGTACATCCATTGGATATCCAGTGGATGTCCAATGGACATATTACGGACATTCTATGGATATCTGTCTTGTACGGCATGATTATCCATTGGACGTCCATTGAACATCCGTGTGCTATTTGGGAAACAATGCCTTCAATTTGGTGGGGTGGGGTGGAAGGCGTCGTTTATTATAAGCTGTTAAAACCGAATGAAACAAATACTGCTGAACGTTATCAACAACAATTGGAGCGTTTAACCCTTATGTGCACACCCGGATACCCGGGTGTCCACCTTGTCATATTTTTGCCCATAACTCGGAGAAAAATTGAAATACCGGCCTGGGCCTCAAGATCCCCATTATTTGACTCTTTTTGAAGATAAAAACACAATCGTAAATTTTTTTCAAATTTTTTGAAATATAAATAAACGGCGCTGAAGTTCATGTGCTTAGCGGACACACCCGGGTACCCGGGTACCCACTAGATGAAAAATGGCATTTCGAGTCGGGAATAAATTAATATCATCGATGAATCTTTCATTGAGGTAACAGGGGTTAATGAATAAATAATTACAATAATTTTCAAGGTATATTAGAGTATATTTACATTCCTCCAGCGCAATCGATACATCTGATTGTCGATGAACAATGCTCATCGCAAACAGGTTTCTCGCAAACCGAACAAGATTTTCGTGTTTTCCGGCGTCTTTTGATCGTTTCTTTGTAGCATATATGACAAGAACCTATAATTTTCTTCCTGCCTGTACTGTCTCGAGGTTGAGCTTGCCTTTCAGGAATAGTGGAAGGACCAGCCTATGCCTCGATCACGCTTTCAATCGCAATTTTCGTGTTGAAGTTGCGCATTATTTGGCCATTCGCAGAACGATCCTCAATAAAGGGTTTCCTAGTTCTTCGCCCAGTTGACGCAAGAGAATACAGATTATTCCCCTCTATACACGCCAGCGTAGTACATTGCATATCGGTTGGCGCTATCGGATCCAAGATGGTTCCCTAAAATTCGGTGACAATGCCGACAGCCCAGACACGAACCAAATAGACGTTTCGGTCCGAAAAACATCGGTCATCTCAATAATGGTGAATGTGACAGACGCTCTGAAAGATAGCTTGATAATCGTTTGGATTTTTTTTCGAATAATCAAAATAGTGAACGGAAGCAGTGTCATTTTTCTCTGGTTGCTTGTGCATAAAGAGTAGGAAAGGAGACATCAGAATCTCAGAAGAAGTGCCATCAGATAAGTTACTTTCTAACTGACCGTCTTAACCTCATTTTGATAACCACAAAGATATTTGTCCTTCATACGTTATCAAAATGAAGTTAATACGGTGAGTTAGGAAGTAACTTATCTGATGGCACTTCTTCTGAGATACTGATGTCTCTTTTCCTGCTTTTTATGCACAAGCAACCAGAGAAAAATGGCACTGCTTCTGTTCACTATCTTGATTATTCGAAAAAAAATCCAAACGATTATCAAGCTATCTGTCGGAGCGTCTATCACATTCACCACTATTGAGATGACCGATGTTTTTCGGACTGAAATATCTATTTGGTTCGTGTCTGGGCTGTCGGTATTGTCACCGAATTTTAGGGAACCATCTTGGATTCGATAGCGCCAACCGATATGCAATGTGCTACGCTGGCGTGTATAGAGGGGAACAGTCTGTATAGGTCGCTGATTACTTTTCTTTCGAATCATCTTGTTGTTCTCATAATATATTATATACGAAGCAAGAGCGCCTACGTCTAGGATATTGAAAAACATAGCAAGCGGCCATCTCTGAGTGCGCCTGTGCATGATGTATCGAGTAACCATTTGATCCATAATATCTACATCAGTTTTATATCTATTATAATAAGAGATCATGTGAGGTTTTCTCTTTTTATCGTCATTCACAGCAGCATCAGAGTGCATTGTCGATAGTTTTGTTCTTCTTGGGCAAAATTGACCGCGTGCTACCTGTGTAGCGCTCGGAGACCCTACCTCTATTTCTTTTCATGGGAGTTGTAGTGGGCTAGGGAACTTGGAAATGGCTTAAATAGTTTCTATTAATGTTTATTTAATGAAGTAAATTGATTCCAAACGATTCCGTTTATGTGAAAATTCAGAAATCGAGAAAAACCAGTGGTGGGCACCCGGGTACCCCGGGTGTGTAACGATGTGGTAAAAGTTGGGTGTGCACATAAGGGTTAAATGATAATTTGATGCAAAAACGACCATAAATTGCATGAAATCGCCGAAAAGTGATTTTTCACGTCAACACTCAGCCTAATGTTGCTTGAGCCGTGAAAGAAACATTGATAAAGCTTGAATGGGAAGTTTTCCCATACCCAGCGTATTCTCCAGACCTAGCCCCGAGTGATTATCATTTATTTAGATCGATACAACACGTCTTGAAAGATACACACTTCCATAATTACCAAGAAGTCAAAAATTGGGTTGCTGAGTGGATTAGCTCAAAAAGTAGATAATTCTTTCATCGCGAAATTGAACTTCTGCCAGAAAAATGGGAAAAAGTTATAGCTTCGAAGAGAGGTAAATACTTCGACTGAGGTAATCACACATTTTATTATGACATAATGTTTTCAAAATAAGAAAGGAACAGCGGATTTCAAAATGCAACCCCCTAATATATAATATATTATATATTAGGGGTTGCATTGAAATCCGCTGTTCCTTTCTTATAATGATTATTATAGTCAGAAGATAAAGAACGTTCGTTAACTATTACCCAGGAATGCTTATACGCAGTGTCGCATTGCTACTTTATTTCTATAATCGCATGCTTTGAAATGAGACAAATTCGGAACTTGTATATATACTAATCGAATGCTAATTGAATTACTTGTGAAGAGAAGTCGAGTGGATTATCTGTTCAGATGGTATCGTATCGACATACCTACTGGCTAGTCTCATATTATCGACATATTGTGCTCGAAGCGTGACTGTTATACTGAATGCTCATATTGATGATGCATTGATTGCAGTATTAAATGGTGACGAGAACTTCCCGTATAATGATTTCACAAAACACTATAGTGAAAGGAGTTCAATTGATACAAGTTCTACATACAGAGAATGCAGTTTTTTGAATAACGGCAATACGAGCTCAAGACGCCATTAATATGTGCCTCCATTAATACAAGTATACTTAGGGGAAGGCCGGACAAAGTGGATTTGTGAGAGAGAAGAGCTATGCGAATAATTCAATTAAATCTGTTGCAGTAAAGTATAATATTCCATATGCAGCATTATACCGGCACGTCAAATCTAAATTCAGCAGGGAGAGTGGCTTACGTTGAGATAGCGTATAGGTTGAGACAGTCAAAGTTACTTAAAAGTGGTTGATACAAAAATTCTAAAAAAATTACACCAATATTGTACTATCATGATACATGAATGGCTAAGTTTTCGTTGTGTACAATTCATGATTCTTTGAATTAAAAATAAAATTAACTTTTGCGGTACATAAAGTAAAATGTAGACTGACAGTGACTTCTTTGTCAGTGAATTTATTGCAATTTAATTTGATACTCTCTTACTAAAATAAATTCCAATTAGTAGTTCGTTTTATACTGAAAAAGAATCCCTAATCGAAAAATTAAATTAATTCATGTACTGTGTAGAAAATATGGATCTTTCATAAGTATGTAGTGCGTCTACGTTGAGACATACAATTGCGTGTACCTTGAGACACCTATGAATATAATTTGTGGATTCAAGAAGAGCGGCATTTTTCCGGTTTTAACCCGGATATGTTTTCTGAAGTCGATTTTTTAATTGCAAGCGTAACTGACGGACCTGAAAATATTATAAAAGAAGCAAACACAGAGCAAGAGCAGGCTATTTCGCATAAACTTATCCAGCAGGAAACTTCTACGAGCAATTTCTTATCTCTGGCAGTTGTTCGAGATTTCCCGATAGTAGAGCCACGAAAAGACGGACGACGAGGAAGAAAAAGAGGACAGAGTAGAATTTTGACACAGGAAAAGGAGAAAAACAGAACAATGTTGCGTGGAAGTGATGTGGGTGTATTCGGTTACAGACAATTATTAAAAAAATAATCGTCTTTTTGTTCTAATAACTTTATTTAACCGAATATACCCACATCACTTCCACGCAACATTGTTCTGCCAGATGTTAACACATCAATTATTTAGATATGTCTTCCTTGCAATCACATACTATTTCACATGGTTGGAAGGAAGAGATATCAAATTGATGTGTTAACATCTGGCAGAACAATGTTGCGTGGAAGTGATGTGGGTATATTCGGTTAAATAAAGTTATTAGAACAAAAAGACGACCATTTTTTAAATAATTGTCTGTAACCGAATACACCCACATCACTTCCACGCAATATTGTTCTGCGGGATGTTTACACATCTATTGCAAGTTAGAATGACTAACTCGTTTTTAGTTTTTTCCCACCTACCGTACCTCCACTAGCATTTTTCGCGAGATTCCTATATGAATTCCGCGTAAAGTACCTTGAGTTTGTGAGGGGAAATTTTCGACGCAAGTTGGGAAGAATGGGAATGACATTTTAATTTAGGAATGCCGCGATGTTTGTATACGAAAATGTAGCGTGGAAGTGATGTGGGTATAATCGGTGAAAGGAAAATATGAAAACCAAAAATCGAAGTGTGTGAAAAGATTCTACAGGGTGAAGTGTGTAGTTGTTGCGTATTCATATTTCATTTGTATACGACAATCATTTATGTAGCAATTTGTAGTTTGAACTGGTGAAATGAAATAGTGATTAATAATGTACAGGAATTGAAAAGAAGAGTAAGGCAGAATACATGAGAAACTATGGACAAAAAGAAATGTGAGGAGGAACATAAGAATGCAGCGTGACATGAGGCGGTTGTAATTGCGAGGTTGTTGTAACCAAATGGACAGACTATTCTGTCAATCGTTTGGTGATTTCAACGTAAAGTGTAATTATCCTGCATATACACAAGTTATTAATACTTTGACGGATAAGTTGAAACTTGATATGGGTTTATGTACCGTATTTTTTTAGCTACCATAAACCAATTATATCCACTAAACTATGGAAGTCACGAATTGGTATCTACCAATTAGTTTGGTAGTTTTATTAGAAATCGTAGTGAAACCGTTGTTATACACTGAAAACAGTATAAAGATGTACGTTCTGGAGATAGAAGCGTCTAACATTGGAATGGTGATTTTGTGAAGAATGGAAAGCACTCACCGTTATTCTGAAATTCACGATTTTGAGGTTAGACGCGCTGATCTCTCGAATTGATACCGACTCTAGGTAATTACCGACTCGACTTGTACCGGTGGTAAATACCGACCAAGCCCGGTCGAAGGTAAATGTCAAGATCCTGCACCGAGCTCACACGGACACACACTAATGTCGTTAACATTTCCCCCGCCACTTCCATGAAATCACTCCCAAGCGAGCCTAAAGATGTTTACACATCAAAAATATTCGTAGGAAGAAAGAAGAACAGGTAGAGAAAATAGAAAGAGCAAGGAGAGCCAAAGCAGCCAAGATAGGAAAAAAAGTAGAAAAAGCTAAGTTGGAATAAAGCCGGAACACTATTTTAAAGGAATTTGAAAAAATAGATTGAAAAAGTCATGAAAGCAGCTTGGTTGTTGAACATAAAAAAAGAAAAAGTGACAGAATAAGTCATTAAAAATAAGTAGCTTTATTCAGTAAGTGCAATTGTTTGTGCCAAAAACCGTTATCGTTTAATCTATTAATGAGAAATATTTTCTTATTTTGCATTAAATATAATTGAGCAATAATTCATTTTTTTATGTTCTACTTTTTAACCTCTTTTTATATTTCTAGACTTTTTCTCAATATTCTACCTTCTTATATATTTTCAGGAAACAATACTTTCATTTTTCGCGTCTTATAACTTCTCAACGTAGACTACCCAGTGTCCCATCGTATGCCACTCTGGCCTAGGTTGAGACACTTTACACGGTCGGAATAATTTCTCTAAGATAAGAAATGTCAATGAAAAAAATTGTTTTTAGCTTACCATTTTGTAGTTAAAGGTATCTAATAACATATGGCAAAAAACTAACCTTTTTTCTAAATGTTAGTGTTTTATAAACGAACAAGTAAAAAGTGTTTCAACCAAGGCTACTCCCTCCTAAGCAATTGGGAATTGAGTATCCAAGCAAAGTGTACATTCCAAAAGGTACATTCTTAAAATTCTTCAATCGTTTGAATACAAAGGATTTTCGATTATTTATTAATTAGGAAAGTCATGATCCAGGGATTTTAGGTTACAGATTTCAAATCTGAGGTTGGAACTTCAAAACTCAAAGTTGAAAATCCAATATAGTGGATCGGAATTCGCAAAAGCGCATAATTTTACAAGATCTATTTTCTGAAGATTTTTAAAGTCGTTGATTTCAAATCCTAGGTCGAAATTTTTTAATTCGAAATAGCGGAACCAATTTGACAGATAGGAATTAGTAGAGTGTAGCAGACTTAGCATTTCCAGAAAAAACCTGAATAACAACCTTGGTAAAAATCAGACCACTTTTACGAAAAACGCACCGAAATCTTTCCAATTGCTTACTGCAAGATTTAGATTTGACGTGCCGGTATAATGTTTCATATGAAAAATTATGCGTGAACTTTAACGGCAACAGATTTAATTGAATTGTTCGTATTACAGTCATATAGAGCTCTTCTCATAGTCGCTAACTCCCAATTTCCTTCAATGGTCTTTCTTTTATACGTATATACCATCTGAAAATCACATCGCGCTATTTGCTTTGCCTTATTCACTTTGCCCGGATAAAACTTTTTTGGCGTAGGGGAGAATGGCCTAACTCCGACCCCCCAAATGGTTTGGCCCATACCGGGCGTAAAAACTGACCGATTCTTTTGAAAAATAGATCATTTTGAAGGGAATTTATTCTAGCAACTTTCTGTTGCAGAGAAAAACTTGTATCTTTTCTTTTTATAAACATCGAAACCAATATGTAAAACACTCCATTTTCGACATGTTCAAAAATCATGGCCTAACTCCGACCTCCCTACTTTAATGATCAGGACACAATGATACGTGAAAAAATAGATATTGTTTTTTTAAATAGTACAAATTCAAGAATAAAGAAGTCATTTATTTCATACAGTGGTGAATTTTAGAGCATAAATTAGTCAAAATTTAAATCGCTGTCACTATATTCGACATACGATTTTCCAGCAGCGCTGTGCCGTTGTGATCGCTTTCTTGTTTGCTGTATCGTTCCACTGGTAGATTGTTGGGGATTACTGACCGTATTTTTAAAATGTGGCCTTTTTCGTTCTAAACATTTGACTCGTTTTTTATGTTCGCTCGAAATTTCTGCCATCACGCTTGGGTTAGTTAAAATTGCAGTTTGACCAGGTTTATGGCCTCTGCACTTTCCTTCCATATGGAGTGGAGCTTTCGGAAACGGCAACATTTTTTCAAGCATCTCATTCAAAGCAGCGGTTTGAGAACGTGAAGTCGATGGGCTCAATTGCTGCTTGGATTCCTTATCCACTACAACGACAGATCTACATACTTCACCGGCAGATTCGGTTGCATTGGAGCGATCTGTTGTTGCACTCGGTAAATAATCAATATCCTGGAACTTCTCCGTATCGATCGGCCAAATTCCTGTCGCATGGAAACCCGATTTGATGTTCACTTCTATTGCTGCTATCTCCAGCCCACGAGCAACCATTTGTGGCAAGTCGTAGATTTGAACACCACACCCAGGATTCATATACACGACCATTTCAAATTGATTGTCGATTGTTCTTGAAGTGAAACTTCTTTGCTGAGGGTACTAAAATCGCGCGCGCCGACACGAGAGACCGTAACGAAACCCACACACTCCAGCGCTTCCGACCGTGCCTCACTCATACAGCGCTCTCGACCCTGCCCCAATTCACCGCTCTCAACTCTGCCCCATTCCATCGCTCTCTTAGTCCAGTAAACGAAGCTCTGAAATACGACTTTTTGAGAACCAGCCTGCGTTTTGGTTTAACGTTGTCATTTGACCTTATAAAGCTCTGGGTGAAGTATCGCGGTTTTTCCTCCACGGGTTATGGTTGAAAAACAATAACAAATACCATAAAAATGGGTTATTCGAGAATAACTCGAAAACTAAGCGAGATATCGAAAAAAATTTAAATCCAAAATTGTAGAGCTTAAAATTCTCTATAAAAAAGATTCACACAGTTTACCCCCACTCCCCACGGTTCACCCTCTAGAGCCGCGCGAACGTTGGGGGGAAAAAAAAATCGTAAAACATAGAAAATTTAACATTTTCGAATGCTTCTTTTTTTAAATTGCTTAAGAAGTTCTCTACTTTTTAAATAAAATTATATTTTTTTTCTTCATGCAATTGTTTAAAAACTGTCAAGTAAATAAATGATATCTCTCGATATATTGAATTAATGTTTCTTCTTTGTGTTCCATAATTTTGTTAGTTAAATTCCCTACATATTACACTCGGGTCATTTTTTTGTAATTGGCGTAATTTTTGAAATATCTGCGTTTTAAAAAATTGCTTTTTCAACTACTTGGTGCGTCCGGAGAACCGCTGGTGCTACACATATAGTCTATGTCTGCGCCGTTCACCCTTCTTTCCCCCCATGAATGGCACGGATCCGTGCCACACCGAGCCTTACCGCCCACTTAACACGGCCCGGCAGGGACCACATGTGGCAGGGACCGTCGCGGACGGGGTTCAAAGCTTCCGATCCTTTCCGTCAAACGACGGGACAGTCATAAAGACTAGAGTCTGTGTTCCGTCGCACACCTTTTCCGGAAAAGGTTAATTAACGGACGGATCGAAATAAGTCGTTTCCCGCAATACCTATTCTAATAAACAATGTTCCGTCTTTGCGCGACGGACTACGCGCCAAATTAATCTTGCGTGGTGGGTTTAGGATGAATAAAATTATACCAATTTGTAAGGGAAAACAAACAATGCATTAACTTTATTTGCGAGCTGTTCCGGTCGCTCGGGGGTTTTCGAACGTACTGGTCGCTCTTCGACCCCGCGGCAATGAGGAACTTTCCCGGATCTAATTTATGGCTCAAAGGGCCCGAGGAGTGTCGAATTTCTCCCTCACACCGGTCTACGGCCCAAATGCGAAGAGCATTTGGGCGAATATGCGACAGACAATTTATTAATAATTTATTAATTCGTAGTGGTCACACGGGGTCCAGTGGACCCCATGGTAATAAAATATACATTTTTCTCATAAAAAGTTTTTATCACTTTATTTTACACGTTCAAAACCGACCTATTTGATTGTACGAGTTTCATGAAAATTAATATCTTCAAACTGTAAAATAAATATACTTTTTTCAAAACTCGTTTTAATACTGTTTTTTTTTCTTAAAAGTATATTTTAAGAGTGAAACGCAGGAAGTTCTTTACTCTATCTCAACAATTGAAACTTTGATGAATATTCCTATTCCTCCTTTTTTTTCTCTTTCAATAGAAGATTTCGTATGCATTGAATTGCAAGTAATACAGTTATTTTTTTTCACTTCTGTACGGATAGCCACTTGGTGTTCCATCTTTTCCACTGCACTGGGACAGCCTGTTAGAGGAACTAGCATGTGTATCCGAGTGCTTGCTTTAAGCATGCTTATTTAAAAGCATGCTTAAAAGTAGCATGCTCCTATCGAGCAAGTGTAGCCGTTAAAAGAGCATGCTTTTTTTAACCCGTAACCGGTGATGTACCTTTTTTGTTTCATAAACACCGATGTGGAGTCTCAGAGACTCCTCTTGCAAAAGTGGGCTGTCAAACTCGACTTTCTTTTTTTTAGTAAATAGCACTGTAATTATCTTTTTATGTATATATTTAGAAGATGTTTTAGCATATTTCACTCAGGAATACTAACTGTTGCCTTTACAGAACATCATATTAAAAAATTGAGCCATTCTATTACAAGTGAAATACTGGCATATATAATATATTATAAATAAGACACGGAAATTGATGCGTAAAGATAAAGAAAAACTGGGTAATATAAGAATCTTGGAAGAATCGAGCGACAATGAAGAATATTCCAGTGACGACAGCTACAATTTTGAACTTGACGATGACTCAAGTAGTGATGGGTCAAGTAGTGATGGGGCAGATGATAACGACAATGAAACAGGTAAGATTACATTTATTTTCATTTTTATTTGTGTAGTAAAATTCAGTATGTTGGTGAGTTCTAAAAGTGACCATTGTCGCATTTTCGAAAACTCAAGACATTGGTATTTTGTTACAGGAGCAGTTTTGTCAACTACATAAGGACAACCTCAAGTTCCAGCTGCTAATCCTGCAGTAGGCGCAATACAAATGTTTTCCTGTTTTTATTATTTTAATCTAAGAGTTCGAATATTTTATTTGTTGCCTATTAAAATAAAGATTTTCTTTGCATCCTTTATAGTTTTTTTTACATACAGTTTGGCCTAAACGCTGACGTTTCATACCTATCGGTCGAGCGCCTGCCGGAGCGGAGTCGATAAGGAAAGGTTGGAAATAAACATACAGAGTTCCGAACTGCCCAGCTCTGTTATAGCATCTCTAAGAAGATCTTTTTGTCACTCAGTGTCAAATACTCGGTTTCATGGGCGTCCTCGACGCATGTGAAATCATCTTTCACACACCAATTCGTGAAAAGTTGCGCAGTGCGTGAAATAACCTGCGCAGTGCGTGAAATCGTCAATCTCGTATTTGACACTTAGTGACAAAAAATAGAATTCGTTATTCGGTTGTTTCGCGCCGTTCTAACGAGTGTGATTGCCGTACTCGCTTCGCTCGTGCGGCAAACTTCACACTCGTTAAAAACAGCGCTTCACGCCCTAATAACGAAAATAACTATATCGCACATCGTACATAAACTTATCGAGTTTCTCACATCTTCCGAAAAATCAATTAAAATATACTTGTCACGGATCCGTGTCGACGAAGATTAAGAGTCGATGATATGATCATTAATAATTATACGTGATATTTTTTACTAATACTTTTTTACATTTTAATTCATGTATCTTTGATAGATATAAGAACAAAATATCAGTAAATAATTATTTATTTGAATTTATTGTAATTGAAAAATATTAGTTTTCATAAATATACACAGTATAAAATGTTCGCCCTTGCATACAAAAATTGCGTGTTAAAATTTAAATTAAACAATTCTTTCGTTTTCACGTGTAAATTAAACACAATAAAATATAAATCTGTAAAAATTCATAGTTTAATCGCCGAGAATTTTAACACAGCTTGGTATTACTTTTATCATACATCTGTATAGCTCTTTTCAACACACTATATACATATGTTAAATTATATATTAAATTATTAACATATGTTTATTATTTATACATATGTTAAATTTGACCCACAATTTTGTACTGTGTATTTTCATTACATTTACATTTAAAACCGAAATTTAATGAAACATGGAATTCTTGAACTTTTATTTTGCCAAATGTATTGCATTGAAATTATTGTTATAATTAGGCATTAAAGTTTTATTGAATAATTATTATAATATTCCATTAATACAAATAAACAACTTAAATTTCATGAAGCTGTCTTACAATGCCATCTCATGCTCTCACTCGCACTTGTGCGCATGAATAATAAAATGTTAGCTTTGCTAAAATGACGTATGTAGGCCTGGGGGCTCTGGGATCTTACTCTATAGCACATTTTTGCACACTAGATCGACAGTTGTGGAATAGGCCTACTGGGGAAACCACAATTAAAAAAACGCGCCGTTTACTATACCTCATGGTGGTGTGGAAACGAGTACAATTATTGAAGAGGTAAGTGGATGAAAGAGTTATGTCCGAATGTAACTTCTGGTAAAGCGACCTACAAACTCAAATATCTCTGAACCAACTTTTTGCTACATAACCCCTTCATCCACTTACCTCTTCAATTATTAGGTGTACAACTTTGCGTCCACTGTTTTCCGCTATCTATTACATTAGAAAAACGGCGGAAGCAAAGTTGTTTCATTTTCATTAATTTATTTCGACTTGTTCAACCACACCAATTAACTCGTTAAAATTATGTCATAGTTTAATCATGCTTGAATCTATAATAAAAAAACGGCGGCGGTGGTATTTTTAATATGTTAAATAACAATCATTGAAAAATTCAAACTTGTTATTTTACTTTATTTATGAGCGAAACAATCCGATACTTTTTTTTATAATATAGTTAATATGGTGGTGCATAATATATTTTGCTGTGCGAAAGCGGTCGAGGTTAGAGAAGTTTAAACGGAGGAGAGCGAGGCCCAGGAGGGAACGGACTCGAGTGGAGTATCCACCATCCATGGGGGGGAAAGAAGAAGGGGGAAGTGTGAATGGCGCAGAGACATAGACTATATATGTAGCACCAGCGGTTCTCCGGACGCACCAAGTAGTTGAAAAAGCAATTTTTTAAAACGCAGATATTTCAAAAATTACGCCAATTACAAAAAAATGATCCGAGTGTAATATGTAGGGAATTTAACTAACAAAATTATGGAACACAAAGAAGAAACATTAATTCAATATATCGAGAGATATCGTTTATTTACTTGACAGTTTTTAAACAATTGCATGAAGAAAAAAAATATAATTTTATTTAAAAAGTAGAGAACTTCTTAAGCAATTTAAAAAAAGAAGCATTCGAAAATGTTAAATTTTCTATGTTTTACGATTTTTTTTCCCCCCAACGTTCGCGCGGCTCTAGAGGGTGAACCGTAGGGAGTGGGGGTAAAGTGTGTGAACCTTTTTTATAGAGAATTTTAAGCTCTACAATTTTGGATTTAAATTTTTTTCGATATCTTTGCCAGGCAAGCCATGTGTCAATTTGGAGAGGCTGAAGCGCCAGGCCGCCGTGCGACTATCACTCACGCGACGAGGCTCACTATTAGGCCAGGCGAACGTTGAGACGCAGTTCAGTGAGGTGACGCAGGGCGACTGTTGCCTCTATACCTATATCTATTCTATATATAGGTATAGAGGCAACGGTCGCCCTGCGTCACCTCACTGAACTGCGTCTCAACGTTCGCCTGGCCTTATCGCAACCTAAGTAACGCACTAATCTAGATATCATCTGTACATCGGTCGCAACAGCGAGGTAGGCGGTATGTTTTGGTGAATGGGGGTTACGAATGCGTTCGTAGTCCCACACATTTCCCTCAAAACTACCTCTCAGTATATCTAATTGTAAACCACGGCTACATCACGGAATTACTGTATCTCTTTGAATCCAATATAATCACCAGTAATATTGTGAGTGCAGTGTTAAATCATTGCAACTAACTGATACGGTTTAAATCCACCACTCTACGTTTTCGGTCACTATTCGTGTCACGCAGTAGTGCCTTCGGGATTTACGACCTCGAGGAGATCTACTCTTGATCGCACATATTATAGTTATTAACTTGAAACTGAAGAAAAATGACGCAAAAATCAATCGCTGTTTAGACTGTGCAGAGGGGGTCTGGTTTGTGTTGCGCGAGAGGGTTTCTTCGGGCGATGAAAGCTATTGTTCGTATTATGAGGCGACGCAGTGTCGCACCTCCACTAAGAGGACTGTTTAGTCTCACCATAAATCTAGCGTTAGGACCATTTTTTGGGCGTATCCGTAAGATGACATGAGAAGCCAGACAAGAGGGCGCAGAGTTACTTGTGAGTTGTTTGTATTTCGTTTGTACATTTTCAGTTTTCCGGATTGTACCGCGTCGAATGGCCGGCTATACGGAGCTCGTGTAGTCTGCGATCGGAGTCGTGACCTTTCTCGAGTAACCACCTATCGTACATTCTTTTGCGCGCGCGCGTGTGTGTGTGTGTATTAATTTATAATTATTGTTGCAAAAAAAAGAACAGAACAGTCAAAAGAGTACAGTGACAGGCAACGTGTAAAATAAACTTTCCATTTCGTTAACGTCAATGAACACTGAACATTCTTTCGCATGTGTGTTATATTAAAATTATTATGGCAAAAATAGGAAAACAACGCGCAAAAGAGTTTCGTGACAGGCACCGTGTAAAGAAAAAAATGACGAAGATACTACCTAAAACTGATGCAGAACGAAGTCGAAAATGGAGAGAGAGAATTAAATTAACACAATCAAATATTGCTTTATCTGCTAATGCAGATCAACACCAGTCCCAAACCCTGGAGAATGTAATAGATTTTCAAGTTCCTGGAGGATCCAATATCGGTGAAAATACATCCAGTGAGTATGATATTCCTTACACTACATTTTGTGCCCATAAGAAAATTCATATTGAGTTCAACAAAAAACACAAAACGTGTGGCCGCCACACGCGGAAGAAGTGAAACTTCGATATTAGTTTCTCTGAATTTGATTCCGGTGGTATTAGTTTCAATTGGCTCTACGACGAAGCATTGTAAAAGACTTGTATAGAGCCAATTGTAACTAATACCACCGGAATCAAATTCAGAGAAACTGATATCGAAGTTTCACTTCTTCCGCGTGTGGCGGCCACACGTTTTTTTTTCAATGCTCCAAACACGCTAATATCGAGTGTTTGGAGCCGATGTGAGCAGTGCGGCGGAAACGACATAACATGAATCGCGTTCGCTGTGCAGAATTCTAAGGCTGGCAAAGATCGATGGGATTCATGATTATTTAAAAGAAGTAGGAGCGGATTCGTGACACTGCATCTAGTGAACGCTTGAAAACATTGTAGGAAATGTAAGAACAAATCTGCATTGATCCACTCAAACGGATTTGCACCGCCAAATAAGCCGGGAGGACCATCATTGAAAACATGCAGTTGAAATCGTGCTCGCGGGAAAACGAAGTAAGGTAGCACACGCATTCCCATTACAGAAACAACCAAAAGAAGTGTAACTAAACTGCCATGTTCGGCTGAAGTGATTTGGCCGATTTCTAACGTGAAACACAGTGGAACTACGAAAAAATTCCCGGCACAAGTTGCAGCAGCACTGCTTCAATAAATGATTAGAAACTCAGTCCATTTATAGTTACGTTTTCTCATTAATATTACGTTCAACATAACCTATTCGAACAAGAGAGGTGATGTTCGGAGGTTAAGTTATCAAAATGCTAGATTAATAGAATGAAATATACCGCAAAAAGGGGGGTCGGAGTTAGGCCACTATTAGGAGGTCGGAGTTAGGCCACAACGTCTTTTGCTCGAAATGTTGAAATTTAAATTAGAATTCGCTGATTTTCTCGATTCACTTCTTGTCCTTCGGAAAAATACGGATATCAATTTTCCAAAACACTTACCTTTTTGCTTGAATGCGAAGAGAAGAAATTCCCAGCTGGATTCGAATGAACACCAAAAATGAATCTCGCGATGGCAAGAAATACGTTTTTCTTTAAAACTCAACTACGACTCATCTAACAACATAACTATCAACATCCAAATAGTTGTAAACATAATGCGCATAGGACAGCATAAGTTATTTGAACATGAGTTTCACTACATTGTTGCTAGAGGGGTGGAGAGGGGGGGGGGGGGGTCGGAGTTAGACCACCGGTCGGAGTTAGGCCACTTTTCCCTACCTATTGATATATTACATGGTAAGTATTAAGGATACGAGGTAGACACATTTAACGAGAAATATGCTTCATTGAATGTACAATATTCTTATGTATTTTATTTTATAGATTCAGCAGTATTTAATACTTAGAAGTTAATAAACTTACTGCGATAAAATCTTAGTAGACTAACGTGTTATGATTTTCTCATTGTACATCGATAACGTCTCCAACCTTATCCGCTATTCATTATTGTGTTTTCTACCTAACTACGAGATGGTACTCAGGTACTTATACAGGCAGCACCGTGCAGTAGAGCTTATGTCAATTAATAATACAATTATTCGCTTTGTCCGGTATACTCACTTTACCCGACCTTTCCTTGTGTAATATGTAGCCCAAATTTGTAATACGATATCGTCGATCCAACTCCAAAACCATGAATATGCAAAATTGGCCAATTTGACCTATGCGCACCACAACATTCATTAACCCTTTCGCTGCTCCAGACGTATAAATACGTTTCTGGCCAGGACTGCTCTAGGCCTATACAGGGTGTAACAAAATAAGTGTAAAACATTTCAGGGGGTGATTCCTCATCGAAAAAGGGATAGGGTCTTTCATATAAAGAAACTTCATTTGAGCATCCCTTGCGTTGCATTTTCCACCCCTTACAATCATGGGGTAAACCAAATAAATTACTGGCTAAGTGTCTTTTTGATAGTAGAAAATGTCACGTTAATTTCAATTTTGTAACTTTTTTAGTGTTTGTGAAAAAAATTGTAAAACAAATTTTATGTACCCCCTTTAAGGGGCTGTATCTTAACAAGGGATGCTCAAATGAAGTTTCTTTATATGAAAGACCCTATCCCTTTTTCGATGAGGAATCACCCCCTGAAATGTTGTACACTTATTTTGTTATGCCCTGTATGTACGTTTCTCATACGTAACGGTAGAAAAACTGCCGCACGGCGGGCACGCTCCTGAGAAGTAATTCAGCAGTGAAAGGGTTAAGAAAGCTTCTTTCCTATGCCAGTCACAAATCTGTTTACGCGTCATAAATTGAGGTGGGGGCAGATTCCATGTTCACGAAAGTTAGTTTGCTTACGACCGTCCAACAGCAAGGTAACGAATGTGCAAGTTTCGTGTTTTTGGCGTTCTAAAAATTCACACAATCAAGTCGGAAATGCCACTTTCGTGACTTTTAGTGTTTTTAGCATTGTATACGTTTCTACAAATAATCTGAATGTGACACATTCGCTGATTTTTTTTTTAAATAAGGACCAAATCCACAAATGTGACATTCTCAATAAAATTGGCTAAATAGAAAACAAATTATAGGTAGGTTTTGAATTGTTTAAGTAGGTCCTATAAATAAAAAACCTAGGACCTATAAATGTACTAAAAAATAAAATTGATTCGGCAAAAAACTGATTTTTCATACCAAATTGAAAGTTTGAAACGCAATTTTCTGAGAAGCACGATTTTGCACATTCATGGTTTTGGCACTGGACCGACGATATGTTCACGTGGGTTTTACATCATACGATACAGTCAATAAGATTTCAATATCAGCGAATAAGGTTAAATTGTGATGATCATGGATGTCTATCTAGGTTCATGCGGTTCGGTGCATTTTAGACATCGACAGCTGTTATTACAGTATAGTTCGGTGCTTCGAAACTGGAGTGGTCTTTATGAGACATCAAATAACGGTGATAGATATGCCAGGGTGAGTAAAATGCTGACAGTGTGTACAGAGTACATTGAATTGTCAGAAAATTTGAATGTAATAATCTATAAGCTGTAAACGATTTTTTGAAGTGAAACTTCTTTGCTGAGGGGGCTACAATTTTCCAGCGTCATGGAAATCGGGTATCGCGTGAGGGGAATAGCTGGGTACGTAGTGGGGGGACTGGCAGAGGGGGAGAGTGCGTCAACGACGACACTACGGCCCTTCGTACATTACGCTACGCAGGTACCCGATACTCGACGACTCAAGCAAGCAAGTTTGTGACCACATGTACAGTCAGGTTTGCCTGTTTTTCTTTTTTCTTCTCGACAGAAAATGCTAGTACAATTGCTAAACACGCTTCATCCATTATGCAGTGAAGCGATATTTCGACTTCCTTTCATATACTGACAAAAATACTTTCAAAATGTACTGACCATCTAAACGCCACGAAAATATTGATGGAATGATTCAATACTTTTAACATCAATACTTACTGACCGTATTACTGATCGTCTAAACGCCGCTTGGTGTAACGGTCGGTTGGGGAGACGGCAGGGGAGAGGTAGAAATGACGTAGCAGTGATGCTACATACTGAATTCTCGTAACACTGCTTGTGTTTGTTTACTTCTCAGTTTTCATATCGGTATGGTGGCAGTAATCTGATAGAAGATTTAAAAAGAGATGACATATTGAACCTTGTATACAGGGTGTTCGGAAAAAACACCGACACAGAAATAGGGGTGATAGGTTACGTCATTACAAGTATTTTGATATAAGGGACCTATACCCGCAAGCGCCCCCTTCTGGAGATATCAACTTTTCAAGTTTATAACGACCGAGGTTGATCAAAGTAAAATAATATTGAGTTTTTTGTCTACCTGTACAATTGAAAAACAAATGAAAACTCCTTGTATCCGCATCATCTTCGAAAAGTACAAGGACTTGAGCCAAGCGGTTATCCTTTCCGCAAGCAGTTTGCGCAGTGGCACATCTATCCAGAATCGTTTCCGATGTTGCATGGACATGGGTGGCCGTCATTTTGAGCATTTGCTGTAGTACATTGTTTTTGTATCTCGTAAAATTAAATATTCGTTACCATCTTGATACGTTTCTTATTATTCTACTTTGATCAACCTCGGTCGTTATAAACTTGAAAAGTTGATATCTCCAGAAGGGGGCGCGCTTGCGGGTATAGGTCCCTTATATCAAAATACTTGTAATGACGTAACCTATCACCCCTATTTCTGTGTCGGTGTTTTTTCCGAACACCCTGTATAGAAGTAACGGTCGATTCAGAAACATTTTTGGAATGTCGGAAAGTGAATTTGAATATTTGTTGCAAAAAATTGGGCCAAACAGTGTGCGTGGAGTCCACGCACGACAGAAGTGAAACTTAACCTTCTTGCTTATGAATTATAGAGATAAATTATTAGTATTTTTGTATTGAACAAGAAATAATAATTAGCAATAGTAAGGATGAAAGTTTGGTTTAAATGAAAAACCAATTCAAAATTAATGTTTTCCTATATATTTTACAAGAAATTCGTTATTCAATTTGAGAAAAACGTGAATTCGTAGAATTATCAGTGTCTATCATAGTGACAATTGGCTTATGATAGCTAAAATACGACACAAACATTTGGGATTTAATATTTTCTATATTCCTAGAGAATACAGCATCAATTGTTGTACCCGACCTGGTAGTTGGAGTATTCACATTATTGTTGTTGTTGATTTTTAAATTGAATTCTCTAGCCAAAAAGTCAATGAGAGGTTGACTTCAGTTTTGGAGAACTGAACATTGAAGTCACCGCTCAGTATCATTGGTAGAGTCCCCCAGTCCTTTCTTATTGTTAGTAATGCTGCACCACCTGGTGTGTATGATAACAGCACGTGATAAGTAAATTCGATAATATCATCAAGTTTCTTGTTAAGTGATATATATACAGCAATAATTAACATGAATTGTCCATTATCAAGAAGACATCTTGCAGCACAGTATCAATTTTTATTTTGTAGACTTTGTACACACAGTGGAGTACCGCAAAGATAGTGCAGCCCGATTTTTATATTTCTTTTGTTCACGAAACCAATTAAATAGCTTGATTTGTGTATCTGTTTACGTTTGATGTGCACCTTGAATCATCGCTAACGTCCGTTGGTAGTGCCACAACCATGAGATCTACGTCCGCAGGGACATTGATGACTTGTTCAAGAATCCTATACCAATCGCTCATATATCGCAGTCTCCTTATTTGCATGAAGGGAATTCTCGGTGAAATAAGTATTTCAGATATTAAATCGAACATCGTCATTTCTACCTCTCCCCTGCCGTCTTTTTTATATTTTAAATCACATTATTGACATGAAAATAAATTATACTTATGAAATTAATTGTACAAATCAATAACTCTTTTCCACGCGAATAAATAAATTGTAGATACTTCAAATAAAATAGTAAAAATATGGTAGTGTCAATCTTGAGCCGTTACAAAAACTTAGTACACAAACACAAGTATTGTTACGAGAATTCAGTAGCGTCACTGCTGCGTCATTTTTACCTCTCCCCAGCCGTCTTCCCTTTCGACCGCTAGTGCAAGCATCGGAGTGGTGTCGCCGCTGAGGCACTCTCCTCCTCTGCCGGTCCCCCCACCACGTACCTAGCTATATTCCCCTCAAGCGATGTGAAATTTTCGTTACGCCGGAAAATTGCAGCCCCCTCGGCAAAGAAGTTTCTCTTCAAAATTTCTAAACAAGACACTAATTTAAGAACTGCCATTCCCACAAAGGAGCATCTCGCTGTGACATTACGGTTTTTATCAACCCGAGCAGCCTCTTTGCGATCTGGCATGCTGTCGGGTTTTGGCGATGCTCAAAAGCTGCCCCAAACTGCTCACTTCGTGTAGACGCTAAATTACTTGGCTCATACTCGGATGTTTATTTCTTTATTTGTGTTCCGTCGCACGATAGACGGAATTCAGAATATCGCTTCGTATCGTTTGATAGCACCGCGATCTGAATACCTCACTAATTTAAGGGTTAATCTAGCCATCAGGCAAACGGTATATTTCGACTAAAGCGGCAAATGCGCTTGCAGTCCCGCACCATTCCTGGAAATTGTAATCGATGCCGCTATACGTGGTAATACTAAATCCATCTTGTAAAGGAGAGAATGACGAATTCAATAGATGACCGATCGGGAAGACCATTCCAACCAAGGGCCCGTTTACGCCGAGCGTCATCGCACCGCTGTCGGAACATACCGCCCGCCCTGCCGAAACACGTCGACTCGACTACCCTTTGATGTTTACCGACAAACCAGTCGACATGACGATCGTCAAAATCTGTCGACAAACTCTAGTCGAAAATGTCGATCGACTCTGTCGATCGACAATGTCGACTCACAATCAGTGAGGACGCGTCTTAATACCTGGCTTATCAGGTGTAGAAGGTCGCTTCACCTTTCGGCGTAGTCTGACCCCTCTTTATGGCCAAGGACGAGCAACGGTACTCTTGCCCGCTAGATCCAGAACTCGGAAAATACCCAACGTCATCCCTTGTTCTAATGTCATTAAATCAACAACGACAATAATGTGAATACTCCAACTACCAGGTCGAGTACAACAATTGATGCTGTATTCTCTTGGAATCTAGAAAATATTAAATCGCAAACGTTTGTGTCATATTTTAGCTATCATAAGCCAATACGGTATTTGACTAGAAAAAAATATTCATATTTTTAAATTCAATTTGTAATCTGTATACATATTGAATATCACATGAAAAAGAAAATGTCCGAAAAAATAATTATTCGCTGAGTTTTAAACGCATTTCTCTCTACAATGTTGTGACGTTATCGAAGAGCTGTGAAAGACGCACTTATACCAAGCTGCGAGTGCGAGAGAGACAGACTTACAATGCTATGACGTATGCGACATTTTTAAATATCGTTTTCCGCCTCATATGAGGCCGAAAATGAAAAATGAAAGAATACCGGGATGAAAATTTGTTCCAAGTTTTTCGAATCGTTAATAAAAAAAATCAGTCAACTACCCTATTGTCACTATAATAAACATTACGGATACAGATTCGTAAAAAAATGAACTAATTATTGTAATTGATTCATGTTTTTCTCAAATTGAATGACGAATTTCTTGTAAAATATATTAGAAAACATTCATTTTTAATTAGTTTTTCATTTAAGATTATACCCTCATCCTTACTATTGCCAATTATTATTTCTTGATCAATAAAAAAAATACTAATAATTTATCTCTATCTATAACTCATAAGTAAGAATTTTAAGTTTCACTTCTGTCGTGCGTGTTTTTTAATTAGTAATATATTCCAAATAAATTAAAGATCTAAAAAAATACGCCAAGGATTATGCGGGGCCAGTTAAAATATTAAACTATTATACTAAAAATTGTGTTAACTTTAAAAGCCTAACAAAAATTGTACGCCGCGTTTCACCTTCTCCACTGTTCCAAAAAAAGTATACCCAGAAATGTATTCACTCCAAAGTGTGTCGATAATAACCACAATAAAAATTGAACGCCGTGTTTTTCCCCGCTTCCCCCAAAAAGTATTAATATCCGAACGTATAGTGCCAAGTACCTACCAGGAATTTCTCAAAGTAGATGAGACAGGAGATGCGAGAGTACGGGCGAAAAATTACTCGAGTGACCGAGATCAAAATAACAAATGAGTATACCAAAGCAAGTCACCAAATTCAAAATGGTATTTGGCGTACCCGTTTGTGAAAAAATTGTGGAGAAGGAAAAAATTATATTATATAATATGAGTGGCTCAGTGCCATCCTTGCCTAAGCCTTCTCCAAATATAATACTTTGGCACTGACATATTGCTGCATATATATGATGTTAAACAATAAAGCGCCAAATTCCAACGTTTTCGTGGGTTAGGCAAGTATAGCACTAAGATATTGCTGTATATTATATGATTTCAAGCAACAGAGCGCCAAATTCAAACTTTCGTGGGTTAGGCGAAGATGGCACTGAGCCACTCATATGTACTGCATATTATCGAATTATGTCGCATTAAATTTTGTAATTGAGGGATATCCTAGCCAACATACACAAAGTAATATTCATCAATACTGTGACGTGAAGATCGCTCCGCGTCACAAAAAGGGTGCAATCGGCCCCTTCGGACTAATGCGTGCGAATCGGCCGTCGAAAGGACCGCGCAAAACGCCGCGAGCGCGATCGCGGCGACGGAACGAATCCGGACGGGCCCGGGTAGCGCGCGCGAACCGGTATCGATCTGGAAGCGAGTTAGTTCCGCTCGAGTCACGATACGAGCACGATCGCTTGATAACGAGTTTAGCGAGCCTGCGAGAGAGTGTCGAGTACGGGTCGAGAGAGAGTCGAGGGAGACACGGAGCGTCTCCAAGGAGTCATCGTGGTCAGCCCCGATTCCGAGAGGATCCTTCGCCGTAACCTGAAGGATCAGAGGTGTCGTGAGGGGCCGCCAACCGGACGACCAAGGAGGGCGACGAGGGGGCCATTGAAGACCTCGACCTCCGACCCGCCGTGGGCTTCCGTCGAGCCGGCGCGCACCTGTTCGCCGTGTTCGCGCACGTTTCCGTCTCGCGCTCGCCGTCTGAGAGCGCACGTTTTCATCCCGCACTCGCCGTCCGAGAGAGAAAGAGAGCGCCCGTTTTCATCTCGCGCTCGCCGTCCGAGAGAGAGAGAGCGCGCGTTTTCATCTCGCGCTCGCCGTTCTAGAGCGCCCGTTTCCGTTTCGCGCTCGCTGTTTCGGAGCGCGCGTGCCCGGTTAGCGCTCGTCGTTGAGACCGCCCGTTCCGTTTTAGCTCTCACCGGTTAGAGAGCGTGCGTTTCGTCGTCGCGTTAGCGGGAGGCGTGTGGCATCGAAGCCGCGCCGAGAGTCGTAGCGACTGCGAACGTCGCCCGGGAACGGTCGTCCCATTCCGCGGGGAACAATAAAGTCTTTCTTTTTCTGTTTCTTTGTTTCTGCGTTCCGTTTCTTTTCTTTTTGTTCGCCCGTCCTTCCGTGTCCCAGCCATCGTCCACCGAACCGCCCCTCTACCATTTCCTGTGGTAGCCGGACCCGTTCGAGATCGGAACGGTACCGATCTCGCGATTTCCGTGCGTTATCGGGGAACTCGATCGTCTCCCCTCGCGGTGCATGCGTAGTGCACCTGGCGCCCATCGTCTTTTCCGTTTCGCGCGCGGCATCGTAGCCGCTAGATTGTGAGTAGCGGAGGGCATCGAGGGCCCTCGCCGAACGCTACGTCATAATACTTATTTCGTCGACAAACTGCAAACTTTACTACTTAACCCGGATAGGCGCGTGGGGTATATCCTATACTCTGGGCAACTTGTTTTCATTACCAAAGCAAGATAACATCTTTTTTAAGCGCTGCTTCCTTCAGTACTTCTCGAAAATTATTTTGGACAGCTGATCCTTTCATTTCCGCACGCATGTCTGCACTATGGTCATCGTAATACCTGTGAAAGACATTGGGGTGTCTCTATAAAGGCGGAAATATACGTAACGGTGTACCTGACAGGTAGACCTATTCAGGTCACTTATACAGGTAAACCTGAGTGTGTATGTGAAAAAAACTGGCAGGTATTCTTGCCTGTACAGGCAACCTGACAACAATGGAAAATACATATTTTCTACCTGTGGGCAGCGCTACCTTCAGGAAAACCTGGGTGTGTGTGTGGTTCTGTGCGCAGGTTTCAGTTTGTTTCGACTAGAAGAGGTTTCTACATAGCGCCATCGCATCGGTCGCAATGGCAATTTGGGAGGTATATTTCGACTTTACGACGAATCTAGGCTGCACATGCGCTCGCAGTCCCACGTCTTTCCTGGAAAGGCTAATTACTGGACGGATCAAAATAAGCCGTTTCCCGCAATACCCATTCTAATAAATACCGCTATGCTTAGAATATTAAATCAGCTCCAATAGACGAATCCAATAGATGACCGACCGGGTAAACCTAATACCTGGCTTATCCAGGTACATCATTCGATGCAGCATGACTCTTTTTATGGCCAGGGACTAGCAACGGCACCCTTGCCCTCTAGATCTGGGACTCGGAAAATACCCAGCGTCATCTCTTGTTCTAACGTCATTCTCTACTAGCCAATCAGGATGCGTCAACCGACGCTACCCTCACCGTAGTCTAATTACTGTTACATCTAATTGTAAGCTGTATGAGTCGAAACAAAATGTGTGTTAGTCAGTGTAGTGTAGCGTATCATGTACAGTGTACTCAGTTTGCAAGTGCTTTAACTTGTAGTTAGACGGTTCGTCTCCTGTAACCTCAATCTCATCTACTATCGTCAGGGACGTCCGATTCCCTGTATCAAATAACCTCAGTATAAACCACGGTTAAATCAGTAGACTCCTGTACCTCTTTAGATCAAATATATTATCAGTAATATAGTGAGTGCAGTGTTAAGTTTATTCCGGACAGCCGCTCTGTTTAGATCTACATTATCCCTTTGTTCGATCACTAGCCGTATCATGCACCAGTGTCTTCGGGATTTACGACCCCAAGTAGATCTAACCCTGATCGCACGGTCTCTCCGAACACAATTGTTCCATCCACCATGCCTTCATGCGTCACGAAAAGTCGCGTCTGCGCTCGTGCTGTCCGTTCTTTTAAATAATGGCATCTCGCAAGCGTACGGCAGTTGTGGAGGAATTTATTGAAATATACAAAGCGCATCCTTGTCTTTCAGACATAAAAGAGCATCGGCATATACGAAGCTCACGGAGAAACTACAAGAAATAACTACAATTATTTTGCCGAGAGCCTGTGGTGGTGTTATGGTAGAAAATTTGAGGCATTAGTATGCCCTGCCCGTTGCAGGAAATCTTAATGTTGCTGTTAGTCGCTCATCTGGCGATACAGCTTTTCTCATTAATTGAGATTAAGGGAGTAACTGTTGATGGTAGTTTTAGGTAAGTTGCTTCATCCATTCTTAAATAATTTCGATAATCTTGGGGCTCTATATTTAATTCCTTTATCAAATGAACATGACTGTATTGGTTTCTTTTCAACAACCATTCTTTACACCACTTTTGTCGCGGGTTTCTTTCTTTTTTTTCGTAGAATGATGAGAAGACCTACTAGCGCTATCGAATCGTTGTGTACCGATGCCATACCGATGGTTGACTGAGAGATTAGCTTTGTTCGCAGAAGGCAATTTGTAACTAGTTGGAAATTTTGATCTGCGCATGTGCGGTTGTAAATTGATTTCAAACTGATTTCTGATTTTGTGCTCTGCGAACTACAGCGTTTTCGAGCTGTCAGTTCGATTTGCGCGTGATTTTTTGGTTAAGAAGCCGTCAGCGTTTAACGTTAATGCGCGTTATTAATTAAAACATTCGGGGCAAGATCTTTGGAATAAGGACCTACAAGCGGGAAATAAGGATTATCCAGCTTCATGCATAGAAGGGTAAGGATTAATAGCTAATTTAATGAAATTATTTGCAGGAGGCAGATAGATGAATGAGTTCCTTTATTGTCTCATGTGCTCGTCTTTCATAGAGTTGCAGATCCAGCGTTATCGATGCAACCAGGATGGAAGAATTGCCTGGAGGAGGTACACGAGCTTCAGGAAGGCCAGATATTCCATCGCCTCGGAGGTGAAGTAACATAGAAAGGAGACTGGAGGCATCGGTCAGCCCGACAGCTCGTATCGAGTAAATAACGTCCCTGAGTTTAACGGTAGTCAGCGAAAAAAAATTATATTTTATAAGAAATATTATATAGAATTCGTATTTCAGATCAGAGGAAGGAGCATCAGATCTGGTGCCCACAGGCTACGTCACAGGACCATGCAGAGCAATCCAGTTGTCATTGAAGATTTGGCTCCACATCTCCCGAAGACCCTTCGACAACAATATCCACCACTTGAAAGCAATGTGCATGTTTTCTCCAGTGCACTGGCCATGCAATTTCTACGATAACGCTCTGCACGATATTGTTTCTTTTCTATTCTTTTACATATCGCGTTTTTCTGTCATCTATATTCCCTCGATATTTATTTATACTAAACACGATTTACTTGTTAAAGCAATGCCTAGAACCTACCAAAGAAAAGAAATTAAATAGTTACTCAATAGTTTTCGGCCAACTATTAGTATCATAAGCTTTTTTACGCTAGTTTGTAAAAATAGTCAATATATGAAATTTGTATGTACCCACTATCAATTTATTTAATAACGTTTTCCGTATTCTGTGCGAAGAATGGAGTAAAGTAACCCCACTTTAGGTATTACTAAGGTAGAAATAGAAAAATATGGCTTTTTCTACTATCCTATGATTTTATTTATCCAAAATACATTAGCTTGTCGTTACTTTTAAATGCAAATTAATAATTATCTTATTTTCTTTAGTTATGTATACAGATTTAACCGTGAAATGCTATTTTTTCAATTGGAGGATGTACCTACTGTTACGTTTTCTAAAATAAAACATTTAAAGACGATATGTTGACTGTTTTAATCATACATTAATATTATTTGGAACAAAGTCAATCAAATGTGCGGAATAACTTTACTCCACATAACGTATAGCCCACATTACAGTGTAATTTTCAAACTGGGGTAAAGTAACCCCATCCATTGGTAGACTTTACGCCACTTTTTAATAAAAAGAATTAATAGTAACAAGTAACTTTTTACATAATTGACCATAAAGCAATGCTCAGTAATCTCTCTTTTATTTCTGAACGGATAGGTATTAACGTACGTTTTATTTTTTTTAAGTCTTTCTTTGATTAGTTCTCATATTTGTTAAATAAAACGGAGGATATTGTACATGAAATATGTCTAGAATTTTTCAATATGGACTACTATCGTAAAATCGTTAACCGATGCACAGCATAGATCAATGAAGAAAATACATAAAGTTTAGGTTAGGTACAAAAGTAAACACAAATAAGGAACACGCACCACTGCGCAGATCTCAAAGGCGAGAGTCAGCGGATTATTCTGATGGTACGAAATCGGTTTCCAACTCGTGATTTTTTTTTGTACGAACACCTAACTTTGGATCAGTAATTTGGGTTTCCTGTACGAACGGTTTTAACAAAATGCGCATGCGCGCATCAGTTGCAACGGTTTGTGACTGCTCTGCGAACGAAGCTATTGTCACATGGTTGCCGCTATGTGTATGGCCAAAGTTGAGCTCAGGTTAACTTGTCATACTTACCTGAACAAGTCTACCTATCAGGTATACCGTTACATGTATTCCCGCTTTTATACCCCACGCAACTATTCGCGTAACTTTTTTTTTCTTCGGGAAATTATAAACCGATCGAAAACCATAAAGCATATATTCATAAAACCTTACTTTTTAGCAATGAAACAATGATAAACGAGTAATCAAAGCTAATGTAACTTCATCCAGACAGCCAACGAAATAACTGATAAAATTATTATGTTATTATTGGAAGGAAAGACTCAGTACTTTCAAGTCTGCTTCTTCTGTTTCTAATGCAATATGGCATCGGTTTTTAAACATATTTCATTTAAAAAATGATGAAATAATGGTAAGTTACCTCAGCATACAGAACACACGTAATTTAGATGCAACTATATACCACTGTTTTAATATTTCAAGCACAGAAAGATCGTACTTACCTAGTAAAAATATATGATATTCATACGGCTAAAGTAAGTACACAAATAAATAAATAAGTTTAACAAATCTATATTATCCATCCGTATACCCTCCATTGAAGCATTACGCCTTAAAAAGGTGATTTTACTTATTGCAAATACGAATTTATTATGAAAACGTATCGGGATGTAAAAATAATATTTTTTCTTAATATTATTTAACTCCAATTTAAATTTATTAAAGTAAAAAGTTAAGAGATAATATTTACATATATTCTGTCTCGAGATATGTTCAAATGTGAATAATATTTATTGCAAAAGTAAAAATGTTGAAATGATTAACGTTATACGAGTAAACATTGTAGGGCGTTTCAGATTCTGACGCGCCTATCGGAGGGTTAACTGATTCTCAAATTGACCAATAAATATTCTGCCCAGAATTCTAATCTTACCGTTAAGTGACATAACTTTGACCGAAATTAAACGTCAAATATAAATATCTTTGCTTGGGCTTTAGCTTATTTGTTCGTTTAGTCGCCCACTTGGGGGCTCAATATAACCCTTTAAATTACACCATTACGATTTTTATTTGCAAATTGTATTAAGCCATTTAAAAAAAATCCTAGTGGTTAAAGTTAGGAACGATGGACATAACTTTGACCGACCCCTTAAAATAGACGTTATATTAAAGTTAAAGCCTCTGTTCTATAACATTAACCGTCAGATTTGCTTTTAAAAAATATTAGGTAGGTAGTAAAACAGTTTCCGCTTATTTTAAAGCAAAACATTAGACAAAAAATTAAAAAATAAATCATTTTATTCTTATAAATCTTAGGGATAGGTACCTACCAAAACAGTGAAGTCTTAGTAAAAACAAAATAAACATAAAATAAACAAACAAACAAAACCAATGTAAAAAATTCTAAACACGTTTGAACAAAAATAAAAATTGAAATAAATGAACAATAAAGGGAAAATAATCATTCTATTTTTAGTTGTAGGTTGTCAATATCTTTAAATAATAACCCGCGTTTAGTATCAAGGGGTTTATTCAATTTAAAAACAATAGCGTCTTTAGACACTACTGATGTATCATCTGCTATAGGCCAACAAATTTTAATTTTTTATTTCGCATGAATTTTATTTCGAATTCGTGTCCCACGGAAATTATTTGGCCAACATAATATTTTGGTTGTCATTTCACATTATATTCACATTTTTTAAAAAATATTAAAAAATACACGGCAGATTTGGTTTAAAGTTAATACAATCACATCACAATAATATAAATCACTTACCTGCGTAATATTGTTGATTAAAACGAGGCAATTTTTGAGCACCGATAGGAAGTTTATAAGCTTTAAATTCGACGGTTGCTATTATCACTACTTCATAAATTCGGTTAATATCATTTTCTGTAATTGTGGTTAATGTTACATCCCCGGTCAAAGTTAGGTCACCTTACGGTATCATTTGTCGTTGAGATAAGTCTTGGCAAAAATGAAATGCACCTCGTACGAACCTCCTGATTGTGAGCGGATTACATCACATATACTATTGGTATTAGCAAAAAATCAGTTCTGTAGATTTATTAAATAATCTGATATGTAAGGCGAACTGATGATGTCATGACGAAACTATTCTTAAGAAAGGAGCGCGTAGGGTCCGCTCTCAAATATCGTATAAATGTTTATATGAAACGATATACACCTAGAGAGAGAGGGGGGAGGGGGAGAGGGAGAGAGGGAGAGAGGGAGGGAGAGAGAGAGAGAGGGGGGAGAGGGAGGGAGGGAGAGAGATTGATTGATTGATTGATAGTATGTTTATTGCCCAGAATTGAACAAAGGTTGCGTAACAATGCTACACAGTAAGCATTTATGTGATCTTATAGTATAGTTAAACAATAGAGTATATAGGTATAAGTAAAGTATAAGAAATAAGTATATATATAAATGTATGATAAACAACGATGAGAGTGCTCTCTCTTACGATCACAAATATAGAATTACAGTAATAAGCAGAGTGCCTACGAGTAAACATTAGATTGCCAAACGACCCGCCACCCAAGCAACAATAGACAAACCGTTCCTTGATTTTATATACCAATACAATAGATTAATGCGCATTACCGTGATCTGGAGTTTCCAGCCTATTAAGGTGATTTTTAAAGATATGTCTAAAGGCTGAACGAGACGGTGCCTGCTTGGCCTCATTCGGTACCGAGTTCCAGATATAAGGAGCTGTGACAGCGAAGGCACTCCTATAAGCATCAGTCCTGTAGCCTGGTATTTGGAGCAAATGAGTTACTTCATTTCTTAGTGGTCGCCGGGCTGTATGGCTAATAAGCAAATCTTTAAGGAAGTGTGTCTCCTCTCGGAGAACACTAAATGTTAGACAAGCCACTGCACAAGTTCTTGAGCTCCCCACCGATAGCCAGCCCAACTGACGACGGTACTGCGTAATCGGCGAGTCACGCGGCAGGTTAAATATGTACCTAATGCCCCTGTTGACCAGCCTCTGTAACCTCAAGTCAACCTCAGCACTGGCACCAACGAGAGCGACAGAGCAATAGTTTATATAAGGAAGGACCAGTGCTGCGACCAAACACTTGCGAAGATTGACGTCCGTGTAGTCACGGAGTTGATTTAGCTTGTAGTAGACGCCATTGACCTGAGATGTAATGCTGGCCAGATGCTTACGGAATGTCATTTTTGAATCCAGTATCACTCCCAGATTTCTAACTGTCGCCTCGAAGGGGATGGTGTTGAGGTTATTTCCCAGTGGTGGAAGATGATCAAAATTTATTTGGTTGACAAGACGACTATTGCCCAGAACGATGGCCTTGGTCTTAGCTATATTGAGACGGAGGCGATTCGCAGCTGCCCATGTTTCAATCGCCAAGATATCCTTGTTAAGCTTACGGATACAGTCCGGGAGATCAGCTGGCGCGCATGTCACGTATATTTGCAAATCATCGGCGAACAATAAACGCTTTGCCGTCCTGGTCACCGTCCCGACATCATTAATATAAAGTGAAAACAGCAGTGGTCCCAATACGGACCCTTGGGGAACGCCGGTGTTTGTTGAAATCCAGTTCGTAAGCAGGTTGTTATCATATTTGACCGCTTGCTGCCTTCCTGCCAAGTACGATAATATCCATTTCCTCGCCATATGTGAAAAACCGATTTTTGCCAGCTTCTGTAGAAGCAAATCATGGGGTACAGTATCAAACGCCTTTGAAAAGTCAAATAGCACCAGAACAGTGACTTGACGCCTGTCCATTCCGCATCTGACATCATTTATCAGTTTTACAAGGGCCGTCTCCGTACTGTACCCTGCACGAAATCCACACTGCCATGGATCCAACACTGAGTAACGTTTTATATACTCCGATATTTGGTCAAAGATCAGACGCTCGAGGACCTTGCTGAGGGTAGGCAGAAGTGAAATTAGCCGATAATCGCTGGAGGTTCTCGGCGTGGCAAGCTTGTTTATCGGGACCACTATAGCTCTCTTCCAGGCAACGGGGAACTCGCAGTCAGTGATTGACCGGTTGAAGATCGAGACCAGGAAACCAATGATTATATGTAGAGTCGGGAGGAGCATCCTCAAGCCAAGGCCATCAGCACCAGTGGCGTTCGACTTGGATTTTCGGACAGCACTCTCAACCATTTCAGCCGTGACTGGTTTAAGGACTAGCTCCGGTCTATCGAGCAGTTGTGGAGGATTAGCAGCTTCAACATTGCTGATTAGAGGTACAGACGAGGGCAAAGGCGTACTGGTTGAGATCTGGGCAAGGTCGAAGTTGAGCTGCTCAGGCACCACAACGAGTGGTGGTGAACTTGTGGCCTTGATCAGTCCCAAGCTCCTCAGCTCCTGCCACATGGCCGATGGTGACAGCCCCTCCAGCCTTGCACGATAGTAAGCTGCTCTGGCATCCGCCAATGAGGAGCAGAGCCGATCACGTGCTTTGCGATAATCATTAAGATCCTTTTGCCTGTTGTTGCGCCTGTACCTCCGATATGTAGTCCGAACAATGCGCTGGGCGAGTTTGAGTTCCGGCGACATCCACGGTGCATGCTTCTTGGAATTGACCCTGAGAGTAGTAATGGGTGCCACAGCGTCGAGAATAGCAAAGAAGCTCTCATAAAAGGCCTTCAGGGCACCATCCACCGTGGAGGCACTGGAGAATTCCTCCCAATCGATCGATCCCAACAATACTTGCGTATCCGGCTCAGCCAGTCTACTAAGCCTACGCGTTCCAATGGTCTTGGGTTGAGGGCGAATGCTCTGGATAGCAATTTCGACATAAATGAGGTGATGTCCAGCTCCCAGCGGGGTTTCGGACTTTCCCCAAGACTGAACACTGTCGGATTCGTCCACCATACATAGATCGAGCCAAGTTGAAGAGGTACTAGTAATATGGGTGACTCCGTGATCCACTAGCTTGAGCGAGAGGTCCTGCATGAGCGTTCGGATAAATTTTGAATCATGACTGTCACCCAGCTGATCAGCGTTGAAATCCCCCATGAGTACCTTATGGGCATAACCGTCCATTGCCGTTGATAATTTTTGTCCAAGGTCCACAGGAGTGGTGAATGCCACATGTGGTGGCCGATACACAACTCCAACAAAGATTGGAGGTGACTCAGATCCCTTCAACTCACACATTAAAAATTCAACCATGCCTGTCCTGCCATTAGTGTTGGAGTTGACGATGATCGATGCAGAAAATGTTTCATGGACATAAAGGGCAACTCCACCACCGTGAACATTCCGATCGCACCTGAGAATGGAGTAGCCGGACAGCCCCACCAAGGAGTCAGGAATATCCGGAGCCAGCCAAGTCTCAGTTACAGCAATGGCGTGGTATAATGGTTCGGAGTCCAAGTGGGCCTTGAGTAGATCAAGATGCGAGCGAAGTGAGTTTGAATTCAGGCAACAAAGTCGGAGACTGGAATTTACTTGAGTAATGGTGATGCTCGGGCGGACAGGTCGATGGCATTATTCCTGCTGAGTTGAATATAATTGGACAATTTTGGGAATGTCAGCCTCCGAATTGATGATTTGTACTAATGCTCCCTCACGAGCTTTAGCAAACACTGTTGAGTTCCTACACCAAACATACTTGAACCCAACCTCTTTCAAAGCACTTTTGGCCACATTAAGGAGCTTTAAAACATTCGATGGAATCAGTTGGTTTATGCTGATGATCGGATCTCCAGTCTGTGCTGCGAAAGAGACTTCAGCAGTGGTTACGTCCTTATCGAGTTGCGAAAGTCTCAGAGTACCAAAAGCCCTCTTGGCATTGAATAGCCGAGTAGCCAGCACTGGTTCCCTGCACACTACTGTAAACGGTACTCTTTTCGGTGTAATTGGTTGATCACCAACTGCTTGTTTCCTCAGTAGCCGAGCACTGAGCAGATCACCAGGTTTCAGGTCAACTTTAAGCACTTTCGCCACTGCAGAAGTAACTCGGATAAGCTCAGTCTCAATGGTATCACTGGTTTGGCCGAAGGTGAGACCAGATACAACGAGCTCAGTTTGCTCGCTGCGATTTGACGGCTTCCGTTGCAGTCTTAGAGCATTGGCATTCGTCGCAGCAACCAATCTAGAGTAGTCATTTGACGATGAGGTTCCAACTCCGTCAACTGTTTGTAACTGGTCAAACCTAGCCTCCAGTGCCCTGAACGAGTTCCGCAGATCTTCGTTCTCCTTGGCCAGTCGATCCGTTTTATCAGACAACTGCCCAGTGGAGGTCTTTAGGGCGGCTACGTCAGTGGTGACTGACTCAACGGTAGTTTTCATAGTTTGTAGTTCCTGGAGTATCCCATATTGTTTCGTCTGCGTATCGGAAATAGCCTTGAGCTGGTCCATCACACAGGCTAGCGAAATCTCCGGTGCAGGATTGGCTCTGGTGGCTCTCCTAAGCTTAAAGTTTGACATTATCAACTTCCTCGTCACCTCTTCGTTTCCGACTTGCGTCAGATTTGCATGATGATGCCGATGAATCAGACTCTGCGGGTGAGGAGGGACGCGGATTTTGAGGCCCGTCAGCCATAGTAACCGTAAATGGAGGTAGTCCTGCAGCTTAAGATCGCTTTGATTTACAGATGAAGTTCCCGCTGCTCAGTGCGTATGCAATAGGGATAAGGGTCGGGGCCCTATCAACGGTCGGTAATGTAGGGAGCTAACGTCCAACCGCTCTAGTGATTAGTTGGATCAGCAACCGCCAGGATGTAGCACTCGCGTATTCCTTAGCCCAGAAGCGAGAAGCATGCGCAATGCGGCTGCGCAGCAAACAGAATTTAACAA
>OY783195.1:17358931-17581216 GCA_963678675.1 Xiphydria camelus
GGAGGGAGGGAGGGAGGGAGGGAGGGAGGGAGGGAGGGAGGGAGGGAGAGAGAGAGAGAGAGAGAGAGAGAGAGAGAGAGAGAGAGAGAGAGAGAGAGAGAGAGAGAGAGAGAGAGAGAGAGAGAGAGAGAGAGAGAGAGAAGAAGCGTTTATTTTGCTCTAGGGCAAGCCCTCTAAGAGCACTCGAGGAAGTACAAAAGTAAAGTAAATAGCTAGTTAAGTAACTACTCTAAGTAAGTAAGATACAAAAATAAAGTCAGTAACTAAGTAACTAGAGCGGTAACTATAACGGTAATAAAAATAAGAAAAATTAGGTAAATACTAAGTAAATAAGGTAAAAAAATAAAGCCAATAACTAAGTAAGTAACTAAAGCGGTAACTATAATAGTAAAAATAAAAATAAGAAATAAAACAAGATAGTGATAAAGATAATAATAATGAGTTAATGAGTAGCAAGTCAATAACTAATAAAGTAACTAAAGCGATAATTATAACGGTAGAACGGCGATAAAATTAGCTAAGGAATGGATGAGTGTGAACGTCTTCAATAGAATTATAAGACTGGATGTGTATGAGCGGGGGAATGGCTAGGCCCCGACGTAAGAGACACAGGCGGTACGGATGACACAGCTGACACAGATGCGTCGGTGGTTGAGATAGATGTGCGGGGGCATGTGGTAGGAGTCAGAACTCCCGCGCAGAATTTGACGAGGTCAGCACTTGAAGAGACTCTTACGGGAGAGGACGAGGTAGACACCCTGACGTGGACAGTGCCACCAGACGCCCAGGCATCCTTTAGGCGGCCAGCGGCGACGAGTTTCCGAGCCTCCCAGAGGGCTTTCCGCGCAGCCGGGGGCAGCCGTTCGTTAATGTAAATGGTGCCAGTGCCATAGGAGGGTCCTACGTCCCCTCCCGCCAGTTGTCGCTTAGCGCGTTTGAGCGTGATCAATTTGTCTCGCAGTGCTTTGGTGGTAAACTTGACCACTAAGGGTCGTGGCGCTCCGGGTTTTCCCGGGATCCGAAAGGTGTCCTCCACACCGCCGACAGGGAAAGTAGTGCCGAGGGCGCCCGCTACCATTTCGAGCGTCTGCGAGAGGTCCTCGTTGGCCAGCTCACAGAGTCCTGAGATGACGACCTCCTTGGAGTAACGTTCCCGCTCCAGGAGCTCGATCCGCCGATTGAGAGCGTCAGAGTAAGTAGAGGGTGGTGGAGGGGGTGAGACGGCTGCAGACTCAACGGCAGAGACTCGCGCGTCAAGCCGCTCATACTGCCGACGAAGGTTCTCCGTAATCGACTCAAGGCTGGAGACTTTGGTCACCACGCTTTTTAAATCCTCCGCTATTGAGCTCACATGTTCCTTAACAATTCTGAGGTCCGACAACTTAGCCTCAATGCCGTCTATTTTTGAGCATAAGGAAGCGAGGAGAGGTGCGATGCTCGACAGCGAATCCGCCGGTAGCGAAGAGGTCGAGTCCGAGGTTCCTCGCAAAAGTGTAGGTGGCGCGGGGGAGGGGGTGTCTGCAGCAGGTAACACCAAAGTGTGCAAGCATAGTTCGCTGCACCGACCGCATTTGAAGGTGGCAGGGTCGACGCTCCGGCCTGCCTTGGCCTCCACGCATGAAAGATGATAATAATTATTGCACTTTCCGGTGCAACGCAATTCACCCTTATCCGCGGCAAGGAACTTGCTGCAGAGCCCACACTTGCGTGCCATGATGAATGCCGGTTGGTATGTCACGGTTGAATTAGGCCAAGTCGTCAGGCAGGCAGAGGCCAAGGGCAGGAGCAAATGAAAATGGATTCCGACACTAGAGAGC
Organism: Xiphydria camelus; assembly: GCA_963678675.1. Lineage (NCBI taxonomy): Eukaryota > Metazoa > Arthropoda > Insecta > Hymenoptera > Xiphydriidae > Xiphydria > Xiphydria camelus. The sequence continues at coordinate 17,360,749 of OY783195.1, forward strand.
ACGCCACTGCCAGGGATGATGGAATATTCTTCTTGAGGCGAATATGAGGCGACGGCCAGCGAGAGCACTATGTTAACCGACACTGTGGACAACAAACACCTCGCACATGCGATAGACAACGGGATGTAGGCAAACGAACTCAAGAAATAAATAAGCAAACGCGGAACGAAGCGAAACACGACCGACGCCGTCAAGAAAGCGAAGAGAGAGAGAGAGAGAGAGAGAGAGAGAGAGAGAGAGAGAGAGAGAGAGAGAGAGAGAGAACTAAGGACCAAGTGCATTAGAAATCTTTCTTTGTGCGTTAGACTCTCGGAGCTCCTAAGAGTAAAGACGTTTGTCGCGTTTAATTAATAAAATTATCACTTCTCCACTCAACCACAGAGTGTTTTTATTTAATTCATTCCATATCACCTGGCTTTCGTAATAATCAACGGGTTATGGGCCCAGGCATAGATTGGAGTGATTAATTAAAATATATAAAAACTCGTTATTGACACTGTAAGTGCAAATGTGAATAAGGTGTTTCTTAAAAAAAAAATAATCAGTGACAATGAGTGACGAAAGAAAAAGAAAAAGAAAAAACATTAATCCTTTTAATGGTGAGAAGTATGCCATCTGGAAATTCCGAATCCGATCAGTGATTGAGGAAGAAGATGTACTGGACGTTCTGAACAAAACACCTCCTGAAAAATTGATTGATAAATGGAGAAAGGCAGAAAGAGTGGCAAAAGCTATAATCATCGAACACCTGAGTGACTCAATGCTTACTTTTGCAACAGAAACTGACACCGCGATGGATATAATAAAGAAACTAGACGAAATATATAAGCGACAAAGCTTGGCAGCACAACTGGCAGCAGAAAAGAAATTATTAAGTTTTAAATTAAAAGAAGACAGACCACTAACGAGCCATTTTATACTTTTTGATGAAATGATAATTGAATTGCAATCTGCCGGAGGAACTTTGAATGAAATGAATAAAGTAGCCAGATTACTGTTAACACTACCCAAAGCATATGATTCGGTTATAACAGCGATTCAAACTCTCACGGACGACAAGTTAAGTTTGGCATTCGTAAAAACCAGGCTATTGGATTACGAAATAAAATTTAAAAAAGAAAACAGTGACACAAGTGCAAAAGTTTTGCACGCCGAAACTCAATTTCGAGAAAAAGTGCAAAGGAAGAATAATGGAAAAAATAATGGAACCGAACGTAAATCAAAAAAATTTAGACAAAATTTTAAACAAAGAAAATTCAATAAATTTTCACAAAGTTTCAATCCACACAACAATCAATATGTTAAAATTAATAACGCAAGGAAATGTGAGCACTCTGCGGAAGAAAAAATCACGAAAAGAAAAATTGCTTTTATTACAAAAGAATGACTCAAAGCACTGACGACCGCCAAAGACAATACAAACTGTCCAAATTCAAGATGATAATGGGAGCTTCGCATTTATGAGTGGAGTCGGATCTCTCTCAACCAATCATTCAGACACTGCAGATAAATCAACCATTCTACTGGATTCAGGTGCTACTGATCATTTAACTAATGATCTGGACATATTTGCTGTAACCGATTTGGAGGAACCGATTAAAATAACAATTATGTTCGGGGTAGCGACGCGATAGTCAGTGCGAAAATCTGACCCTTCCCTGAGGCTGCCAACGATATCTCCCGAACGTCTGTCAATGGCGAGTGACCCAAAGACAGGAGTGTTAAAGGGTTAAAGAAGTAAATGACGAACATTAATCCACTAAAATTATATATATTTAGAAAAGACAAAAAAAACAGACGAGATATATTGATAATACTAAATTGACCAATTGAGAAACTTGTACACACAAAATAATAACATTGAATTTACGCGGATATTTAGTTTGAAGTGGAGATCAAGACGGAGCGTCGTGTCTCGTTGAGATCTAGATCGTAACTGCCTTCGGGTTTCGCTGGAAAATTTTCGAAGACTTCTCTCACGGGTCCGACACCCCGTGTCCGGAAAGGGAACAACGAACAGTTCGCTGTAGACCCGGATGCTGACCACATGTCGAACGGCACCCAACTCGGTCCCGAAAGAAGGACTGGTTTGTCTCCGAAATGGAGCGGTCGAATTTCGAGAAGTTTCCGAATTTATGGTTTCTCTAATGCCTACGGGGTGGTCGCATACCCCTCGTACATTGCTTTGTTCAAACGGCACTTTTTGAAGTGAAACTTCTATAGGCGCCTTGGCGTGAATCGGTTTTGCCGGAGTCAGGTATGTGACAAAAATCCGACACCATGAGTCATCACTGTGCCTTATGGGTCGAGCGTTTGGAGAGGGAAGGGAGGAATGTAGGATCGGTAACATCGCGGTTACTATTACCGGCGGACGTTAGCCTAGTAAGTTAGGTGACCTCACTGGCTCCCCGAATAAATTTGGCGCTTGCGTATACCTACAGCTGACTGGGGACCAGTATGGCGTCTTCATTCGTGTGCGTGCTGTAAGTGATATTCATTTGTTTTGTTTTGTGCTATTTTTGAGTGAAATGTAATTGAATTAATTTATAATGGCAAAATCAAATGCGCAGAAATGTAAGGAATATCGTGAGAGACAACGTAAGAAGGATAACAGTAGTGTAAAAAAAGTGAAAAAGTCTGGGGCCCAACGCATGAGGAGAGTAGGTTACGAAAACAACTGAGAAATACAGTGAATAAAATTTCCGACGATCAGTTATTAACCAGTGAACCTGAAAATCATAATGTGCAAAATGAAAATGACATTTTAGCTCATAACAATTCATCTTCGGTTCAACCCGCTTTTGTTGACAATGATATCCGCGACAAGCCAGGACCATTCAATTTACGACGCAATGAACCAGGACCACGTGAACAAAATTTATGTCAGGGGACTTGCCATTTAGTCATTATAACCGAAATAAAATCGCTCATAGGGAATTCAATAAAAAGTTTATAAATAATTCTTTCGGTCATACGTGCTCTATTTGTGATAGGTTATGGTTTCAAGATGCTTTAAAAATTTCCGTTCGTGAACAAGATATTTTGAACGTAATTCTCCCTCGGATTGCTACACCTGTCGTCAAGCACTCAAAAAGAATACTATCCCTACAATGGCCACTTACAACGGTTTCAAATATCCACCGATACCCGACCATTTACCTCCACTAGATTTGGTATCAGAGCGATTTATATTTCCACGAATCCCCTTTATGCAGATTCGTCGATTGAGACATGTAACATGGTCAATATGGAATTTACGGACAGGTCATTAACGTACCAGTATCTGTGGACACAATGGTTCATCAACTACCGTGAGGCGTTTGTGCATCAAAACTACATAAGATATCGGTAGTTGATACTGGAGGATTACCGTATGAAATCACATTGTAAAGAGTACATACAACAAATATATAAAACTTCGTTGGTAACCTCAAAAAGAAACAAAAACGTGTACAGGGTACACGCAACAGAAGTGAAACTTCATGCGTAAATCCACGAAATACTAATATTGAAAAACAAAATTAGAAAAATAAAGGTAAGGTGAAAAAAACAGAATAAAATGTAATCATGCAGTCAAGAAGGTGACGAGAAGTTTTGCGTATAATCATCAAGAAATAAACAGACGATTGGTATAATCATCAATAAATAAACAGACGCAAAACTTCTCGTCACATTCTTCACTGCATGATTACATTTTATTCTGTTTTTTTCACATTACCTTTATTTTTCTAATTTTGTTTTTCAATATTAGTATTTCGTGGATTTACGCATGAAGTTTCACTTCTGTTGCGTGTACCCTGTACACGTTTTTGTTTTTTATCTTCGAAAAGGTCGCCTGTATAGTTTAAACGTTCGTGAGACCGAACAAATTGCAAAGAAGAGCGAAACTATAACTGCAATAGAAAGGGGAAGAATAGAGGAGACAACAGACCAAGGAGTTCAAGGAACCTTAGACAACATCCTGTACGCACCTGATCTACCCCACAATCTGCTATCTGTAAGCAGAATTCAAGAAGCTGGAATGCGACTAACATTTAAAGAGTATGGAAAGGTAACGATTAAGAAAGGTGACAAGGTTATGGCAACTGGTGAGTCATTAAACAATTTATGTTGTATTAATTTTACCATTCGTAAAAAAATGTGTAATCAAACCGATGCGAATGAAAAAAACAATGTATAAATTTTGGCATGAGCGACTTGGGCATATAGAAAAATCGAAATTTTTAGAAATTAAAAGAAATGATTTAGTTCTTCATAATAAACAATCACAAGCCATAAATCCCATGGATGAAATTTGTGAAGGTTGTGTATACGGAAAACAGGCGCGTCTCCCATTCGCAAAATCTAGATGTAGGTCTCACATGTGAAAAGGCCATTATTTATAATTCATTCTGACTTATGTGGTCCAATGTCACCTGCAACAATTGACGGAAAAAGCTATTTTGCTTCTTTTATCGATGAATATACTAACTATACAGTCGTTTATTTAATTGCGCACAAATCAGATACATTTATTTTATTTCAAGATTTTGTTAAAAAAAGTGAGACACACTTCAATTCGAAAATTGCTTATCTTAATTGTGACACAATGGGGGTAAATATCTGTCTAATGAGTTTAAAGAATTTTGTGTACAAAATGCGATTCAATATCATTTAACAGTACCGCACACTCCTCAACAAAATCCGATATCAAAACGGATGAACGGGATAATAGTCGAAAAAGCGCGTGCAATGATACACGGGGCTAATTTAGAAAAGGAGTTATGGGGGGAAGCAGTTTTAACCGCTATACGCGCGTATTTAATTAATATAACCCGCACAAAAGTCATTAATGGAAATAAAACTCCATATGAACTTTGGCACGATAGAAAACGAAAATTAAATCACCTAAAAATGTTTGGTAGTACAGTTTACATTCTTGATAAAACAAGAAAAGGGAAGTTTCACAAAAAGTCATTCAAAGGGATATTAGTTGGTTACCACCAAAATGGCTATAAAGTGCTGAACGTCGAAACAAATAAATTCATAATTGCTAGAGACGTTATATTTGATGAAGTTAATTTTTAAATCTCACGTCCAGTACACATTAATGAAATTGAATTTGAGAATTCAAGTATAAAAAGGCAGAAAACTGATGATAAAACGGAAATCAGTAGGAGCGAAGAGAGTAATATAAATAAATCTGTGACCGAAACAGATCAAGTAAAGAAAATGCCACAAAGCGACATAAACTCTCAAGATAAAACAAACGAACCTATACCACGACGTAGAGTGCACGAATTAAAAACATGTCTCCTGTTTCTTATAATGAGGAACAATGCTATCAAATAAGTGCACAGGTGGTAAACGATATTCCCCAGTCATATAAAGCAATAAAAGATCGAGATGATAGATTTAAGTGGGAAAAGGGAATACAAGATGAGATGGAATCTTTATTACAAAATAATACATGGGAATTAGTACCTTTTGCCCGATCGGAAAGAATATTGTAGATTGCAAATGGGTTTTCAACATTAAAAATGATTCTGAGGGAAACCCACTTAAATATAAAGCAAGGCTAGTTGCAAAAGGTTTTAGCCAGCAATATCCATCTGATTATTGTGAAACTTTTGCTCCTGTCGCACGAATAACAACTTTACATTTAATGTTGGCTTTTGCAAATCAAAACGATTTACTGATCCATCAGATGGACGTTAAAACTGCATTTCTTAATGGGTCATTAACAGAAGAAATATACATGCGAATACCTGAGGGAGTAGAGTCGAAGCAAAACTATGTATGTAAACTGAAAAAGCAGTTGTGTGGTTTGAAACAATCAGCTCGTTGCTGGTTTCAAAAATTTGACAAAGTACTTAAAGAACACGGATTCGCAAACTCCTCAGTTGATCATTGCTTGTATATCTTAGACAGAGGTCAAGTTACTAAAACCATTTACGTTTTACTTTACGTAGATGACATATTGATAATAACATTCGAAGAGAATACAATTATAAAACTTAAAGGGTATTTAATTAATAAATTCTCAATGGTAGACATGAAAGAAGTAAAATTCTTCTTGGGTATTAATATTGAAAGAAAAAAAGGAACTATAACTCGTATTTAAAAAGAATATTAAAGAAATTCAATATGAATGACTAAACCTGCTAGTAGTCCATTATATATATATATATATATTTTATTTATATATATATATATATATATGTCTAAAGGTTACTTTGGGGACACGATATATTTTGGGTTAAATCGATGCAGGAAGGCATTATATATATATTAGGACTACGTAGAAAAAATAATAATGATAAAATGTCAAGATATTTTGAATTTTACGTAAAACAGCTACTATGAGGACATAGCATATATCCGCGAATATGAGGACATTATATTTTGTAAGGAATGGCGACTATGGGGACATTTTATATTAATAGAAAAAAGTATTTAAATCAATTGCGTTTGACGTTCTAAACAAGTAAACACTACTAACTGCTTCTAATTTCCTCTAAAATGTCTAAAACTAGAGACATTTAGAGTTACATATATAATGGTGACTTTGAGGACATCCGCTTGCTGAAATATATAAAATAGAACTAATGGTTCCTTTGAGGACATAAACAGTTGTTTTCTAAGTATTAAATATTTAGCAGATACAAATCTCAATATTGTTACTTAAGCATGTATAACGTATCTGTGTAATATGATTTTCCCCGACAACAGGACAAAACGACAAAAAGAAATTTCAACGCTTCTCTCCTTCACGTCTTTTGAGGAATGAATATATCGCCATATATATTTTCCAGAAGAATAATGACGCAAGTGCAAATTTTGAAATTTTTTAATTAAAAAAATTAAATTAAAAGTCATTTTTAACACTATTGAGGGATTTAACTAAAAAATTTCAAAATTTGCACTTGCGTCATTGTTCTTCTGGAGAAGCGATATATTATCTGGGATGTCACTTTACCGACCACTAGCGGTTCAATAGCATACATACGTCCGACCAGCCGCCCAGGCCGCAAATCCTCCGTGGCAGATTAGTGCAGTCAAAATAACATATGAAATACAAATTAATCCGGATAGGATGAAACCTATACCAATCCATAGGGAAAAATCCCCTGAAAAACATATCAAAAGTTCCCAAAAAACTTTGGTCGGGAAATATGTTTAATTAATGAAAAAGTAACAAGAATCGCGGTCGAGCGTCCTTTGTACGCTAATATTTCTCGTTCAATGGGCTCAATTAAAAAAGTAGAACTACCATTTTGTAGCGTGAAAAATTTACTATAGAAAACAAGCGGAAACCCCTAGCTGGAAATGTTTCGTTTTAGTTTCATTAATGTTTAATCTTCTGAGCGTCTTAAACGCCGAACGATCAGCCGATTATTTGGCGTTTACGACGCTGCAGAAGCTTAAAACATTAATAAAACTGAAACGAAACACTTTGAGCTAGAGGTTTCCGCTTATTTTTTGTAGAAAATTTTCCCCGCTACAGAATGGTAGTTTTACTATTTCATTGAACCCATTGAACGAGAAATATCAGCGTTCAAAGGACGCTCGACCGCAATTCTTGTTACTTTTTCATTAATTAAACATATTTCCCGGCCAAAGTTTTTGGGAACTTTTGATATGTTTTTCAGGGGATTTTTCCCTATGGATTGGTATAGGTTTCATCCTATCCGGATTAATTTGCATTCCATGGAATAAAATCGCCTATTTTCACTGCACTATACGTCCACTCGACGTGTGCCAAACACTTGCCAGAGCCGTCCTCCAAGTGCTTCGAAACCCGATATGTTTCAAACAGCGGGCATTATACTCTATGTCGGCTGGTGCCAAGACTGTATATGTTTGGTCATTCATTCTTTTATTTAAAACAGCAAAAACCCAAAACACGTCTAGTAGAATCCACCCGCCTAACGGAGGGTTAACCCTCGGTTAGTCGATTATAGGTCCAGCGGACCTATTGTCATACTACCTACCTACCTATTGTGCATAAGAGAAATTTGACGCGTCTAACGGAAGGTTAAATATGATTTTGAAGGAAAATAAATAAAAAAAGTAAACATTTACACTCAAAAAGTTAAAAAAAAAAGCTATTTTATTCCAAAATTATCAAAGCAAAAATTATAACCCTCGTAGAAGGCATCTGTAAAAAAAAACACCCGAATCAGTCTCAAATACTCATAACGCTCATAAAGTTTTCAAAACTACAGCAAAGAGCTAGGTATATACGTATGTCGAGTTAGGTAACTTTGGTACTTGAACTTTGTTTCCTCATAATGAACGAAAGAATGACGTTAGAAATATTTTCTCAATTTCTGTAATTTCGTTCGGAGAAAGTTTGAAAGTAAAGGGCGTGCGAAAGACTCCGGGAAGACATCAGATGCGTCGACGTCCCGTGGTGCGGTCCAGGGACGGATGTACGCGCGTCTCGATGACTTAATTTATGATAGGGCGACGCGCGTCTCGTTTATAGGCCTTCATACACGATACGGTTTACCGGAAGGCAGGTCTTTCGATATGCAAGCCGGCAGGCAAATCGTAGTGGTCATATTGGCCGGAAGGCTCGGCCTGAACTCTCGGCTTTCCGAAAAACTGCGGGCGCTTGAAAATTTGCCTCCGGCCATGCTTTTCGCCTGCCTGTCGAAAAGTGTATGGGTGCCATAGAAATATAGGCCAAGAGTTTATGTGACGGAAAGTATAGCAGAAGTAGGTACACCCGGGGACACGGAATCTGTCGCTGGTGACTTTTTTTAATGTCATTTTTAAACGTACTAAACTAATGAACAATTATTTCTCATGCCCTCATTAGCTACGGTGGCGTCTACTCTCGTTAATGAAAGTATGAGGATTATTAATCATTGGTTAGTACGTTTAAAAATAAAATTTTAAATAGTCACCAGCGACAGATTTCGTGTCCCCGGGTGTACCTAGGCAGATATTGCCTAATTTTGATAATAATCAAGTTCCAGTTGTAATTTGTTGATTAAGTGCATATGCAAATACACTTCTCGATTTATTAACCACTGTTTTACCCATTTCGAACATTTGCGCTTTATCTTTTTCTTTTTTTCAGACAACAAAGCAACTGTTAGTCCTATTAACATAAGATCATATTCCGAAATCATGGGTACAACTTTTCGCTTTGCATTAACAAAACCCTGTTAACTGTCCGTTAGTTGGTAATTGTTGAAAAACTATTCCATGGTTTCGTTAATTAAATTTAGCCGAGTCAGATATAATGCTGTATGATTTTCCTCGGTACATAGAGGCATTATTTTCCTTGTTTCAAAGAAAAATTTACATTAGTTACAATGTCGCATCATATAATTTTTAAAACATAAGAGTGTTCAAGTGACGATAAGAGAGAGGGCCGGTATTATAAAGTCCGGTTAACCGAAGGTTGAACTTCAACCGGCGGTTAGACTGCAGTTTCCGAATACGCTAACCGCCGCATAAACATCGACACGTGCGGTCTCTTTCTCGCTCGAGAGAGAAGTCAGGGCCGCTTAGTCTCTTTCTCGCTCGGGGGAGAAGTCAGGGCCCGATTATAAGAGAGTAGGTAGTTGTTTCATTTTACAAAGTGTGTACAGCACCGCATTTTTGAATTTGAGAATAGTTTCTCTTAAAAAATGAATGCACAACATGTAGAAAATATGTCACCTAATTAGGATTATGATTAATATGAATACAATACCTAAATGGGATTATTAAAATAAAAAAATGGAACTCTTTCTCGGAATAGATAATTAAGTTGACATTGCTCAGGAAGAGTAAAAAACATTTGGATGTACATGTATTTTTTAGTTTTATAGCCTAGTATGCTTTCCTATTTTATGTAAAAGTCCGAGTTCCCAAATAACGTGCCGAACAATTTTTTTAACAGTTGGGAATAACAATAAGGAGTCGAGCATGTAATAGTTTCAGATAACATGTAACTGTATACAGGTTATAATATGTTTTTTGTACTTTTTTACCTACTTATGTACAATTAATGTATAATATTTTGAAAACAAATTAGGTAACTTAATAAATATAATTTCCTTGAAATGTTTTTACTCTTCCTCGGCAATGTTAACTTAATTACTTATTCCCCGAGAAAGAGTTTCAATTTTTTATTTCAATAATCCCATTTAGGTATTTTATTCTTATTAATCATACTCCTAATTAGGTGACATATTTTCTACATGTTGTGCGTTCATTTTTAAGAAAAACTATTCGAAAATACGGTGCTGTACACACTTTGTAAAATGAAACTACTACTTTCCGTAATGTGCATATTTCCATATCTAGCAGTGCCGTATTCCTTATTGACAAACGGATGCAAACAAATTTTAGTCAGTTTTCGTTGAAATTTTGAAGTATGAACACGACGTCGGGAAGGAAAAGTAGAAATCGTCCGACTCTTACAAATTATAAATTACAATTACTCATCATTACACTAATCAATGTAGGAATAACAGAATAGAACACTTGGAAAGACTTGGTCACTCATTTTCAGTTCGTTGATACGATACTGTAGAAGCACCGAGGGTCCGAACCCCTGCTGAGCCCCCCTTTTCGAGTCACTCGCAAGAGAAACGTACCAGGTCTTTGCGTATGTGTTGACATAGGAATCGTGCGAGTGCGAGTGAGAACGCGGATTAACACTGGTGAACCCATAAGAGTTTCTCTGTCGCACATTCTCCGTCCTTCTAGGACTTGTCCAGTTGGAGTATGCGACAGAGAAACTCTTATGGGTTCACGAGTGTTAATCCGCGTTCTCACTCGCACTCGCACGATTCCTATGTCAACACATACGCAAAGACCTGGTATACGTTTCTTAGTGAGTAGGCCAATCAGGACCCCCACCACAACGGAATACTTGGTCCTGATTGGTCTATTGGCTAAGATGCGTATACGTAACTTTGCGAGTGACTCGAGAAAGGCCCCCTGCTTTTTTTCACGCTTTAATGAATCCGCACTAGCGGAAATATCCCCCGAGCTAGTGCGGGGGATGACTGTACTTATAATCGGGCAATGACTTCTCTCCCGAGCGAGAAAGAGAGAGGTTAAATTTTCGACGTCTAACACTTTAAAGGTGTCGCCGGAGAGTCAGCTAGCTGTTTAAACTGTAACTGTATTGTAATTTTTAGAAGTGTACGTTATTTCCTCCTGGAAATGTATACTCACGACAGAGTTTTTTATTACAGTAAAAATGTCTAGAATCGTTGTTGTTTGAGATGCTGCTTAGTGATTTCTCAAAGAAATTTTTTCCCAACGTTGGTAGATAATTTTACAAGAATTTAAATAAAATTGATTTATTTTGAAATTATAAATTCTCGAATATATTGCAATATTATTACAATTTTGCAATAATATATTTGAGCGCAAGTATTTATAAAATTAAATTTAAGCAAAGTCATTGCAATATTAAATATTTTCTGGATAGTTGCTTTCAATTAAAAACGTAATTAAAGTTGTCCTTCTTATAAATTGTTATTTCAAGGACAGTCCTCAAAGAAACCGATTAATGTATTGTTACTTTGGGGACTGTCCCCAAAGTAACACCCATTTTGGCTGTCCTCGAACTACACGTAAGACTTGCGTTGATGATTTCGGGGACTGTCCTCAAAGTATACACTTCATGAGTAAAAATTTCGGGGACTGTCCTCAAAGTACACAAATGTCCCCGAAGTAACCGATCAGTGCACGGAAATGTCCTCGAACTACACGTTACGCATATATATATATATATATATATATATATATATATATAGGTTAAATTAAATTATGCCGAACTTAACTCTGACGAATTTTATGATGCGCCTTGTAAAAACCTAATTGATTGTTTAATGTACGCTATGTTGTGTACAAGGTCAGATCTTTGTACTGCCCTGAATTTGCTAAGTCGATATCAAATTAAAAACAACAAGGAACTCTGGCAATGCTTAAAAAGAGTTTTACGATACATTAAAGGGTCATTAGAACTCGTTGATTTACAAAAAAAAATAATTACGAAATTTGTTAATCGGCTATGTAGATTCTGATTGGGCAGGCAACAAAGACGACCGCAAAAGCACAACGGGATACTTATTCAAAACGTTCGATCACAACACGATCTATTGGAATGCAAAACGACAAAACTCGGTGGCAACATCTTCAACAGAAGCCGAGTACATGGCTCTTCTTGAGGGCATTAAAGAAGCATGTTGGCTCAAATCACTTTTACTAAGCATTAAAGTAGAATTATTGAAGCCAATAGTTATCTTTGAAGATAACAATGGATGTATTGCTATAGCAAACAATCCAACAGATCACAAAAGATCGAAACATATTGATGTCAAGTATCACTTTTCGCGAGAAAAGATCGAACAGAAAGAAGTAATAATTAAATATATTTCCACAGGTGACCAGTTGGCGGATGCATTCACGAAGTCATCTAATAAAATTCTTAGGCATTCGTGAACAGATTGATCTACAGGATCCCAAAACTTCTTAAGCGTTAACTTTCTATTTTTATTTTTACTCAAAAAAAGGAGAGAGGAAATATAATAATCCTTTATTTGAGACACAAAGAAATGTAATAACAAAATGTAAAACGTTAATAGACAATAAATCATGTATTTCTTTTCGAAACAGATGTAAAGACATGTAAAAGCTATGTGTTTAACGAAGGTCTGGTTGGGTTTTTATAAATTGGGGTTTTCCCCAAACCCTAGCAACAAATGTTGGACCTATCAATGTATTCCCTAATATAATGAATTAAATTAATAAGAAATATAAATTATCTAATTTTTGAGTGGGAGTATTGGTATTAGCAAAAATCAGTTCAGTAGATTTATTAAATAATCTGATATGTAAGGCGAATTGATGATGTCATGACGAAACTATTCTTAAGAAAGCAGCGCGTAGGGTCCGCTCTCAAATATCGTATAAATGTTTATATGAAACGATATACACCTAGAGACAGAGGGAGAGAAAGAACTAAGGACCAAGTGCATTAGAAATTTTTCTTTGTGCGTCAGTCTCTCGGAGCTCTCCTAAGAGTAAAGACGTTAGTCGCGTTTGATTAATAAAATTATCACTTCCACTCAACCACAGAGTGTTTTTATTTAATTCATTCCATATCACCTGGCTTCCGTAATAATCAACGTATACCTAATTTTACTTAACCCCTTTCTGCATGATTTTTGTAAATACCATGAAAAAAATATGTATGACAGCTTTGCTCATATTATTCACCAGAAAAATAATTCAAAAAATATTTATGAAAAAATAAACATTTATTAAAAAAAATTATTTATGCCATATATGGTACACCATACACACGAACAATAACGTACGTACAATTGGCTACTAATACATATAACTTTTTTATATATATTGCAGTCGAAAAGATTTACAACGATTTATAATACATCACACGATGGTAGAACACATCAGGTAGATATCAGTGTATGTGCCATATATGGTACAAGATGCAGGGAGGGGTTAATTCTGTATTGTTTAAATGTTAGCACAGGATTCGTTGCATAGTGAAGTTAGATTTTAACGATTATTTCGATTTTTGATGTGTAAACATCTATGCTATGGCTCTGCGGTACGACCTTCCTGGGAAATTGAGCATCAGACGTAAGTCATGTAGATGTGACTGCGTCAGTGTGTGTGTGGCGCTACTGCGCATACTATTCGTGCAAGCTGGATCATCTCAACGGGAAAACATTTTAGAGAAAAATGTTTAATACAAAACTTTAAGGATTTTCCCTTGGCTACCCAGTGGTCGTATTGGATTTGACCTTGACCGTGACCTTTAAGGTAATATCAAATGCCGTCCTAAATCGTCCATCCGATTGCGATGAAACTTTGGGGAATGGTTGGACGCATATCCGCGAAGGTTTCTGAGTTAGTAAATCTTATACAGGGTGTTCAAAAAGTACCGGTACTGATGATTATTATGCCTTCCTAAACCGTTCATCCGATTGCGATGAAAAGTTGGGGAATGGTTGGACGCATGCCCGCGAAGGTTTCTGAGTTAGTAAATCTTATACAGGGTGTTCAAAAAGTACCGGTACGGATGATTACTATGCCTTCCTAAACCGTTCATCCGATTGCGACGAAAATTTGGGGAACAGTTGGACGCATATCCGCGAAGGTTTGAGTTAGTAAATCTTATACAGGGTGTTCAAAAACTACCGGTACGGATGATTATTATGCCTTCCTAAACCGTTCATCCGATTGCGATGAAACTTTGGGGAATGGTTGGACGCATGCCCGCGAAGGTTTCTGAGTTAGTAAATCTTATAAAAGGTGTTCAAAAAGTACCGGTACTGATGATTATTATGCCTTCCTAAACTGTTCATCCGATTGCGATGAAAAGTTGGGAAATGGTTGGACGCATGCCCGCGAAGGTTTCTGAGTTAGTAAATCTTATACAGGGTATTCAAAAAGTACCGGTACGGATGATTATTATGCCTTCCTAAACCGTTCATCCGATTGCGATGAAAATTTGGGGAACAGTTGGACGCATATCCGCGAAGGCTTCTGAGTTAGTAAATCTTATACAGGGTGTTCAAAAAGTCGAACTATAGTTGACCTAAATTTGACCTCCGCTGACAATAAAGGTAACATGAAAAAAATGGTCAAGGACACATTTGAACGTGAAAAAAAATTAATTTGACCTTGATATGACCTTGAAGGTCATGGTCAAGGTCAAATCCAATATGACTATTGCGTAGCCCAGGAAAAATACTAAAAGTTTTGTATTAAAAATGTATTTAAACAATGGTGGACGGACAAAATCAATCCACAATCTACCCGTGCGAAGCCGGGACGGGCTGCTAATAAGTTATAAATCTAATATAATAATAATAAATATTTTATTATAGAAAAAATTAAACTTGTTTATGTCGAACTACGACGTCATATTCCCCAATTAAACTCGGACCGCAGATAATTGTAAGATGTTTACACATCCTCCGTGAGTACAACGGCACTCACACCTTTTTTTTTAATAGACGTCAAAATTTTATAAAAAAATGCCCCTAAACGTCGCTTCATTACTACAAAAAATATTACTGTGAGTTCTCTAAATGAATAGGAGAAAGTAGTAGGGTAGAATTAACCCCGACTAAGGGCCGGTTGTACAACATGCCGATAGTGTTATTCCTACCGACAAGTCCGCTTTACGCTATAGTCAAAATACGTCAAAAGCGGACTTGTCGGCAGGATAACACTATCGGGCAGTATATCGGCATGTTGTACAACTGGGCCTAAATACGACAATTGGTTATACAGTATGCAAAAGCAGCCGTAAAAATATGTCGGGGGTCGCGTCTTAAAGAGATGTCGAACATCGTAGCACATTTAATTATTGAAATGATACAAAATTATTAGGTTTCGATATGTATCCTTAAAATTTAAATATTCTGCATTTTGACGACTATTATTACCCGTTTCATTTTTATGATGGTAACTGGTGGGCTAATTTCAAACGCAATAACCCTAATCAATGTTTGACATTTCCCTCGTGGCCACGTATTTACGTTTGCCTGGCGATCAGGGCTTAGGAATTTTCTACTAAGACGATTGCCGGGTACTGGTAAGTCGTTAGAACCATTGCTGCCTCCATAAGGAGGGGGGGGGGGGTCTAACGCGTGGAAAATAACTATCTATACGAATTTTTTTTAGAGCTATTGTTGAAGTAGATATATTCTAATGTTTCGCATGTTATAAAGCATCATTCGGACAACATTTTGTAATTTTTTTGTAGAAAAATATTGAAAAATAAGCCGGTGACGAAGCATTTTCGAGGACGCCTTTTAGAAAAGATGACTTGCGGTGGACACTATATTTCAGCCAAAATTATCTCAAATCAAAGCAATTTAGTTAAAACAGATGTTTTTGTAGACCCCTACGTTTTTCTTTAATTTTTTTTTCCAAATAAAAACTGCGATTTTTCACGAAAAAATCCGTCATTTTGTTGCTTTAAAACCCCCTTAATGTAACAAAAAAGAAAAAAGAAAAACGTAGGGGTCTGGTATTTTATATGTAGAAAGTGTGTACACAATTACAAAAGAATCGGTGCAGTAGTTTTTAAATGACGATGTCCACGGACTTTTAAAACTTGGTTTCGAGAAACAAGCGTTTAAAGAGCCGAGTTCTTGCCGCTCCGCAGTATTAGAGGAGCGGAGACTTAAAGGTCTATGATTGAGAGTTTTGCTCCGATTGACTTGAAATTTGGACACAACATTCTTTAAATGTTTTACTATAAGAAAAGGCAATAAAAAAGAAATTGATTTTTAGACCCCCCCTTAAGTCGACAATCAATAGCGTACAGTTTAGAATCTACTACAGCATATCGCCTATGTCAAGCTACCTCGAATGCACATTAAACATTCGTATGCCGAACTCCTTATCTCTTGATATCTATAATTCTCCTACCTAGTCTCTTTCTACTCTAAGAACTTGTCAAGAATGTTTGCAAAAGCTTACCAATTCCACAATAGAAATTAATTATGTCAGTGCTCAATAAAGGTTCATTTTCGTCATCTTCGTCGGTTCTTCTCAGCGTCGAATGATTGTAAACTAATACCTGAGTCTTCTGACTCCTGTTACAATTAAATTATACACAAATGAAAACAATGGTAGTTCACATAGTTATTACATATATATTAATCTAACCTATTAATTAGTAAATGGTCTGCTTTTCTGTTTTTTGGTGATTATTATTACGCGTCTCATTTTTGTGATGGTAATTGGTGAGCTAATTTCGGAACGCAATAACCCTAACCAATGTTTAACATTTTCCGCGTAGATACGTGTTATCGTCTGTCCGGCAATTCAAACTTAGGGATTTTCTTTAGAAGCTATCGTCGGGCACTGAAAGTCGTTGGAACCAATAGTTTCGCGTAGTCTCGGGTCGAAAATCAATAGCATGTAGTTTAGAAAATACAGTACTACTGCAAATCGCCTATCTCAAGCTTCATTGAATACACACTGTACATCGTGCACCGTATGAAAAATATGAGTTCTACTAAAAAAAAAACAGTGTGCGTAGAGTCCACGCACGACAGAAGTGAAACTTAAACTTCTTGCTTATGAGTTATAGATAGAGATAAATTATTAGTATTTTTTTTATTGAACAAAAAATAATAATTGACAATAGAAAGGATGAGGGTATAATCTTAAATGAATACAGGGTACACGCAACAGAAGTGAAACTTCATAACCTATCACAAATAGAGCACGTATGACCGAAAGAATTATTTATAAAATTTCTATTGAATTCCCTATGAGTGATTTTATTTCGGTTATAATGACTATATGGCAAGTCCTGACATAAATTATGTTCACGTGGTCCTGGTTCATTGCGTCATAAATTGGATGGTCCTGGCTCGTCGCGGATATCATTGTCAACAAAAGCGGGTTGAACCGAAGATGAATAGTTAGGAGCTAAAATGTCATTTTCATGTTGCACATTATGATTTTCAGGTTCACTGGTTAATAACTGATCGTCGGAAATTTGATTCACTGTATTTCTCAGTTGTTTTCGTAACCTACTCTCCCTCATGCGTTGGGCCCCAGACTTTTTCACTTTTTTTACACTACTTGCATCCTTTTTACGCTGTCTCTCACGATATTCCTTATATTTCTGCGCATTTGATTTCGCCATTATAAATTAATTCAATTAAATGTCACTCAAAAATAGCACAAAACGAAACAAATGAATATCACTTACAGCACGCACACGAATGAAGACGCCATACTGGTCCCCAGTCAGATGTATACGCAAGCGCCAAATTTATTCGGGGGGCCAGTGAGGTCACCTAACTTACTAGGCTAACGTCCGCCGGTAATGGTAATCGCGATGTTACCGATCCTACATTCCTCCCTTCCCTCTCCAAACGCTCGACCCATGAGACACAGTGATGGCTCATGGTGTCGGATTTTTGTCACATACCTGACCCCGGCAAAACCGATTCACGCCCAAGGCGCCTATAGAAGTTTCACTTCAAAAACCAATTAAAAATGAATATTTTCTAATATATTTCACAAGAAATTCGTTAGTCAATTCGAGAAAAACATGAATCAATTACGGTAATTAGTTCCTCGTTTTTTTAATGAATCTGTATCCGTAGTGTCTATTATAGTAGGGGAGAGTGGTCTAACTCCGACCAGTGGTTTAACTCCGACCCACCCCTCTAGCAACAATGTAGTGAAGCTCATGTTCAAATCGCTTATGCTGTCCTATGCGCATTATGTTTACAACTATTTGGATGTTGGTAGTCATGTTCTAAGATGAGTTGTAGTTGAGTTTTAAAGCAAAACGTATTTCTCGCGATCACAAGATTCATTTTCGGTGTTCATTCGAATCCAGCTGGGAATTTCTTCTCTTCGCATTCAAGTAAAAAGGTAAGTGTTTTGGAAAGTTAATATCCGTATTTTTCCGAAGGACAAGAAGTGAATCGAGAAAATCAGCGAATTCTAATTTAAAGGACCCCGCACAAACCTTATGGGAACTGGTTCCCGGTGAATTTGGCTGGGCTTTACATATGTTGTAGATCTTGATATTCTGATCAAAAATTATCATTTCCGCAACAACGAAAAATGGACGGTTTTTGAGTTTTGAGACCTTAAAGTTCATACTTTTTGCTTTCCGTCATACGATCTACTGGATCGAAATAATCGTGTAAAATCAGGTTGTCTGTGAATTTTGCTAAAAGTCACGTATTTTGTAGTTGGTGGGCTAACGATTCAGGTCAGACAAAAAATAAGCAGTTGGGGGGGAGGGGGAGGAGACTTTAAAGTTGCCGCTTTTTACTCAAAACGATACGCTCTTTTTCAGCCAATTCAAGCACGCATTTAAGATCATGTACGATATTGTGAGCACGTGTTTGCCTCCATATACTTATGCGCGAGTGTGTGCGTGCGTGCATGTGCATAGATTTATATTTTTTAATGTCTGATTTTCTTTCTCATCTTTTCCGTGTATCTGCATTATTTTAGTGCACAAATCTTATGGAAACTGGTTCAGTACTGAAATCCTCGCGTACTTCACATATATTGTAGTTTATGACCTCCTGATCAAAAGTTACCATTGCAATAGACTCAAAAAGTAGGAGACTTTTAAGTAGTACAACTTTTACTTGCGACCGTGCGCTCTGCTGTATTAAACTAGTCTTATGGTTCTTAAATCCTGGTGAATATGTCTCACCTGCACGAATATTGCAGGTCATGATCAGCTGTTCAAATGTCACCATAAATGCAAACTCAAAAATGAAACAGGTTCGAAAATCGGAGACTTTAAATTTGTCGTTTTTTACTTGCGATCTTACGTTCTACTCAATCAATCTCCGGTATGTATGCAACATAGTTCGAATCGTATGGACATATTCTTGCCTTCTATGTATTTGTCATATGTATGCGAATGTACATATGTGTACAATGTTACCCGCTCTTTGCGTTGCCCAGGATCAACGACGTGGACATATCTGAATTAGAGTAAGATTGTCTGTATTGTTACTGGCGCATATCTCTAATGTGGTTACATTTTGATAAAAGCTTTCTATACGTTATTCAGCATTTCTATTACTTCTTTCGGATTGTGTTGCAGTGGTCTATGACCAGCATCTAAAACAGCATGCAGTAGAGAAGTTGAAGGGTAATGAACATTAACGAGCTATATATATCGCGGTGATCCTAATTATTAAGGATCGATATTTAGAATTCCGGCCGTCGTTTGTCGGAACAGTCATATATGAAAAGCTAATCATGACCTGCAATATTCTTGCAAGTGAGACATATTCACCAGGATTTAAGAGCCATAAGACTAGTTTAATACAGCAAAGCGTACGGTCGCAAGTAAAAGTTGTACTACTTAAAAGTCTCCTATTTTTTGAGTCTATGGCACTGGTAACTTTTGATCAGGAGATCATAAACTACAATATATGTGAAGTATGCGAGGATTTCAGTAGGTACTGAACCACTTTCCATAAGATTTATGCTCTACAATAATGTAGATACGCGGAAAAAATGAGAAAGAAAATCAGACATTAAAAAATTTAAATCTATGCACATGCACGCACGCACACACTCGCGCATAGGTGTATGCAGGCAAACACGTGCTCAAAAGATCGCACATGATCTTGAATGCGTGCTTGAATTGGCTGAAAAAGGGCGTATGGTTTCGAGTAAAAAGCGGCAACTTTAAAGTCTTCCCCCCCCCCCCCCAACTGCTTATTTTTTGTCTGACCTGAATCGTTAGCTCACCAAATACAAAATACGTAATTTTTAGCAAAATTCACAGAAAACCTGATTTTTCATGATTATGTCAACATATGTAAAGCCCAGCCAAATTCACCGGGAACCAGTTCCCATAAGGTTTGTGCGGGGTTCTTTCAACATTTCGAGCAAAAGACGCTGTGGCCTAACTCCGACCTCCAAATGGTGGCCTAACTCCGACCCCCCTTTTTGCGATATATTTCATTCTATTAGGGCCGGTTTTACCAACACGGTATAAACGGGGTATAGCGTTATCCTGAGAATAACCAGCAATAAGCCCTATGGTTATTCTCAGTATAGCGCTATACCGCGTTTATACCTGTTGGTAAAACCGGCCCTTAATCTAGCATTTTGATAACTTAACCTCCGAACATCACCTCTTGTTCGAATAGGTTATGTTGAACGTAATTTTAATGAGAAAACGTAACTATAAATGGACTGAGTTTCTAATCATTTATTGAAGCAGCGCTGCTGCAACTTGTGCCGGGAATTTTTTCGTAGTTCCACTGTATTTTCCATTAGAAATCGGCCAAATCACTTCAGCCGAACATGGTAGTTTAGTTACACTTGTTTTGGTTGTTTCTGCAATGGGAATGCGTGCGCTACCTTACTTCGTTTTCCCGCGAGCACGATTTCATCCCCATGTTCTCAATGATGGTCCTCCCGGCTTATTTGGCGGTGCAAATCCGTCTGAGTGGATCAATACAGATTTGTTCTTACATTTCCTACAATGTTTTCAAGCGTTCACTAGATGCAGTCCTAGGTAGCACACTAACGTCGAAATGACGTTTTTTGAAGGTCAGTTCTGACGTCAGATGACGAAAAATATGACGTCATTTTAACGTCGCAAAGACGGCTTAATTGCACATCCACACGACGTCAGAAAAATCACGTCAAAATGACGTTCTACCGTACGTTGGTATGACGTAAAAAATTACGGTTCTAAAAGGTTAGGGGTCTGACGTATATCTTTTCATTGTGAGCGGTCACCCATCCAACTAGTGTCCGCAATTTTCGCTGCTTAACTTCGTTGATCGGTCGGTGTCCTCGAGTCCTCATCTGCTGCACGCTCCTGTGCTTAAGAATATTATTACTATTGGTGTTCATATGAAGTTTGATGAATAAATGTATATTGCTTTTCCTGTCAATAAGAAAGAGCTTGAATAAATAAGATTTTATAATTGTATTATTCTTTTCTCAATATTTTTTTCTAAATTTATGATTGTACATCTTGATAAATATTCTTGCATAGACGCAAATTGATATAATTGATATTAATATCAATTTGCGTCTATGCAAGAAATAAATAATAAATAAATAAATAAAAATAAAAAATAATTATAAATAAATATAAATAAATAATTAAATAATTATATGAATGTTTATTTATCATACATTAATTGATTGTTTTTCATTTACTTGAATAATCTGTGCTTTTTAATAAACAGTATAGTTTATAACTTGCTCAACATACTCTGGAGACTCGAAATGGAATAATTTATTGATTTAATAACTGAACAAATTACAATTTTTGTCCATTTATTCACAAATAAATTTTCAAGCCTATGTATGCAGGAGACCGAAATTTTTCTAAGTTTCGTTCGTCATTAAAAATGACGAAAAAGTTCCGTCAAAAAGACGTTGAAATTTTACGTCCAAGGTACGTCGTAAATATGACGTCCCTGTGACGTTAATATTACGACAACTGACGTCTGAAACCCTATACTGACCAAAAAATGATGTCTGAGACGTTATTCTAACGTCAGTGTGCTACCTGGGGTGTCATGAATCCGCTCGTTCAATCAAATTATACATTGAGCGATGCAACAAATCAGGTATTCTTGCTTTTTTGATATGTTGTTTATGATGCAAAGAAAATGTTTAATCCAAGTTTTCGACCTCGGCAGATGACCGGATCATTGTCAAAAATCAAGAAAATCTCGAAATTTTTGACATTTTTTCAGTTCTTGTCGATTTTGACTCGGAAGGACTGGTTTTTCATAAAAGATCATCGTAACCATTTTTGAAGTAGATTAAATTTGCAATAATTTGAGATCTGAACGGTTATTGTAGCTTCAATAGTTTCGAAGATACAGCTTTTCAAAAGTTGGCTAATTTTTGAAGTTACACGATTTTTATCAAAATTTCACAATTTTCAGTGCCGTTCATGTATCTGAAGGCCCAGTATATTGTTTAGAAACCCTCTCCCACCCGTTCACTCTCCTAGGATCTCAGGAGACTTCAAAGTGACCCTTCCCCCTCAATCACTTGAGCAAAAAATGAGTTATTATTTGTATTTTTATTTACAGACGTGGGTATGTGTAAAAATCAAGGTATTGACAATTACTTACGATGTCTTTAATTTTTTTGGGATTATCATTATCATTAATATTATATTGAAAAGAAATACTTGTATAATACGTCGATGAAAAATAACTGAAAATCTGACATCAATTTTGAAGATGTGTTTATTTTAATCAAATTTTGCCCTCTTTAATGGACCTGGTTGGTCCAAGACATCGTCTCCTGAATACCCGAGACGGGCACCCACAAATCTTCGTTTAATTCATCTTCGTCTGGCAGGTCATCCATGGGTGAATAATCGAGTTTTAATGTGACCTCAGGAACGTTGTCACATGAGACTCCCTCACAGTGGATGCAAACTACGGAGCACTTCAGTCCAACCTTCCTGCAGCTGCAGATGATGCTGCTGCAGCCTTTTTTGCAGCCGCAGGAGATGAGCTGAAGGAGATGTTGTGGCGCCGCGTCTTTTGTCATGATCTGAGGGCTGAGACCTTGGGAAGTGCGCAGTCACCCCCAGTCAAGAGGCTCCTTGTCAACTCCTAACCACTTCTGGACCTGTGAAAAAAGAAAATGCGTACAAATCAAGTTAAATCATCAATTTCTTATCAAAGCAATCAAAAAGCAAATATGCAGGTAGCTGAATGGTATTCAAAGGCTATTTTACCTGATGATAGGTGCGCAGCGAGTGAAATCTGATTGAATTCTGGGTGGGAGGCAATCTCGCTAGGTTGATGTTTGTTTTTGCCGCAGCCTTTGTGAAAAAATTGTATCTCAAATCGTCCAGGTTCTGCGTTTTGTGCAGTCCTCCATAAAGAGCAATTGCGATACGCTCGCCTGCAGCTGCAATATCATCTGGGTTGGCGTTGCCGTTCAAGAAAATAGCAGCAGTGTGATCAAGGTCTCGATGTTTTTGAAACGCGGTGACAATTTTTGTTTTCCCTTGCCCAAAGAATGAAGACGTGGAGTCACATCCACTGAAGGCGTGGATGACAAGAAGGAGTTGAGGATTAATGCAATCATATTTGAAAGAGGTATTGGTGTAGGTCACATCATGTAGACCTCGTCCATATTTTGTAAAAAATATATTCCGACGGTTTGGTGGTGTGATGCCTGTGAGCAAGACTAGCAAGTCCACATCCTCACCAACAATTACGACATCGTGAGTAGTGGAGAAAGAGATTGCTGTTGTTATTATCAGTCTATCCGCATCTTCTGTAGCCTGTAATGTTGGAATATTGTGTTTCTCCATTTGTGTCTTCAAGAAGTCAATGAACCGAATTTGATTGTTTTCGTTGGATAGGAACTTTTCTTGAGACACTTGAGCAACTGTACTGGCGTCAAATAAAATTTGAGGGAATATAGCAGCCTTGGATCTGCGAATACGCTCAGAGCTCTTCGTGCTTTTCTCTGTAGCATCGTTATTCGAGTGGGCCGTGTAAATCGCCTGCAAACCGTCGTGGAAGTGCAATAGGCTAAAGCGCATTTTTAAGCATTTTCTCGAACGTTCTAGAGCAAATCACAGTTTCTGCCGTATTTTGCCGCAAAATTTGATTAAAATAAACACATCTTCAAAATTGATGTCAGATTTTTAGTTATTTTTCATCGACGTATTATACAAGTATTTCTTTTTAATATAATATTAATGATAATGATAACCCCAAAAAAATTAAAGACATCGTAAGTAATTGTCAATACCTTAATTTTTACACATACCCACGTCTGTAAATAAAAATACAAATAATAACTCATTTTTTGCTCAAGTGATTGAGGGGGAAGGGTCACTTTGAAGTCTCCTGAGATCCTAGGAGAGTGAACGGGTGGGAGAGGGTTTTTAAACAATATACTGGGCCTTCAGATACATGAACGGCACTGAAAATTGTGAAATTTTAATAAAAATCGTGTAACTTCAAAAATTAGCCAAATTTTGAAAAGCTGTATCTTCGAAACTATTGGAGCTACAATAACCGTTCAGATCTCTAATTATTGCAAATTTAATGTACTTCCAAAATGGTTACGATGATCTTTTATGAAAAACCAGTCCTTCTGAGTCAAAATCGACAAGAACTGAAAAAATATCAAAAATTTCGAGATTTTCTTGATTTTTGACAATGATCCGGTCATCTGCCGAGGTCGAAAACTTGGATTTAACATCCTCTTTTCATCATAAACAACATAGCAAAAAAATAAAAATACCTGATTTGAGGCAGCGTTCACTCCCTTTTCATGTTTAATTTTACTGTACTATAATCATGAATCCTATCGATCTTTGCCAGCCTTAGAATTCTGCATAGCGAACGGGATTCATGTTGTGTCGTTTCCGCCGCACTGCTCACATCGGCTCCAACCACTCGATGTTAGCGTGTTTGGACCATTGAAAAAAACAATCGACAACCAATTTGAAATGGTCGTGCATATGAATCGTGGGTGTGAATAGAAGGAACATCAAATCGGGTTTCCATGCGATCGGAATTTGGCCGATCGATACGGAGAAGTTCCAGGATATTGATTATTTACCGAGTGCAACAACAGATCGCTCCAATCCAACCGAATCTGCCGGTGAAGTATGTAGATCTGTCGTTGTAGTAGATAAGGAATCCAATCAGCAATTGAGCTCATCGACTTCACGTTCTCAAACCGCTGCTTTGAATGAGACGCTTGAAGAAATGTTGCCGTTTCCGAAAGCTCCACCCCGTATGAAAGGAAAGCGCAGAGGCCGTAAACCTGGTGAAACTGCAATTTTAACTGACCCAAGCGTGATGGCAGACATTGCGAGCGAACATCAAAAACGAGTCAAATGTTTAGAACGAAAAAGGCCACATTTTAAAAATACGGTCAGTAATCCCCAATAATCTACCAGTGGAACGATACAGCAAACAAGAAAGCGATCACAATGGCACAGCGCTGCTGGAAAATCGTATGTCGAATGTAGTGACAGCGATTAAAATTTTGACTAATTTATGCTCTAAAATTCACCACTGTATGAAATAAATGACTTCTTTATTCTTGAATTTGTACTATTTAAAAAAACAATATCTATTTTTTCACGTATCAATGTGTCCTGATCATTAAAGAAGGGGGGTCGGAGTTAGGCCAGGGGGGAGGGGGGGGGGGGGGTCGGAGTTAGGCCATGGTTTTTGAACATGTCGAAAATGGAGTGTCACAAAAACCTCGACATTTTTGGACTTTTTTCAGTTTTTCACCAATAACTCCTAAACGATGCATTTCTGGGAAAATTGTATTCTTTTAGAAATTAAAGTACATAAAATTCACCGTCAAATGAGTACCATATATTTGAAATTAAGTCAAGTGGTATGGACGATATGCATGTTTAAAAAACAACCGTTATCCAATTTTTGAAGGAAAAATCATATTTTTTTGATTTTTAAACCTTATTTCCATTACGTAAAATGTATTATATAATTATTCTGTATTTGGAGTTTATATTGCAGCGAATGCTGTATCAGATATACGTAAGCTGCATGCTTCTTCCCCCTCCCTTGCTATACACCTCTTCGCAGAAACCGGGTCGCTCGAGTCGCGGCCGTGTCGCGGTTGAAAAGTTCTTTCACCGAGAAGTATCTTGCTCGCTATTTATCGTTTATGTGAGGCTAAATTATAAATTAAACATTTTAGTTATTCACGCTGTTGCGATTAACGATAGACATAATTATGAATATTGATTCTTACCGCTCAGTGTCATCGCGATCGAAATACCTTTTGTGGTGTTTCATTGTGCACTACTAAACAACATGTAGATGCAAGGTTATCTAGAATAACTAGAGATAACAGTGACTACAAGAAATTCATAGATTGGTTCCTTTGCCACAATCCATTTCCAGTAGGGGAGTACGTAATGTTACTGTCTTCCGGAGTTGTAGATGATGAAAACGTAAATTGCCGTCTGTCAGACCAAATCAAAAATTCCAGTCTCGAAAGCATTATCGGAAGCAATTTTGGTCAAGTGAAGTTCTGCAGAAAGAAAAGAATGTTACCCATGCGAGGCTTCACCAGTAGTGTAAAGTTGCATGACGAAGTGCTCTCTATTTGATTGTGTTATGTCTTCGCGAAGGGCTACTCACGACCGAACCGCTTGGCTGCTAGCTTTCGACTGACTCACGAGCTATCCTACCCGACACGCACCCGCAGGTAGCGAGGGCGAACGGGACTTTTGGAAACTCCGGAATGTACGCAAGTTCTCGAACATTTCGGAGGTATCTGTTACAGGACGCTTCTTTGGTCGGGCCCACTGGCAGGTAACGGGGCAAGCGGAGCCTCTGGGGATGTCCGTGATGGGTGGAAAGACTCTCGAACATTCCGGAGGCACTCATTCATGCGCCTTCTTGGCCGGGGCGCAACACCTCCCTCCTTAGGCTTGCTGCTACGTGCGCTTTGACCTCGCCGGTTCCGTTTGGTATTGCAGACGGTCCGGTTCTCTACGTATCCGTGTGGAACGTCGGGGTTGCTCTATGGTTGCCGAGGTCATTTGCGGCTCCGGCGTCGAAGGTTCGGCCTCGGATGTGGTAGGTGCTGGTAAATCGAATGTGTCCAGAAATAGGTGGAGTTATTCCTTGTCAACATCCGTTCGTGGTCGTAGTTGGTTGACATGATATTGTCCTGCTCCCGTTTGGCTTTTGACGGTATACACGACTCCTTGCCTCTTCTCTATTTGTCCTGCTTTCCATCGGGCATTTTCCGAACGCTTGGCGAAGACTAAGTCATCTGGCGCAAATGCCCGGGCTCAAGCTCGGGCTCCATGGTGTTTATCGTATTGAGCTGCCATTGCTTGGTCGCGGTCCGTTCCGCGTTTTGATAGCAGGGGGAGTCCGAGTCCTGTTCGCGGCATTCGTCCTAGGAACACTTCAGCCGGCGACTTTCCGTTGGGTGTTGACTGGCACGGCGTCGTTCGCTGATTTGTCCTTCGAAATCCATGTGTAGACGTTGCCACGGGTACATAGCCTTGGGCCATGGTTGAAAGGCGTTTTTGATCTGATTTTTTGCTGCTTCTGCGCATTGCCGACATGCTTTTACGATCTTCTCGATATATTTGTTGATGTGTTTCCAGTAGACGTATGCTCTAGCCAATTGTTTCATGCGTTGAATCCCGGGATGACCTTGATGAAGGAGCTTGAGAACAGCTGAGTGGTAGCGTTGTGGTACCACGACACGTTCTTTAAACATGACGCACTCTTGAATTATCGTTAAGTGCTTCTTTTGGCAATAGAAGAGCTCGACGTCGTCATCGATTGGCCAATCGTTTTCTCAGAGTGCGGTTTTCACCATCGTTAACGTCTTGTCGCTCATTGTTGCGTTAACCAGATCGGTGAAAGTGATGGGCAGGTTTCGAACATCTTCGGCGAGTCTTGCGCCCAGTTCGACACGGAGCGCGCCGATGACGACCGTGTCGTATGAGCTACTGGTGGTGCTGGCGATCAATCTCAACAATGCGTCAGCTTGTCCGAAATTGTGGGTCCGTTGATACTCTATGTGGAAGTCATATGATCGCAATATGAGTGCCCCTCGCTGGAGTCTGTTTGCTGCGTATCCTGGGACCCCCTTCTTGGAACCGAATATTCGCAGCAGCGACACGTGATTCGTTTGAAGCGTAAAACGTTGACCGTAGACCATTTTGTGGAATTTCGTTACGGCGAATATTAATGCGAGTCCTTCCTTCTCGATTTGGCTGTAGTTTTGATCAGCCGAAGTGAGTGCACGGGAAGCATGAACGACTGCTTTGCGGGATCCATTGGGCATGGTGTGTAGCAAAATCGCGCCAATATTCCTTGATTTGACGCATCGGCAGCTACGATCATTGGGAGTGTTGGATCGTAGTGTGTTAGGCGTAGGTCGGACGTGAAACGTTTTGGAGCTGCTGGAATGCTTGTTTGCATGCGTGGTTCCAATTCCATGTTTTGTCCTTCCTCGGTAGAAGATTCAATGGCCTCCGCATTTTAACCATATTCGCAACGTACGGTTGGTAGTTATTTACCATGCCCAGATAGGATTGGAGAGTCGCGACATCGGTTGGTACTGGCATGTTAGCGATGGCCTGGATCTTCTCTGGGTCAGATCCGCGGCCGCTTTTGTCAATGATGTGCCCAAGGTATTTGATTGACGGTTGGGCGAAACGACACTTCTCCTCCTTGATCTTGTATGCGTATTCTGAAATTGCTTGGAATACGGCGTGTAAGTGCTCGTAATGTTCTTTGCTCGACTTGCTGACGACGATGATGTCGTCCAGGGATGCAATCGCGAAGTTGAATTTGGCGAGCATAGAGTCCATGATCCGCTGGAATGTGCCTGGTACTGGTTTCGCGCCGAATGGGAGACGGTTGTACTGGAACAATCCTTGAGGCGTGTTAATAGTGCATACCTTTCTGGACTGGTCGTACAACTTGGAGATAGGCGACTGAAAAATCGATTTGGCTGAAAATCGTTCCTCCATTGAGAGTCCCAAAGATATGTTCTGGAAGTGGAAGAGGATGGCTGTCTAATTCCAATTCTTGGTTAAGTTCAGTTGAGTAATCGTTGCATACACGGACTGCTCCATTCGGTTTTCGTATGGCTACGGTGGGTGCCACTCATTCCGCGTAGGATACTGGTGTGATGACGCCGAGGCTCTGGAGTCGGTTCAGTTCGTCTTTGACGGCGTCCCGACTTGCGTATGCGATGACACGCGCGCATTTGAACGTAGGTAACACGTTGTGTTTCACCTGTAGCTGAGCCTTTAGTTTAGTACACAAACCGAGTCCTGGTGCGAAGACGTCCTGGAATTTGTCACTGATCGACTTGAAAATCTCGGTCGGTGGTGTGTGTACGGCATTAATAGTCCAGTAATTTTTTAGTTGTATGTCTAGGAATCAAAGTGCGTCGCAAGCATAGATGCCTAGTAAGTTGTCGGCACCTGCTTTAGCGACGCATATACCTTGCTGTGTTGAGCGGCCATTGAAACTCAACTTCATTCTAAGCTGTCCGATGAATGTGGTGCATGCTGTTCCGTCGAACGCCTGTCCCTGTGTGTTGCAGCTAGCGAGCTCCGGTGAACTTATTGCGCGACGTGTGTCCTCATTGATAATGTTGACCTCCGAGCCAGGATCGATCATGAAATTGACTGGCGATCCATCGATTTGTACGTCGCAGCGGATTAAGTTCCTCGTTTGGCTGATGCTGTTTACCCGCACGTAGTTTACTTTTTTAGAGTGTCCTTTGGTTCGGCGATATTCGTGTACGGCCGCGCAGACTTTCTCTATATGTCCTTTCTCTTTGCACTTTGTACATACGTGCTTTGTATAAGGGCACTCCTTCGACCAGTGTAGTCCGTCGCAGCGGAAGCAGTTGGTTTTCGGTAGTTCCGATCCCCTTCGCTCCTTCCTGTCGGTCTTCTTTGCCTGAATGGCGTTGACCTTGTGTTGTACTTTTTCGAACAACCTTGCTTCGGATGATGTCTTCAGGGATGCTCGAACATCTTCGACCAACTCGTCGAACTCGATGTTATTCCCCTTTTTGCGGAGCTGGTGCAACACACGCGTGCGGGCTGCATTATTCACTGGTGATTTCATCGCGACCATATACATGAAATACTTGAACTGCTCCTCTGAGAGTTTGGAGTAGTTATATCGCTGATACGCGTCACAGAAACGATTGGTGAACGCGTCGAATTGCTTCTCATCGGTTTTCGTGATTTCGAGGAACGCGAGACGGTCAAGATCTATTGATGTCAGACGTGCGAATAGCTTTTTTAGTCGTTCTATTGTCTCGGAATACTTGAACTCGAGTACGTCTTTAGGTGAGCAGTTCCTTTGGTACTCACGGAATGCCGTACTGGAGAGTTTGCTGATGATGAGTTTCACCCGGTACGCGTCCTGTTCCTCTGTATATGGTAGCTTTACATTCGGGAAAGCACAATCTACCGCCAACTCGAAGCGTTTCATCCAACTGTCAAAGACGTACGGGTCGTCGTCATCCGTGATGAATTCCTGGAGGTGGATGGCTTGTGTGTTGATTGCCTGACTGGATGAGACTACTGGTGAGTGTGGCCTTGCTGATGGTATTGTGTCCAATTTCTTCATCATGGCCATCACCACATCCTGCTGCTTCAACATTAGCTGTAGTAGCTCGGTGGAACTGGGTGCTCTGGCCATTACGACTGCGCCACTGTTATGTTTTCGCGAAGGGCTACTCACGACCGAACCGCTTGGCTGCTAGCTTTCGACTGACTTACGAGTTTTCCTACCCGACACGCACTCGCAGGTAGCGAGGGCGAACGGGACTTTTGGAAACTCTGGAATGTACGCAAGTTCTCGAACATTCCGTAGGTACTTGTCACCGGACGCTCCCTTAATCGGGCCCACTGGCAGGTAACGGGGCAAGCGGAGCCTCTGGGGATGTCCGTGATGGGTGGAAAGACTCTCGGACATTCCGGAGGCGCTGATTCATGCGCCTTCTTGGCCGGGGTGCAACAGATTGACGGTGGGTTCCTACTTCACCGAGTACCGTAGGAGTTTAAAGAAAGGTTCTCTTCAATCCTCAACAAATACGTAGATTATGTGAAAAAATATTTTCGGGCGCGATCAATCATAGTATTTAATGGCTGTCCAGATGACCCTACAGAGAAGAGCACAAAATCTGCAGAACGCCTTAAAAGGAACAAGTGTATTGCAGCGAACAATGAATTTGGCGAAACAATGTTACTGACAATGTCAAGAGATAAATTTATCTCGAATGAAGGGGACAAAAACGAATCATCTCAATGCTGATTCAGAAATTGGCAGATGAAAACATCGCAGTCGAACAACCTGCAGAGGATGCCGACACAACCATTGTCAGAAGGGCTATAGAAAAGTTCCCCCGGAGGAACAATGCTCCCCCGGGGGTAGGATAAATGGCGCAGGCGCCACATAAGAAAACAAAACAAGTCCAAAATTATACATAAATATTAATACAAATATAAGGGGGGCGGCTAATTACCCATCCCCCACTATTGGGGGCCCGTCGTTTTAAAGGAATATCTATTTATTTGTGCTGACGGGCCCTTACAATATAATACTGATGATCCCCCGTCGCCTTTACAGCAGACAGGGGATGTGACGCCATATCTGCGGGACAAGGACAGGACGGCACCAACAGAAATCCAGCGGCACACCATGACCAGCCATCCCCCGATCCATCTTTCAATGGACCGAGGCCGACCGGCCAAGGGGTACCAGCTCCATCAATCAGCGCGATCAATCATAGTATTTAATGGCTGTCCAGATGACCCTACAGAGAAGAGCACAAAATCTGCAGAACGCCTTAAAAGGAACAAGTGTATTGCAGCGAACAATGAATTTGGCGAAACAATGTTACTGACAATGTCAAGAGATAAATTTATCTCGAATGAAGGGGACAAAAACGAATCATCTCAATGCTGATTCAGAAATTGGCAGATGAAAACATCGCAGTCGAACAACCTGCAGAGGATGCCGACACAACCATTGTCAGAAGGGCTATAGAAAATGCTACACACTCCGAACGTGTGATTGTGGTAGGAGAAGACATTGATATTTTAGTAATTATTACTGCGTTAGCTACTAATAGCTACCTAGCTAGCTAGCTACTAATCCGTTTTTTTTATGAAGCCTGTACATGGAAAATCAGAGACCGTCTTCTATTCCCCGACACACTTCAAAATGTCAAAAAAAGTTAAAGAAAATATATTATTTCTTCACGCGTTCAGCAGATGCGTTTCAACATCAGCCATTTTCAGACAGGAGAAGATGAAGTTTGTAAAGCTTCTCGGCAAAGATGCGGAGGTACAAAGGACTGTCGAAATATTCAAAAACCGTGACGCGACTACAGATGAAATTTAAGGGGTTGGTGCAAGAACCGGTCAAAGGCCAACTTTTGCAAAATTGGCTTTTCGGTGGTTATAAGAAGTTATAGCTTTCGTTTAGAGTAAGAACCAAATATGTAGTGTTTATACTTTTAGACTGAGGTGCACGTGTCCGTTTCTTGCATCAGTTAGTGTCTGAGCTCAGTCAAGAAGCTTCTTTCCATTGGTGGCAATAATCAATCATGTGTTTCACTGTTGCGCCCCGGTCAAACTTTAACAAAGCCATTTTTTTTGTTCTGATGATAAATTTGTACACTACATGTTTAGAACTGTATGTACATTTTTAGAACTACATGTACTGAATAGTACTCCTTGATAGAGCACTATTGGAAGAAGTTTACTGTACAACGAGTTACACAAGATATGCTTCTTGACTTCAAGTCATATTTACAACCATTTTTTAAGAAATCATCCACGATGGAAAAGAAGTCATTCACGATTTCTAAATATCATATCTATGTCCTAACTTAACCTAATATAACCTTACCAAATCTAATTTATTTATATTTCAATGTGTTAGGTTAGGTTAGGTTAGAATCGGCGGAGCGAGCGAAGCGAGCGAAGCCACAAAAGCTATTTGCCTAAAGTTACTATTTGCCTGCGACATATATATATCGTATATCGTATATTTGTCTATGATTCTACACATCCGGATCATGTATATTTAGCAGATAACCATAACATAGACACCGTGACAGGTAATAAAATAATAATAGTTAACTGTACGTCCAGTCTCCTAAAACCTGCTTTTTGCTATAGGATATCCATTACGTAGAAATCCCGGAACTGTTATAGATTTGAATGGTGCCCCTAAAGCATACCATGAAAACCTGCTGCTAAACCTCAAAAATTTGACAGCATAATGCTTTTGATTAGGAAATACGTGTCACCAGTTCATCATCTCTTTTTCGAAAATATGAAGAGAGCAGAAGTGAACGAGAACGATTCCGAGTGAAACATTTCTGTTTGTAGCTTTGTATTGTGAGCTAATTATGTTCTGTTCATGAGGTAGAGATATGTTTCGTTTATGGTTGTAGTCAAATAAAGCCATTGGTACATTTTTTTTGAAATTTTCATGTACTTCAATATGGTTTTGCTTTTCGTTGGTAGCAAAAACGAGCCACGTGCCGTTTTCACATTTAAATAAAAGTATCGATGATAATCAAAACAATAGTGTCCATCACGCTTTATACTTCTATTGCATCAATGATCACAGGTAAGTAGACAGAGTCAGTCTAATTTCCTCTCTGAATGAAACACGCTTTAAACTGTTCACCAAATCCTTAGTACAGAATACTTTCAACTTGGCTACTCTTCCTCCAACTGAAGAAGCTGCTAGACTGCACGCAATGAGGGCCTTTCTACAAATTCATTTGTGGAATGGTCATTTGATTGACCCAATTCAATGAGGTTAGAAGGTTACTAAGTATGGGCTGCTACCAGTACCATCAACAGCTGAACAAGCCCCGCAGGAACTGCTTAATAACACAGCCTGTAAATGTTTGAAAGTGTGCCGAAATGCTTGTGGTTGCAGGAAACAAGGAATAAAATGTTCTCCAATATGCTATAATTGCAGAGAAGCGTCCTGCACCAACACACCAGATGAAATTGATGACGATGAAGTGATGCTACCTGACAATGATGACGAATTAGAAGACCTTCAGGATGACGAGAACCTTAAAATTGATCAAATGCTTCAGTCAGCTTCTACTTCCAAATGCAGCAAATTCAATTAACGTTGTATTTATATAATTTTTAAAATTTTTTGTCAATTACCCACACATCAAAACTTTCATCACAATGTGGGTTTTTATTTTGAAATCCCTGGATTCACCACTAAATATTATACCAGAGTGTTCGTATATACGATCTGATACACGACATGATAACTGTAGGATATCCAACTATTACATTATTTATTTCATATATTACATTTTATATTGCGAAAATAAGGCGCTTAAAAGTTCAAAACACAATTTTTTTTAATGGAAAATATCGTCGTTTTTTGACATCGCATATCTTCCTAATTACTTGGCGCAAGTTTAAGTATATGGTACTCATTCGACGCAAAAATTTATATCCATTAATTTATAAAAGAATGAAATTTTTCTATAAATGCATCATTTAGGAGTTATTAGTGAAAAACTGAAGAGTCCAAAAATTTCGAGGTTTTTGGGACACCCTTTATAGAGCACAAGCAGAAAATTGGTGCAAACTTTAAAAAACTCTTTTTACATGCAAATGAAAAAATTTAAACAATTTCCAACTTTCCGCGAATAAATTCGCCTACAGACCCTATGTTGCCTGGCCTAAGACGGAAAAACAACTTTCAGAGCAGCTAGGAGGAACTCAATAAACTATTTCCTATCGCTCTGAAGCAAATGGGGAAGATTCGAAAAGGAACAAAGTGGGTGCTATACTCTTGTACTCGAGCAAATAAAAGTAGCCGTCTTGACATATGTTTGAATCTCAACAACAGGCAACAAAGAAAGTCTTTTTTGTGGAACATAGTGGCCGGCGATGAAAAGTGGATTTATTTTGATAATCCGAAACGCTGATATTACATTGGGTTAACCCCGGCGAGCCGACGACATCGACGCCAAAGTGCAATATTCACTGTAATAAAGTCATGCTCTATATATGGTGGGATAGGAAGGGCGTACTCCATTATGAACTTCTGAAACCAGATCAGACAGTTACTGCCGATCGCTATCGTCAACAATTAAAACGACTGCACCAAGAAATTGACCAAAAGCGTCCATTTACTGGTAAAGGAAAACGTCCAGTATAACTGCTCCATAACAACGCCAGGCCTTATGTGGGTTGACTGGTGAAGGATACGTTAATGGCTCTTGGATGGAAAGTTGTACCACACCCGGCGTATTTACCAGACTTAGCTCCAATTGATTTTCACTTGTTTCGGAAAATGCAAAACGAATTGTCCGATGTGCGATTCAAAACATTTGAAGAAGTCCAAAAATGGGTCGATAACTTCCTTATCTCGCAAGATGAAACTTTCTTTGAGGAAGGCATACGGATGCTGAAGGTCACTGAAAGTGAGGGGGATTATTATGATGAATAAATGTATTTTACTTTTTTCAAAAATAAATTTTGAATTTTTGAAAAAGTGTCCTAAAACTTATTTGTACACCTAATATATGAAGCGAATAATAGTGATGTAAGCAGTTACCTTTTTTATTTCGTTATAAAAATGCAAGTTTTTAAAATTGCAGGACTGCATTAGTTAACAATAGTGAGAAGACGGACATGATCGTCTTACATGCCAATTGCAATAAAAATAAACGTGTCGCTGCTCGTTTATACACAGAAAGTTATCCCGATCGCATGCAGCCCCAAGGGAATATCTTTCCAATATTAGATCGATGATTACGGGAAACCGGTACATTTGAGCCTCAAGGAAATCCTGGAAGCAAATACTGTTTTGAAATGGCTTTATAAAATTTTTTCATAATTTTTTTACGTTACTACTAATATACGCACGTATTTATAATCAACTTCATCGAAGTTGGAAATCGGTATTCGGGTATCCGGATAGTAAAATAAGCAATAAGAAATCATAAAATATTACCATCTCAGTTCTATAAGAGATGGTAATTAAAAACAATGAAACTAATCAGACGTCAAATTTTGTTGGGTTTATAAATTCGAGGCAGGCCTATAATGGTATATGTCAAACAGAATATCGGAAGGATCGTAGAAAATTCTCAAACGAGTACACGGGCTGTGGCAGCGGAAGTTGAAATCGAAATGACAAGTATGCTCGAAATTTTAAAGGCAGAGAACTTTCATCCATTCAAAATAAGATACCTACCTCCATACACACTCTCTCTCTCTCTCTCTCTCTCTCTCTCTCTCTCTCTCTCTCTCTCTCTCTCTCTCTCCCTCTCGGGGTGGAAGAACTAATACGCCGAGTGTGAATTACTGTGGTTCGTATTGTTGGATCAGTACGCTGACGATCCTACGTTCGTTAACCCTTTCGCTGCTCCAGACGTATAAACACGTTTCTGGCCAGGACTGCTATAGACGTATATGTACGTTTCTCCTACGTAACGGTAGAAAAACTACCGTACGGCGGTCACGTTCCTTAGAAGTAATTCAGCAGTGAAAGGGTTAAAGGCTGGCCATCCACTGGAGCCGTATTCGTCCGAGTAATCAGTCGGCCGACCTATGACAGACTACGGCCGACTAATCCCAAGACAAACGTAGGTGTTCACGTGCGTATACTGCACATAGCCTGGTCGGCCGAATGCGACCCAACACGGCCGACTCACTGTTGGACCCCACTAAAATGGGATAGTCGGACGTTAAAAAAGCAAATACTTGAAGGTTCACTAGGTTATTGCAGTTTTATTGAAGTGAAATTTCTTTGCTGAGGGTACTAAAAGCGCGCTCGATGCAACGAAAAAACCGTAACGAAACCCACACACTCCAGCGCTACCGTACGTGCCTCACTCATACAGCGATCTCGACTCTGCCCCATTACACCGCTCTCGACTCTGCCCCATCCCACCACTCTCCAACCCTTCCCCATTCCACCGCTTACGACCGAGCGTTAATTAAAGCCATGTGTCGACTTTGCGAGGCTGGATCGCGTGGCCGCCGCGCGAGGCATGCCTCGCGATGGATCGCCTTGCCTCGTGAAGCTGCCGCCGTTCGTTTGTCTACATATTCCGAGGCAAAAAAGTCTTGAGGCTGCCTTGCGCGGCGGCCTCGCGAGCCAGCCTCCCAAATTATGTATTCCGTCGCAAAGGGGACTTCTACGTCATTTCTTACCGATCACCATTATCGCAACCTAAGTAACGCGTTAATCTAGATCTAATCTGTACATCGGTCGCAACGGCGACGCGAGCGGTAT
Organism: Xiphydria camelus; assembly: GCA_963678675.1. Classification (NCBI taxonomy): domain Eukaryota; kingdom Metazoa; phylum Arthropoda; class Insecta; order Hymenoptera; family Xiphydriidae; genus Xiphydria; species Xiphydria camelus. Next base: position 17,398,053 of record OY783195.1, read on the forward strand.
GTCTTGGTGAATGTAGGTTGCGAATGCGTTCGCAGTCCCTCACATTTCCCTTAAAACAACCTCGCAGTGTATCTAATTGTAAACCACGGCTACATCACGGAATTACTGCATCTCTTTGAATCCAATATAATCACCAGTAACCCAGATAGAAAAGTTCCTCCAGAATTGCGGTACAATGCCACGGTAGAAATATCAGGTTCTACCGACACGACGTGCTTCGACAAGGTTTGCATCAACTTTGGCGGTATATTGGCGGCACTGCACTAATCCTGTAGCACTTTTCTATCTGAGAATATTGTGAGTGCAGTGTTAAATCATTTCAACTAACCGATACGGTTTAAATCCAGCTCTCCACGTTTTCGATCACTAGTCGTGTCACGCAGTAGTGTCTTCCAGATTTACGACCCCGAGGAGATCTACTCTTCATCGCACTTGTTATAGTTATTAACTTGAAACTGAAGAATAAATGGAGCAAAAATCAATCGCTGTTTAGAGACTGTGCAGAGGGGATCTGGTTTGTGTTGCTCGAGAGGGTTTCTTGGGGCGATGAAAGCTATTGTTTAGGCATATTATGAGATGACGCAGTGTCGCACCGCCACTAAGAGGACTGTTCGGGCTCACCATAAATCTAGCGTTTAGGATCCTTTCTTTGGCGTATCCGTAAGATGATATGAGAAGCCAGACTAGAGGGCGCAGAGTTAGTTGTGAGTTGTTTGTATTTCGTTTGTCGCATTTTTAGTTTTCCGGATTTTACCGCGTCGAGTGGCCGGCCATACGGAGCTCGTGTAGTCTGCGATCGGAGTCGCGACCTTTCTCGAGTAACCATCGTGCATTACTGTGCATTATTTTGTGTGTGTGTGTGTGTATAATAAAATTACTATGGCAAAAACAGGAAAACAACGGGCAAAAGAGTTTCGTGACAGGCAACGTGCAAAGAAAGCAATAACGAAAGCGATGACGAAAGCGATGTCGAAGGCAATAGCTAAAACTGGTACAGAACGAAGTCGAGAATGGAGAGAGAGATTTAAATTAACACAATCAAATAGTGATGTATCTGATAAAAAAAAACAAAACGTGTGGCCGCCACGCGCGGAAGAAGTGGAACTTCGATACCGATGGATTGAAAAGAAAACTGAACGAGTAATCAACAATATTAATACCCTGACATTTCCAGATAATGTAGTTCATGGTATTATTATTGTTGCTTACTCGTTTAGTTGTCTTTTCAACCCATCGGTATCGAAGTTTCACTTCTCCCGCGCGTGGCGGCCACACGTTTTTTGTATACTTTTCATTTATAAATAACTATTTTGGGCGATATCATGGATAGTGAGAAACTAAAGGCTCCAATACACGGTCCGGCAGGCCTGTCAGTTCTGACTGTTCAGGCAGCCGGAGGAAAAACAAAACTATGTTCGTCCACCGGCAGACCTGACAAGGGCGCAGGTAAATGACTGTTCAGTCAGAACTGACAGGCCCGCCGGACCGTGTGGAGAGACAACAGTCCATCCGGCGATCGACCTTCAGGCGGACTGTTCAGTCAGAACTGACAGGCCTGCCGGACCGTATATTGGCACGTTAAGTGGTTACATCTAGTCAGAATTTTCGAAAAAAATCGATTTTTCGTTTTCGATGGATTCTTAAAGTATAACCTTTCAAAAATATTCTCTGAAAATTTCAAGTCGATCCGTTCAAAATTGAGCGAGTTACGGCCGTTTTTACAGTTACGTTCTGCGAGCCGCGCGACGCAAGTATAACGGAGTTAAACGCGTTTTTCTCGAAACGACATTTTTCAAATCGGTGGACACGATTACAGACAAACTTCTCAACGGATTTTAATTAAATTTTGGGTAATTGTTGACGATAACATTGTCTCGTGATTGAACCTAGGATTTTGATTTCTGATCAAAATTACTATTTTTTTTGCAAGTTAAAAGGGCTAAATTATTGGCCAAATAAGAGCTCTTTTCTTTACACGGTCGCCATTTTGTGTCGAATCACCATAAATTAATTTCCTACGTTCAATCACTAGTCCATTCAATGTAGAATAAAGTGCAATTTTGTTTGTTTGTTTCAGATAAACGGTTATCGAGAAATCGTGTCCACCGCGCATCCCTACCGCGAAAATGTGCTCCCGGCGACAGGCTATAACTCCGCCATTTTTTATTAATTATCTTCATAAAAATTCGCGAATAAAGTTTAAGAATAAAGTATTTGAACGTACAAATAGTTGTTTCAATCTACCTTATACTTTCAGAGAAAAACATGTGAAAAATGAGGTCCGGAGCAAGCTCGTGACTGCAGGTAGCTCCTTAATAAGCATTGTAAATGCAAAAACTCCATTGTGGGATATGCATGATAAAAGATATCATCAATTTGACCATTTCATAATTGATGGGTGAATTGCCTCTAAGATATACTAAAATGTCCCCATATCCATTCTCTAATAGTCGAAAAATGTTTCACTGTTTCTCTTTAATTCCTCGTGTAAATGATGAAATTCTCCTAGATTTTTCCTTTTGCTTAATATGGAGTTGACCCAGTACTTTCTTTTTAAACCACTAGTATCCTTATTAACTTTTAACCGTCGCCTCACGAGGTATGTATTTTCTAGGAAATATAAATCACTATTCATTTTGTATGACTAAAATCAAATTACAACTTCGTCACACGAACGTAAAATAGTAGACAGGTTGCCCTGTTTGTCTCGGAACTCTCGGGGAGAATCTGGCTGCAATGGACGTCCAAATCGTCCGTTAAGTCGGCCGACTGATTATTCGGACGAATACGGCTCTAATGGACGGCCAGCCTTAAGGAGATCCTCTTTACGGACGAATCGACCCTTTACATAAAGGGATGAGTGAATAACCACAACACCCATTACACAGGCCTGCGAAATTAAAGTTTTTGAAAAATACAAGAGAAGTTTTCGCTGATTTTTATGTTATTTAGTGTGCTGATTTCTAAAATGACCTCCATTTTTTTCCATCTCGTCAGGATTTTTTGTAAAATCGATATCGCTATTTTTGCTAGAATCCTATTTGAAAATTAATTATCTCGAACAATTTTGCGTACTATCTGGCAACAGTGGTTTTTATCTATTGAAATATATGTAAAATAATCGATTCTTGGTAAGGCAAATTAATTTTTCAGCAATCGATTATTTTGTATAGGTTTAAATGGATGAAAACCACTGTTCGACCAGATCGCAGGAGTCGCCTCTGGTCGAGAGGAAAACTGAACGTTCCCTTGGGTTTGAACTTAAATACATCAACTTATGGTGTAGTTTCTAGAGAAAAATCACCAACATACTATTTTAATTTCTTTTTAAACCCTTTGCGGTGGAGGGGCGCCTTAGAGGCGCCCGGGTAGTGTCTAGCTTCCGCGGCCGGCGGTTCGATCCGTCACTCAGCGACGCCGAACTCGATATGTTTCGACTCCACGTGCGAGAAAACATTAAACATTCTCGCCCGGATTGTTTGAGAAGTCCACTCGAGCGGCACTGCACCATATTTTCACACATAAACACGATATGTTTATTTCCGATGCGCGATAAGATTTATTGCTCGGGCGGTACGACGCGTCCACTCGAAGTGTGCCCGTACCTATACTGTGCCCTGGCGCTTTCGAACTCGATAGGTATGTTTATTTCCTAGTGCAATAAGGTATTTCGTAAACGAGGCTCGGCCTGCATTCTTATTCAACGTAGTTAGTCTCAACTTTGCATTCGCTTGGAATAGTCGTGCACTTGGGGATTGTTTTACTAAATACCACACAAAAATTAATTACAGAGTATAAAATTTAACAATTTCTGGTGTATTCAATACAAAAATATATAAATTCGTGAAATTTTATTATTTGTAAACTGTTGTTCGTGTCCGACATCGTCTCGAGTCGCTGGTTCGTCCGCGCGAAAACGCTTTCCTAATATCGGTAAAATCGCCGTTTTCAAAAAAACTTGACGTGATAGAACTTTTTTATTATTTTTTTCTCAATCAACACCAAAAAAGACAAAGTTCAGTTATCACTTCCCTTGCATTTTTTTCATCGCAGGCCTGTGTTATTAGTCGATAGAGGATCCTCCAAGAATAGCGAGAGACGTATTAAGGAGAGTATGGAATTCGGATCATCAGTCTATACGAAGATAATACAGTCACACAAAAGAAAGTGGGGTATACTTTTGATGCGATATATATTATCCGTAATTATTCTTCCTTCTGATCACGAATCCGGTGTCAAAATTTTGGCGGAATCCGTCGATTTTCAAAAATCTCGTCCGCCATATTGGATCCGCCATCTTGAATTTTTGAAATCTGACTTCAAATTCGTGATCAGCGATCAAAAAACCTCCCTGTACCAAATTTGATATGAATCCGTCGATTTTCGAAAATCTCGTCCGCCATATTGGATTTGCCATCTTGAATTTTTGAAATCCGACTTCAGATTCGTGATGAGCGACCCAAGAAACCCCATATACCGAATTAAGTTTAAACTATTAACTTTTTGAAAATCATGACCTCTGGCTGGTTTTTTGAGATTAAAAAAAAATGTGATGTGATGGCCAAATTTTGACACCGGATTCGTGATCAGGAGACAAAATTACTACAGATAACATATATCGCATCAAAAGTATACCCCACTTTTTTTGTGTGTCTATGTAATGAATGGCTATCAAAATCATCGGATCTAACACCATTTGATCTTTTCCGGTGCATCATTTAAAGAATGTGATACATAAAACACGTTTAGTAAACACAGGGGAGCTCAAAGTGCGCGTAACAGCTGCATGTAGAGCGATAACGCCTCAAACGTTAGGCCGCGTTAGACAGAAAATTGTGAGAAGAAGTAGTCTTTATAACAACTAGACCATTACTGCCGATGTCACACACGCGTGTACCATCGGCTATTTCCCTTAAAGGCCGGCGTCACACGGTGTGTGCCAATAATAAAAGGTAGTACCATAGCTCCCATAGCTCAGTATCTTGTCCACTTCTGGGTGTTGATGTACTAGGGTTTTCGGCCTGTGAAGAGCAACTCGTAAAATTCTTTGGTTTTAAAGTTGTTTTATTCTATAGTGTTTCCACATGGATCCAGATATCCCAGGACCGTCTAAACCAAAAGGAAAGTGTACTAGTAGTGAAATGAAAAAAACATTAAAACGGCCGGTGGCACACCTTGTTTGACATACCTCTGTACTATCTAAAATCATGCCAAATTAACTAATAAAGGTTGTACTTCATATAAACATAGAAATTAACAGAAATACAAAAGTTCATATAACGGCTCCTAACATGCGCATGGCAAATCTGATCGGCAGTGAACGTGTTAAAGCAAGATTTGTCTACGCCTGCCGCTGCAGCCAACGCTATCCGGCAACAATGAAGTGGAATCATTTTACGAAAGAAGAACTGGAGTTTGCCTCGGCGTGCCCCAAGTAATCAAGATTAACTGATAAGATGAGCTGGAATAAAGGGAACATACCGGAGGAATATCATAGAAAGTCATCAGGAAGCTTCACAGAATAAGCAGATCCGCGCAAGTAGATTTTACATTTAGTTCTTGGCGCAAGATTTTATCGGGTCTCTTGATTCTACTATTATTGCGGATAGGTTGAACTCTATCCGTTTCTCTGTTAAACGATTCCACTTTATTTTAGATACAAATTAGACGCAGACAAATCTAGCTCTTTAATGGTCTAGTCGTTATAAGAACCACTTCAGAAAAGATGTCTTCACAAACGGTTGTTGTTACGATTGGCTTTCTAACATGGCCTAAAGGCAGCTACACACGTAACCGTATACTTGACAAGTATGCTTGTATAAGTTTTTGTGCATGTTTACTTAAAAATGCATCCGCCCCACACGTAACTGTATACTTGGCAAGTATGCTTGTACAAGTTTTTTGTGCATGCTTACTTTAAAATGCATCGGATCCAGACATGGTACAAACATTTGAGCAGTTAATTCAAGTACAATGGTTGAGGACGACATGCTCGCTTTGGCTGCTGTTATTGTGATTCTCAAAAAAAAGTGCAAGAAAAAGAGCACATTGTTAGCTCTCGGACTACAATGAATGATATAGAAAACTATACGTTCGAAATGCTGCTCTACAAATTCAGGTTTGCACAAGTCTATCGTGATCATATAGACATTGATGTACACTTGCGCCAGCCCAGCTTGTACAAGTTACAGTATAGAAATTCAAACATTTTCATGTCTTGTACAGGCAAAGACTTGTGCAAGTTTTTCATACACACCCTTATGTGTAATTGTAGAAAAAGCTTGCACAAGCATACTTGTCAAGTATACAGGTACGTGTGTATCCACCTTAACCCTGCAGTGGTCGCACGGCGTACTATTGTACTCCAGCTGTGTTTATAACATTGACCTTCTGCGCATGTTTAACGTTTGAGGGCGTGGCCTTCCCTACTTTCCGCTTAGATGTTTAGGTACGTGTCTGGCTAAAAATAGCTTCAGTATATCTTACACTGTTCGACTTGGAAAGGATGTTATCTTTGCAGACGCAGCCAAAATAAGAGAACCAGACGGTCTTGTAAGCAGTGTGGTAAATGGACATGTCCAGAACACTGCAATGACATTTGCGACAACTGTTTAAACTAATATGATTAATGAGTACTCATTTTTATACCTATTACTATTTACTGTTTAAATTTTGTTTTCCTTACCTTTGATTGTAGAAACATCGTTATTTTTATTCAAAAGTCCGTAATAAAGTCCTTTAAAGAAATTAAGGCGTTAACTAACTGCTTGTACCAACATTAATATAGTTATTATTATTAACTACCTTATAATATAATTAACCCTCGTACGGCCCTCATTTATACTTACACTTAAGTCCTTCGGGTCATATATGACCCAAGGGTAGGATGTATGTACTCGTATATATTAACCTTTAGAGCCTGGGGAAATTTCAGTTAAAATCGACTTTTTAAACGTAAAATTTATAAATAAAGTCAATAATTTCCTATTTGGAGGCCCCGATCTAACTGCTGGTCGATATATCGACCACCCCGGACGCAGGGCAAAATCGACTTTGGATCCAATGGAAAAAATTTGGCAGGAAAGATTATCGCTCAAAACTTGTTACTCGGGTTTTTTTTGGGTCGCTCATTACGATGCTGATATCTAAATCGCTCTATTCTCAAATTCAAGATGGCGAATGCAATATGGCGGATGATGAATTCCAGAAATATTTAGAATTTGAAGATTATGGCCCGAAACTTGTTGCTCAGGGGTTTTTTGTATGGTTCATTACGATGCTGATGTCCAAATTGGTCTATTCTCAAATCCAAGATGGCGGATGATGAATTCCAGAAATTTTAAAAATTTGAAGATTATGGCCCGAAACTTGTTACTCGAGTGGTTTTCGGGGTCGCTTATTACGATACTGATGTCCAAATCAGTCTAGTCTCAAATCAAAAATGGCGAATACAATATGGTGAATGATGACACGGTATACGCGAAAAGCCTTATAGGTGGCGTATAGCGAATTCGTTCGCGCAAACGCAACGCTCCGCGCAATCTATAAGCCTGCCTCGCTCGCCTGTTCTTTACGGTTGTATTGATACAGTAGTATCCAACAATGCAATGGCTGAAAATGAAGCTTGGACTAGTGGCGAATCCGAACCAAAAGTTCAAGAGTACCCGTATTTTTACCCATCAATCAAAGATTTCGAAGGTAGCTCCGAAATAAATCCGAAAATCTTTATATTGGGAAATAGTCCAATCGATTATTTCAATTATTTTTTTGATTCTCGTCTGCTTGAAAGAATTATAGAGGAGACGAATCGTTATGAAACTCAAAATCATCAGGTTGAAAATTCTCATATGAAGAAATGGCGTCCTCTCACAAAAGATAAATTTGAAAAATGTCTCGATCTTTCGATTGTAATGGGTGGTATTATATACGCTAATACCATCAGACAGACACTCCTCGCACTACTTGGAGAGATACCTACAGGAGAACCGAGCAGAGCAGGAATGACCACGTCCGTACTCCGTCTCTACATGCATGGTCATTCAGCAAACAAACTACGTACACTTTATAAAATTTGTCTGAAGTATTATGAAATCACTGGAAACTGCATAATATAAGAAAAATGGTACATTGACTACAAATGGTACCTGAATACAAATAACAAAATATTCTACAGTATGGGTCATATATGACCCGAAGACCTTGTACGTGCAGTTTTTTGTAGTCGACAAAATTACATAATTACATGCTTATTTCCATCATGAAAAATTATCGTTATAAGAAAGAAACAATGTCTAAAAATTTCAGAAGATTATCTATAAAGGCATAATAATAACTTATCGATATTGAACGCTGTGGGTCATTATAGACCCGAGGGACGTACGAGGGTTAAATTTATCTGATAATATGCCTAAAAAAATTTAAAAAAAGATGTGAGTGCCGTTGTACTCATGGAGGATGTGTAAACATCTTACAATTATCTGCGGTCCGAGTTTAATTGGGGAATATGACGTCGTAGTTCGACATAAAGAGGTTAAATTTTTTCTATAATAAAATATTTATTATTATTATATTAGATTTATAACTTACTAGCAGCCCGTCCCGGCTTCGCACGGGTAGATTGTGGATTGATTTTGTCCGTCCACCATTGTTTAAATACATTTTTAATACAAAACTTTTAGTATTTTTCCCGGGCTACGCAATAGTCATATTGGATTTGACCTTGACCATGACCTTCAAGGTCATATCAAGGTCAAATTAATTTTTTTTCACGCTCAAATGTGTTCTTGACCATTTTTTTCATGTTACCTTTATTGTCAGCGGAGGTCAAATTTAGGTCAAGTATAGTTCGACTTTTTGAACACCCTGTATAAGATTTACTAACTCAGAAACCTTCGCGGATATGCGTCCAACTGTTCCCCAAATTTTCATCGCAATCGGATGAACGGTTTAGGAAGGCATAATAATCATCCGTACCGGTACTTTTTGAACACCCTGTATAAGATTTACTAACTCAGAAACCTTCGCGGGCATGCGTCCAACCATTTCCCAACTTTTCATCGCAATCGGATGAACGGTTTAGGAAGGCATAATAATCATCCGTACCGGTACTTTTTGAACACCCTGTATAAGATTTACTAACTCAGAAACCTTCGCAGATATGCGTCCAACTGTTCCCCAAATTTTCATCGCAATCGGATGAACGGTTTAGGAAGGCATAATAATCATCCGTACCGGTACATTTTGAACACCCTGTATAAGATTTACTAACTCAGAAACCTTCGCGGGCATGCGTCCAACCATTCCCCAACTTTTCATCGCAATAGGATGAACGGTTTAGGAAGGCATAATAATCATCCGTACCGGTACTTTTTGAACACCCTGTATAAGATTTACTAACTCAGAAACCTTCGCGGGCATGCGTCCAACCATTCCCCAAAGTTTCATCGCAATCGGATGAACGGTTTAGGAAGGCATTTGATATTACCTTAAAGGTCACGGTCAAGGTCAAATCCAATACGACCACTGGGTAGCCAAGGGAAAATCCTTAAAGTTTTGTATTAAACATTTTTCTCTAAAATTTTTTCCTGTTGAGATAATCCAGCTTGCGCGAATAGTATGCGCAGTAGCGCCACACACACACTGACGTAGTCACATCTACATGACTTACGTCTGACGCTCAATTTCCCAGGAAGGTCGTACCGCAGAGCCATAGCATAGATGTTTACACATCAATAAATACTGTATCTGGAGTACAATAGTGGGCCACGCGACCACTGACGTAAGTAGAAAGCACGTGACCACTGCAGGGTTAACGTTTGAGGCATTATCGCTCTACGTGCAGCTGTTATAAGCACTTTGAGCTTCTCTGTGTTTACTGGACGTATTTTATATACCACATTCTTTAAATGACCAAAAATATCAAGTGGGGTTGATCCGAGGATTTTGGTGGCCATTCGTGATCTTCACGTAGACTGATGAACCGATGTCCATACAGTCTCCTTAATGCGTCTTTCGCTATTCGAAATGAATGAGCAGGATGTCCATTTAGCTGAAACCATATTTCCAGCCTAGTTCTTGATTGAAATTATCCGAATAGTGCACCCAGTTATTATTCGATAAATTCTGTATAATCCACCGCATTCATATTATTCTCTATTGTGACGTGGAGAATCGCTCCGCGTCACACAAAAAGGGTGCAATCGGCCCCTTCGAGATAACGCGTGCGAATCGGCCGTCGAAAGGGCCGCGCGAAACGCCGCGAGCGCGATCGCGGCGACGGTACGAATTCGGACGGGCCCGGGTAGCGTGCGCGAACCGGTATCGATCCGGAGGCGAGAGAGTTCCGCTCGAGTCACGAAACGAGCACGATCGCTTAACGAGTTCAGCGAGCCTGCGAGAGAGTGTCGAGTATGAGTCTAGTGACAGAAGTGGTCGAGGGAGAGTCGAGGGAAAAACGGAGCGTCTCCAAGGAGTCATCGTGGTCAGCCCCGATTCCGAGAGGATCCTCCGCCGAAACCTGAAGGATCAGAGGTGTCGTGAGGGGCCGCCAAAGAGACGACCAAGGAGGACGACGAGGGGGCCATTGAAGACCTCGACGCCACCGGTACGCTCCCCTCTTTTCGCGCGACCTCCGACTCGCCTCCGCGCCGTAGCTCGCCGTCCGAAAGAGCGCGTTTTTGTCAGCGCCTCCGCGCCGATAGCGCCTCGTGAGCGCCTTTCGTCTCGTCGACGAATCGAGTGGTGTCCGCGACGTTGTGCGGCATCACTCCGCTTTTTCTTGTGGTTTGCGACTGCGAGCGTCGCCCGGGGACCTCCGATTAGTCCCCGGCCGAATAAACGTTTCTCTTGTTTTCTTTAAACGAAGTCGAGATTCTTTTTGCGTGAACCCGTCCGCGAATCCGTCCTCCCGGGTCCCAGCCCGCGCACCTCGAACCGCCCCTCTACCATACGCTAGAGGTAGCCGAGCCCGACGGAGATCGAACCGTTTCCGATCTCCCGGTTCTCGTCCATTTTCAGGGACCGCGTTCGTCTCCCTGAGTGGCGCGATCGTGACCCGCCTGGCGCCCATCGTTTCATAGTCGCGCGCGCGGCATCGTAGCCGCTTAATAGTGGCGTAGCGGAGGGCACCGAGGGCCCTCACCGAAACGCTACGTCATACTATTAAGTAAAATCTGACGATGTGGTCTCCTACAATTATTCTCGCCCAGACGTTGACACTCCATCGTCGTTGCACGCGAACTTCTTGCATTCATCGAGGATTCTCCACCAACCGATAATGGGCGTTGTGATTATTCACTGAACCCTCGTTGTGAAGGATCTATTCGTTCATAAACAGGATCTTCTAAGCGAACGTAGGATCGTCAGCGTACTGATTCAAGAAATACTAACAATAGTTCACTCGGCGTATTGAATCTTCCGTCTCGAGTATGTGGAGATATCTTATTTGGAATGTGGATGGAAGTTCTCCGGCATCAAAATCCCGCGCACACTTGTCATTTCGATTCCTACTTTCACTGCCACGACCCGTGTACTCGTCTGCGGATTTTCTGCGACCTTCTCGAGCATGATATTCATACTCTGCAGAACATCTACTCGTGTACTGGCCGATCAATCATCGATCTACTGTAGACAAGATATTCTTTTTCGGGGCTACACGCAATTGGGATACTTTTCTGTAGCAGGTTTATTTTGATTATAACTGGTGTAAAGATGATCATGTCCGCCTTGCCATTACGTATGCATAAACTCATCTACTCCTTATATTTTAAAAACTTCTATTTTTACGATTAATTAAAAATAATATAACTGTTTATTTCATTTCTATTCGCCTCATATATTAGGAGGTTTCATTGAAAGTCGCTGTTCTCCTATAGATGGCTCTAACTACTTATGCCGTGCGTAGCGATTAATACTTCTTGTATCACTAAATTATGGACATTTCTCATTAAGATTCAGTCATTAAACTGTCATTTTTGATTAATATAAGTCTATAACCGAAGAAAATGGAAAGCGATAAGTTGTAGTATGCGTGTTGTTGTAGTTGAACAGTATGCAGAGAGATTGGTTTCGTCGCTTCAAAAGTGGAAACTGTCATATTCACGACAAACAACGTCCAGATCAAACAAAGAATTTCGCAGATGAACAATTGCAAGCTCTATTGGAAGAAAACTTTACTCAAACACTCAAAAAATTGGCTCCACAGCTTGAAGTCGATACGAATCTACAATTTCATGTTGTTACATGGCATGGGAAAGATTCGAAAAGAAGGAAAGTTTCTACCACATGAATTGACCGAAAATGCCATTGCTAATTGTCTAAACATCTCGATTTATTTGCTTGCAAAGCACAAAAAGGAAAGTTTTCTATGTTGTATCATAACCGGTGATGAGAAACGGATCTATTTCGACAACTCGAAACGCAAAAAATCATGGGTTGATCCTAGCCAACCATCAACGTCAATTCCAAAACGAACTATCCACGGTCTCAAAACGATGCTTTCAATTTGGTGGGATGGGGTGGAAGGCGTCGTTTTTTATGTGCTATTGAAACCGAATGAGACGAATACTGCTGAATGTTATCAACAACAATTGGAGCGTTTAAATGATAATTTGACGCAAAGACGACCATGAATTGCATGAAATCGCCGAAAAGTGATTCTTCTTCACGACAACGCTCGGCCTCATGTTGCTTGAACCGTGAAAGAAACATTGATGGAGCTAGAATGGGAAGTTCTCCCGCACTCAGCGTATTCTCCAGACCAGGCCCCGAATGATTATCATTTATTTAGATCGATGCAACACGACTTAGAAGATACACACTTCCATAATTACCAAGAGGTCACAAATTTGGTTGCTGAGAGGATTAGCTCAAAAAGTAGACAATTCTTTCATCACAGAATTCAACTTCTGCCAGAAAAGTGGGAAAAAGTTATAGCTTCCGAAAAGGCAAATATTTCGATTGAGGTATTCACACATTTTATAACGACATAATGTTTTAAAGACAAGAAAAAACAGCGGCTTTCAATGCAATCCTCTAATATTTTTAACGTTTATTTTAGGAAGTTAATCGTTACGGTTTTTTTTTATGTGCAATTGCATAATTTTTGTTGGTTTATATATTATAATATAGCAAGTGTCTAGTAACATGTTCCCTAATAATTGGAGGAGGGCGTTTAAAAAAAAGTACTTAAACTTTTTAGCTAAATAAACGACTTTACATTGAAGATGTTTGGCGAGTTATACTCTAATATCAATATCTGCCTCCGGAATTTGAAGTAAAGTACTGGAGTATTACCTTTATAATATACTCTACGGGGTGGTGTCCCAATAACCGTGGACGGTAGCATATATCCCCTAAATTTTCGTCCTTCTATTCTGTAAAATAATTTTTTAATAAATGCGTGGACAGAACCGTGTCGCCAAAAACTCCGGCGACCGTGGGACCGGATGTTCGAAGCCTGGTACTTGCCCCCCGGGGGTCGGGGAGCGAAGCTCCCAGGGGGCGGAGCCCCCTAGTAATTTCTGAAAAACTTCTTCAATAAAAGCTGTACCGTTTGGTTTCGCGCACAAAACGTACTGAATAATTTTTTAATATTCACTTCCGATTTCAATAACTAGCGTGCATCTTTCAATTTTGACGTATAACTGTTATTTATTATAATATAAAAGGAATGTAATTATCAACGTAAATACAACAAGCCATCGAAAATTCGATTTGTATATCCGAAAGTCCGAGATATCCAGGGTTGAATGTCCGCCTGTTTCCTCCTAATACATGCAATCCGACATACACCTGCGGTCAATGATTCTAATCGACCCGTTTTGGGTGACGCACAGTGCAGTGAGTCAATGGGAAATAGGGAAAAAATTCAAAACTCAACGAGAATGAAGTTTTAATGATAGACTTTTTTTCATTTTCATTTAATTGTACATTGAAAAATATATTTCGTCAAATAAGTATAATAATATCACCGATAATAAATATTGCATTTCTACGTAAGGTATGTACTTAAAATTAACTAAAAATTAATTTTTACGAACATTTGGCAGTAAACATTCTGAGTCATCAATCGCATGAATCACAATTTTCACTTCAAAGAAGGTAGCTTTCAACATCATCATCGAACATTCTTGTTCGTCTACGTACAATTTTCCTGTTAACGGAAATACAGGGGTCATGATTTAATCCAGTACGTATCTAATTGGTATTTTTAAATATTTCATTATTTCAACTGCGTGAAAGAAGAGTTTATACAAAGTACTTGGTATATAATACCAAGAATAATGTTTCAGGTACAGGTCTTTGGTACACAAAGGTGCAATTTAAGTTGTTCCAAATCAACAGCTGAACAACTTGCAATAACACGTAAGATCAGAGAAAACTTTTCAATCAGTCTCATTGATTCCGGTAATTTCAGAGCTTAGCTTAGAGTTAGCAAAAAACCTCCGCGCAGTATTGCCGTCATTTGACGGCCCAAACCGTAGCTTCAGCTGGTAGGTACAGGGGATCGGTTACCCTGATGATGGCGTATGAGATTGAGATGAAGACGAACCGTTTAATTACAAGTTAGAACGCTTGCACACTGAATGCACTGTGTACGGTCGGCGGTACACTTCGTTTATGCATTAACACGCATTTGTGGTTGCGGCTTATATATCTTACATCTAACAGTAGTTGCGTGGGGATAGCTTGGGCTGATGCGGTACCCCCTGATTGGCTGGGAGAGAATGACATTAGAATAAAGAATGACGTTGGGTATTTTCCGCGTCCCGGATCTCGTGGGCAAAGGTACCGTCGCTCGCAATTAGCCTTTCCGGGAAAGGTGCAGGGCTGCGAGCTCATTAGCGGCCTAGATTTGTCGAAATATATTGCCCGCCTGATGGTTAGATTAACTCCTAAATTAGTGAGGTATTTCAATCGCGATGATACTGAGCGGTAAGAGAATCAATATTCAGAATTCCGACTATCTTTTGTCGGAACAAGCAATAAGAAACTGCTGTATATCAAAAAGTAGCAGGTACTAGCAGACAAATGTCACATAGGCGAATAAAGGCTATTATACTCCGTACGATACAACAACAATTTGCTCAACACCACGCGACACTCATTAGAGAAACCCTCTGCGGGTCAGCAACTTTGACAGAGTTAGAGTAAAATGGGACCTCATTCAAAAGAATGATTAAAACAATAACAACCAATAGGAATAACAAATGATAGGTCCAAAACACAGTACTTACCCTAGTGAACAGGATCGATGGAAAAAACCCGATGATTTTAGTGCGAATTCACATTTTCCATGAAATCGAAATCTCCGTGTCGCACACCTGCTCTGTGTGTAACGTAGACTGCTCAAATAAGTTGATATTCGGAGCGGTGCTGCACAGGTGCCGGTGGAATTTTTCGTAAACATGCTTTACTTTCTTATTTGGGAATTATTTCTTTCGACCTACGTGTGTCTTAGAACCGTTTTTGTACAACTTGATTTCTTGAACTTTTTCCATTGGTCGCAGCACTGTGTAACGGTACTTTATTTTATTGAGAGACGAGCGGACCTTCTCGTTTTGCCATGAATCACCAATCAAATTCAGCCTTCATGCCGAAACGTTAAGATTCACTCGAAACTTTTAGCTACGGTCGATTCAATGAAAGTACCGTCACCAGAAGTGGATCAATCAGAATTATTGAACGCAGGTGTATAAATAAGTAACTTAAGCTTTTCGTTTTTTGAAAACATTCTCGTCCGGCGCGTCAAATTTTTCACATTAAAATCCAGTTTTGCGTATGTGCACGATAATCACTAGTCTCACAAGAACCTATTTTATTCAACGTTTATAATCGTATGATCGATTCTGACGTTTACATTTTCGAAATTAAGTTCTTTAGAATTTTACCGCGGATTTGTTGACCCTATCCTCTTCCACCCTGAAATCTTCATCGTTCTTGACTTGTGCACCATAGTTTTCGATGTCCAGACCTTCTACTTCATAGTTTTCGGTGTTCAGGTCTTTCACTCCATACGTTTCGGTGTCCAGATCTTTCGCTCCATCGTTTTAGGTGCCCATGTTTTCCGCTTCATAGTTTTCGGTGTCCACATCTTCTGCTCCATAATTTCAAGTATCCAGATTTTTCATCCCGATATTAAAAACTATTGGGCAGAGGACCAGGATACCGAAAATTTTAGAGCTGAAGACTTTCTCACCAAAAACTATAGAGCGAAAGACCATGACATTGAAAACTAAGCAGCGGAAGACCTCAACATAATGTGGGACGAAAAAGTTATTTCCGTGAAAGTAGTGGTCGCCGTGTATATACACAACATAGAATTTTGATTCTAAAGATTTAATACGTTCCAGACGAGAATGTTTTTGGAAAAGGCAATGCTGACCTACTCATTTGTATGTCGGATTGCATGTAATAGGCGCAAACGGGAGGAACCTTAACACTGGATATCTCGGACTTCCGGATATGCAAATCGATTTTTCAATGGCTTTTTGTATTCGCGTTGATAATTACATTACTTTTGTATTGTAATAAATAACAGTTACAATTGAAAACTGAAAGATGCACTCTGGTTCTTGAAACCATTGACATTGAAAAATTATTAGTTATGTTTTTTGAACCAAGTCAAACGGTACAACTTTTGTTAAAGAAGTTTTTTAGAAGTCATACTCGTTTGAAAGATATATGCTACTCCATGGTGGTCGGGACACCTTGTATGAGGCTAAACTTACTCGCTGGAAAAGAAATTTCAATCACTATAATCTTATTATTTATGAATTTTTGGCTTACATCAATACAAGATTTTGTTATAAATGAAGATGTAATTTTCAAAAATGTGTTAGGTGATCAACTTTGCTTCTACCGTTTTCCTATAGATGGCTTACGAGAAAAACAGCGGAAGCAAAGTTGTACACCTAATATTATACGAGTATGAACCAAAAACTCATAGATAATAAGATAAGAGTGATTGAAGTTTCTTTCCTGGCAAGCAAGTTAAGCCTCCTCATATGGTATAGTAAAGTACTTATTCATTATCAATTGTATTACTTTTTGTATACCTATACATAAAGAAGAATTCATATATTACACAGCTCCACAAAAAAAATCGAAAAAATGCTTCCTCTGACCAGACCAGTATATCTTAATGTTTTGGGGTCGCTGAATCCGAATTCGGTGTCCATTTGTCTCCATCATGTCACATTTTTTTTAATCTCAAAAAACCATCAATAGATCATGATTTTCAAAAAGTTAATGGACTTAAACCAAATTCGCTATAGGATTTTTTTTTGGGACGCTGATCACGAATCTGAAATCAGATTTCAAAAATTCAAGATGGCAGATTCAATATGGAGGACGAGATTTTCGAAAATCGACGGATTCATGTCAAATTTGGTCTAGGGGTTTTTTTTCGATCGCTGATAACAAATATGAAGTTATATTTGCAAAAATTCAAAATTTTCGAAAATCTCGTCCTCCATATTGGATCCGCCATCTTGAATTTTTAAAATCTGACTTCAGATTCATGATTAGCGACACAAAAAAACTCCCTTGTACCAAATTTGGCATGAATCCGTCGATTTTCAAAAATCTCGTCCGCCATATTGGATTCGCTATCTTGAATTTTTGAAATCCGATTTCAGATTCGTGATCAGCGACCCAAAAAACCCCCTACAGCGAATTTGGTTTAAGTCCATTAACTTTTTGAAAATCATGATCTATTGATGGTTTTTTGAGATTAAAAAAAATGTGATGTGATGGAGACAAACGGATACCGGATTCGGATTCAGCGACCTCAAAAACATAAAGATATACTGGTCTGGTCAGAGGAAGCATTTTTTCGATTTTTCTTGTGGAGCTGTGTTATCTACGTATTTATTTAAGTAATGTTAAATTGTATTATTTCTATATGACTACTTCTTCATCGTTGAAAAAATTACACAGTGACATAGTGAAAATGACTATGAAGAAAGAAATGTTTAAAATACCATCATATATGGTATATTATTTCTTATATTCCACAGTTAAGTAATACTCGTAGATCTCTATCTTTTTTAAATATGCAAGATATTCCACTCAAGCGGTATCAAGTATACATAGTATACCTCTAGGAAGTTAGCCTCCCCATTTTTGGAATTTTAATTTTTGATTCCACAGATCATTTGCAAGTTATTTGCAAGTATTTGTAAGACGCTTCATTTCGTTTGCAAGAAGCTGATTCGAGAGATATTGCGAAAAAGCTCTTGGAAAGGCAAATTTCACTCTAGTCTTTCCAAATTGACATTTTTTATATTTTCTTACGTATATTGTTTGCTAGTGTTTCCAAGATGCTTAATTTCGTTTGCAAAAACGTGGTTCCAAAGATATTTCGAAGACACTCTTGGGGGGGGGGGGGGGGGGCAACTTCACGCTAGCCCCCCAAATTGAATTTTTTAGATTTTCCTGCCTGTATCGTTTGCAAGTCATTTGCAATTATTTGCAAAAAACTTTTTTTCGTTTGTAAGAAAGTAGTTTTAAAGATATCGTAAAAAAACTCTTTGGGGAGCTATCTTAACGCCAGCACCTCACTTTAAAATTTCTTAGATTCGATTACGCAGATCGTTTGCAAAATATTTGCAAGTGATTGCAAGGCAGTTGCTTTCATTTGAAAGTCGATCGTTATTGAGTAATGATTAATACAAATTTCGTACCAAGAGTAAAGTAACTCACGGAATGGCGATAGAAAGATTCCGATTCTCTCTCTCTCTCTCTCTCTCTCTCTCTCTCTTCCCACCGGTTGGAAGTCTTTGCAAGATCTAAAGCTATGAGATCGGCGTTTGCAAGAGAGTCGTCATTAAATTACTGTTAATTAACATTTCGTAAAGATGCCCCCCCCCCCCCAAATGGAAAATATCTACTTTTCTCGTCATGGATCGTTTGCAAGTCATTTGCAAGTGATTGCAAGACAGTTGCTTTCATTTACAAGTCGATCGTTGTTGAGCAATTGTTAATGAAAATTTCGTGCCTAGAGTAAAGTATCTGACGGAAGGGTGATAAAGGGATCGCGATTCTTCCCATCGATTGCAAGTCGTTTGGAAGATCAAAATCTATGAGATCGGCGTTTGCAAGACAGTCGTTGTTAAGTTATGGTTAATTAACCATTCGTATAAATGCTCCCCCTCCTCCCAATTGAAAAATATCATCTTTTTTCGAAATGGATAGTTTGCAAGCAGTTTGAAAGTAATTGCAAAACGGTTGGTTTCGTTTGCAATTACGAATTGTTAATTAATGATAACTTGACAGCGACTGTCTTGCAAACGCCGATCTCAAAGATTTTGGTCTTGCAAACGACTTCCAATTGGTGGAAAGAATCGTGATCTTTCTATCGCCCTTCCGTGAGGTACTTTACTCTTGGTATGAAATTTATATTAATAATTACTCAACAACGATCGACTTGCAAATGAAAGCAACTATCTTACAATCACTTGCAAATGACTTGCAAACGATCTGTGGAGTCAAAAATTAGAATTTCAATAATGGGAGGGCTAACTTCACAGAGGTATACTTGATACATTTTGAGCAGAATATCTTGCATATTTAAAAAAGGTAGAAATCTACTACCTAACTGCGGAATATAAGAAATAATACCATATACGGATTGTGTTTTAAACATTTCTTTCTTCATAGTCGTTTTTCTATATCAATGTGAAATTTTTTCCACGTCACTGTGGTCAAAAATTAAAATTTCAAAAATGAGGGGGGGGGGTGGCTAACTTCACAGAGGTATCAAGTATAGCTAAATTTCAGTAAGACTTATTCTACTAATAAATAGTAAGATTACAATAGCCAGCGAAGTAAGTAAGTATAATATCTGTGTTACTAAGGCAAAACCCGATGTCAAAAGAAAGCGATTTTTTGTTTTTAATGTCAATATGTACAGTCAACAATGAAGAATATGATTGCAAAACCCGATATGGCTCCAAATTACCTACAACTTGTAGGTTAACAAAATAATATTCCGATTATGCTCTACGTCTTTGAATTGGTTGGCGGTTTGAAGCGTCTCCTGAAAAATCAACTTTTTTCACATATCGGGTTCTGCCTTAGTACCACAGATATATAACTATTGGTCAATTTGAGCATTCGTTTATCAATTATCTCATTGAGTAGAGTAATTTTGCCATTTGTCAGAAATAAACCACTGATAAAATTAAGTCAAACTTTCTACGAATTTTCTACATGAAAATCTAGTTTATAATGTTCGAAAATGCAGTTTATAATACGCATCCTTGTCATCTGGAAATTGTATGCGAAATATTACTGTTATAGCAGTCATTTAGTTTACAGAATATACCGCATGTCCTATGGTCAACCGCGCAGGTGAGCTGCGACCTGAATTCTTGACTTCGGCAGTATTTATGGTACAGTTAGAGTGGGCTTCAGACGAGTGAGTTGCATAAGAACGAAAAGTGTCGACTGCTCCTCTAATAGCTGTCAATTCGGGAGATCGAAGCGTTTCGTGTAGCCTCAAAATCGTAAAGTTTTGAATTAGTAGTGAATAATTTGTAGAAGTGATGAGAAAAATAATCATAAATAATCTTCCGAATTGTGACACCTTAGGTATCGCTCACGCCACTTCGTAAAACTACTTCCTAGACACGCGCGGTGCTAGCGCGGAAATAATTTCTGAAACAAATAGGCATGAGGCGTGTAATTCGGTTGGACATCGAAAAAACCCGAATGATTATTAACTCTCACTTCTGAACATTACTTACCATTTATTCAAGGATTCACGATTTCGAGCTTAGACTTCGATCTCCCGAATTGATAGCCATCGGGAGATCAGACGTTTCACACTTTTCGTAAGAACGCAGCGTAAGAGCGAAAAGCGTCGTCTGATTTTCCGATGGCTGTCAATTCGGAAGATTATTTATGATTATTTCTCATCACTTCTACAAATTATTCACTACTAATTCAAAACTTTACGATTTTGAGGTTACACGAAACGCTTCGATCTCCCGAATTGACAGCTATTAGAAGAGCAGTCGACACTTTTCGTTCTTATGCAGCGCACTCGTCTGAAGCCCACTCTAACTGTACCATAAATACTGCCGAAGTCAAGAATTCAGGTCGCAGCTCACCTGCGCGGTTGGCCATAGGACATGCGGTATACTTATACTAACCATTTGTGGACCATCTTGGGTACCTAAGCACCTATAGTATATAGGCCCCAATTTTTACGGACTCTCCGGTATTTAATAGGACTATTGTATAAAGAGATGGTCCTCAACGAGTTAAAGGTATCGCTAATATACATACAAAAATTAATATATACTGTTATATGATGGAGAAGAAAATAATTCTTTATACTGATCTCAATTATTCAATGACTTAAAATAGATGGACTGTTCCTTCACAGTGTAGTCACAATACATATATATTATAAATGACAATATTTGACTGCCATCAATTTATTTGTGATAACAATGATATTAATATAATCATTTAATAATATTAAAATTAAAAACCATCGAATTGCGATATTTTCATCTTACCTCCGCGGTTTTCACTGTCCGCCGGTTTCACTTGAATAGGGCGATTCATCTGCAACAAAAGGAGGAGAAAGTGTCAAAGAAATTCTTGACGAAGTACGTTTTTATTGATAGTATAATGATTATTGAATGATGATCAAGAGAAATGTCATCATTGAACATTCAAGTCTATCTTCATACGAAGCTAATATACATGTTCTGCCAAGCTATCAAGCAAGTAGGTATTGTTACATCTGCATGACGTATAGCCTCTTGCATGGATCTCATAGTCAGAGGAAACGGCTTGCAGAATGCGACACGTGGCATCCGGTCTCACGCCATCGAGAGTCTATCAGTTTTGCGGACTAGATTTTTTTCTGGCTCCGCACTTCGCGCGAATTGCGCAATTAAACACACATCTTTCCTGGATTCCGAGGAGAGCAGCTCTTACTTATTAAAGATTCGTTTCGTTATTTGATAATAATAACATTCCTTCCATTATTACAAAGTTCGTCTGCCAGTTTATATATTTTTTGAGTTTGATTATATAATCAACCCTCGAATCGAAGATTATACAATTCCATATGCCTCGTTCTTTCCTCTCATTTTTCACGCTCCTTGATCTCGGGGAGAGCTTCTGCTCAAAGCCAACCATTGATCGCGTTTCTTTTTCCTTCCACGCCGCCCGAGCATCGATCGGATGTAGCAGTATCAATCTCTGCATGCTGAAAACATGTTTTCATAAGAATGCTCAAAATATTGTTAAACGTTATGTAACATTTTATTATTTCTTGTTCAAACTTGCAATTAGGTTGATATCACAAAATGGGCCTTTTATTTTATCAATATCGTTCTTACTTAAAACTTTTGATATCCTGAACTGATTACAAATTTTCCTTTCTTATTTTGAAAAAAGAACCTATGAAGTTCGGTTATGGGATATAACAAGTTGTTATTGTGGATCGTTCCAAGTTTGATACCTTACCACTAGGAAGCGGAGTAGAGGAAGGAAAGTAGAGAATAACGCCTTTAGACAGAAGTTTTCTTTATATTCCTTAGTTTCGAAATAACAGAAAAAAGTTATTAATCGGTTCAGAAAATGAAAAGTTACAAGCAAAAGCAATGTAAGTAAAATAAAAAGCCCACCTCTTAGATCTCAATAACTATTTCCATTGTAGTTATCGTCCACTAATAAAATCATCCATAACTTCAAACTGTTCAATCCAGGAAAGCCCCAAATTCATTTTCCACCAGTAGCTTCATCCAGCTTTATTATTTAGACGAATTTATGACGGTATTCTTGCATCATTTTGAGGCGCAAATAGTCTCACTTACAAAAACGTTACCTCGGTAACGCCACGTAATGTAGTGTTCTCTTAATATACGAGTATAGTACATGAAATTAGCCATTGAGTTTTGGTGTATGGTCTGCAGAGTCAAGAACCTCGATTGAGATTTGCAGCAAGGACTCAGAAAAGCGAAGCGCCCTCCGGGAGGCTCCAAGAGAGACTATATTTACTCCGCGTATAGTTCGTCCCTGTAATGAGGTTTAATTTTTGAGTAACCAGACATTTAGAATTATGAAATTAATATCAGTAGGTAAGCTAGGAGAGTTCTGCATCACCCACGTAACCAAAAATGACGGGAAATTTGAATGTTGTCGAAGTGCGCATGCGTCGTGGCACCCCCACTCCCTGACCTCTACCATTGGTCGAACCCTCACTCCCCGACCTCGCTCGCAACGCCATCTTGAAGCTCCGCCATTGGTCGACCCCCCCCCCCCCCAACTCGCCGATGACGTCGCGCGTGCAGGCTCGGACTTGCTTCGATCAATCTCGCTATCAAATTTCAACGCTACTGCGCACTTCCAATTTCTGAAATTGTTGATAGACCTTGGGATATGATAACGTCAGCTCCGAGCAATCTTGCTATCAAATTTAACCAACTTGCGCGTACAGGCTCGGATTTGCTCCGAGCAATCTTGCTACACAGTAAGCGTGATGATGACGTCACTAAGATTTCAGGGAATCGTGTTCTCCCCCTCCACAACGTTTTTGCTTAAATACCATGTGTCACCGCGCTCATACCATTAGTCGCACCTCGCTTTCGAAAGAACAACATGTCTTCCAATCAGTGCAAGAATATCGTGAACGTCCATCGACAGGCCTTCGAGCTCATCGCTCGCAAAAACGTTGATCTCACCGAGATCACGCAATGGATCCGACGTGGAACCGAGAGTTTGCGGTTACTCGGCCGATTGATACGCTGAGAGGGAACGTCGGTGCCCATCAAACAACGGTACCTGGCCGCCATTCGACAAGTGAAGAGTTATAACCGAAAACTCAGGAGCTTGCTCGTGAGAGGTGGACACCTGGATGAACGCGAACAGAGACGCAACGATCACGTCGCGTGGGAAGATCTTTAGTCGGGGTCCGACGGACGCATCCGTACAGGAGTAATCGTCAACTTGCGAAACCTGGACCTCACAGCCTTCCTACAGGACGCGCAAGCTCTCTTCACACTGCGTATCAAGAACGCGTTGAAGAGGGAGAACGCCTTGAAGGTGAATGCTGTATTGGAGGGATAATACAGTATCGCCAAGAATAATGAAGAGATCGTCGAATTGAAGACCTTCAGCACGAGGAACGCGCCGATCATCAGGACCACCAATTTGAAGCAGTGGTTTACCAAGAATGTGCGAGACCCCATTCTCCGACAAATGGACGAATTGTAGGAGCGAGACTCGGGTTGAACGCTGCGAATCATGATTAATTTGACCATCAACATTAACTGATACAACTCTATGAGGGGTAGCTCCTACCTGGAACTTCCAGAGTTCATCAGGAAGAAGCAAGCATGTGTCAACGTGCAGAACACCGACAATCAGTGTTTCAAGTGGGCACTCCTTTCTGCACTGCATCTCGTTGATCGGCGAGATAATCTGAAACGTGTGTTAAAGTACGGACCATACGAGAACGAACTAAACTTTGTGGGAATAGACTTTCCAATGAGGCCGAGAGATTCCAAAGTTTGAAAAGCAGAATGAGGTCTTGGTCAACGTCTACATTCTGGAGAAGCGAAAGGAAAAATTTGTGGTCGCTCCCATTCACGTTACCTCATTCAAAAAGGAAGAGCATGTGAATCTGCTCATGATCCAAGATCATTACGTTAATGAGGGATCGGATGAGGAGGAGGAGAACGAGGACGACGAAACACCCATCATCTACCACTACGTCTGGACCAAGGATCTTTCTCGGCTAGTCAGTATACAGCCTTCAAGAAGGAATGAAAAGAAATACATCTACGATTGATGCCTCCATTACTTTAGAAGCCTCGAAGACTTGGGTGTCCACGAAGTCAACTGCGGCCAGATGAACCGATATAAGATCAAGTTGCCCACACCGATGCACAGCAAGTTGAAGTTCCAGAATTTCAACTACAAGGAAAAGGTGCCGTTATTCGTCTATGCCGACTTTGAGTGCCTCCTGAAGAATGTCGACCAGCAGTAGACGAGCAAGACGAGAGTGTGCCAAGTACACGAACCCTTCAGCGTGGGATACTACGTGAGATGCAGATACGACGATACGTTGTTCCGCTACAACAGCTTTTGGGGCTCGAAACCTGCCGAATAGTTCACACGTGAACTCTCAAAACTAGCAGAGTAGGTTGAAGGAGTTTTCGAGCATCCCGTACCCATGGATTCGCTTACGGCGAAACAAGAAAGGGCTTTCCGCAACTCCGTGAACTGTTACATTTGCCAGAAGTCACTGGGTACGAAGAGAGTTCGGGACCATTGCATTCTCGCCGGCAGATACAGAGGCGCAACGCGTGAGGACGCATGACGCTGGGTAACCTGAATTACCGAGATTCGCGTACCATTCCCATCGTCTTCCACAATCTCAGCGGCTCAAACACTCACTTGATCATCAAGAAAATTTCCACTTACTTCAATGGCCGGATCAACCTCTTGCAACTGAATATGGAGCAATATATCTCTCACCAAAAATCTGAAGGGCAGTTACATCGCCTTTCAATTCATCGACTTCTTCCGCTACATAGCATCATCGCTGGAAAAGTTGGCGTCTTACCTCGCGGAGCCAAAGATCACCAAGAGCGATTTCCGAACCGAGCAGTTTGATTTGCAGAGGAGGAAAGGGGTCTCCTCCTACGAGTTCGTCGACGCGTGGAACAAGCTGGGCGCGACAGAGTTGCCGACCAAGGAGCAATTTCACAGCAATCTCAATGGCAGCAACACCTCTGATGATGACTACGAACATGCCCAGGGGGTCTGGAGGGAATTCAACATCGAAACCGTGGGCGAATACGCGGACCTCTACCTGAAAACCGACGTCCTGCTGCTGGCCGACGTGTTCGAGAACTTTCGCTATAACTGTATCGAAGCGTACAGTCTGGACCCAGCCCACTACTACACCACATCCGGCCTCACGTGGGACGCCATGCTCAAGTACACAGGGATTAAGCTGCAGCTGCTCATCGAAATAGACATGCTGATGTTCGTCGAGTGGGGCATCAGAGGTGGAGTTAGTCAGTGCTGCAGCCGCTACGCACGAGCCAACAACGGTACATGAGGGATTACAATCCGGAAGAGGAGACAAAGTACCTCATGTACTACGATGTGAACAACCTGTACGGCTGGGCAATGACACAACATCTTTCGTACGGGGGCCTCGAGTGGGTTGAGAACCTCAACGACAACTTCCGGTGGAATGTGCCCGACGACTCACCCATCGGCTACATACTCGAAGTGGACTTGGGCTATCCGGAAGCGATCGACGATGCTCACCGGGACTTGCCGCTATGTCCGGAGCAGATGAGGCTAGCAGGATCGAGAGAGTCCAAGCTTCTGACGACTCTGTACCCAAAGTCACGCTACATCATCCACTACCCCAACTTGGGGCAAGCTCTCGAGCACGGTCTCAAGCTCACTAACATCCGCAGAGTCTTGAAACTCAACCAATCACCGTGACTCAAGGGCTACATCAACCTTAATAGTGATATGAGGAAACGAACCCGCAACGTGTTTGAGAAAAACCTGTTAAAATTCAAGAACCAAACTGGTGACCAAGTGGAAGGGCAGATACGGCACCGAAGCACTCATCGCCAAACCCAACTTCCATAACAGAGCTGTTTTCATGGAAAATCTCGTAGCCGTGCAACAAGATTGAAGTTCTGCTCAATAAGCCGATCTACGTGGGATTCTGCATACTCGATTTGTCCAAGACATACGTCTACGAATTTCACTATGACTTCATGATCAAGACCTTCGAGAGTAATTGCAAGCTGCTCTATACCGACATCGATAGCCTCATCTACGAAGTGCGAGGTGAGAACATCTACGACGCGATGAAGCATCGGATTCAGCACTTCGACACGTCCGACTACCCCGCAAGAATACCCTCGAAATGCCGCAGGTCAACAAAGAAGGTGATTGGCCTCATGAAGGACGAGTGCAACGCCGAAATCATGACGGAATTCGTGGGCCTTCACAGCAAGATGTACAGCGTGCGGGTTAACGGCGAAGACCGCATGAAGAAGGCCAAGGGTGTCAAGACGGTAGTGCTGAAGAGGACCATCGATTTTAACGACTACGTCGATTGCTTACACCAAAACATGACGCAATACCAATCACAGTACCTCTTCCGTTCGAGACTGCATGAGATACAGACCGTGCGATAGACGAAACTTACGCTCAGTCCGCACGATGACAAGAGGTGCCTGCTACTGCTCACCACGAACACTCTTCCCTGAGGTCACTGTAGGATTACGAATGTACAGATGGGTGTGGATGAATAAATGAATGTAAATATGGATTTTGAAGAGTAAATGAATTATTTATTTCTCAAACTGTTGTGTGAATCATCGAAACCTAACCATTTCACACATAGTCTATTTCCGCGTCTCTTGAGCACCCGCTCCACGAGGTAGACGTTGGGATGTTTGACTGCGGCGAGTTCCTCCTCGTACAAAGCACCTTCGATGGGTTAATCCTGGTAATCCTTCAGCCGGTACGTTACTGGATCGGTGCTTTTTATCCCAGCGATGGTAAATATCTCCGTTGTCTAGTTAAGTGTGTAACCCTTCTCGAAGACGTGCTTAAACTTGCTAACACGTACTTTATCGCCGAATCGGAACCTTGACTTCTTCTTCTTCATCTCAGCATTAAAATTCTTGTACACACGTCGCAACAGCTGTTGGGCGTTTCGAGTGGTGACCTCACGCGGATTCATTCCGATAGTTCGATGTTTGCTGTCATTGTAGGCGAACACCAAATCGGGCAAAATATCTGTCCACTTGTAATTTTCGCGTAGGCTAACGCGTAGGCTCACAGATAGACGCTTTCAGGTTGCTGAATGTTGAGTACAGGTTGATGCCATGCCGCTGTATCAGAGTCTCAAACTTGGTATTGTAAAATTCCTTACCAGAGTCGACTTGCAAGTTCTTCGGTGCACGTCCCTGCTCGAGAACCGCCTTCATGGCGGCCGTAACGTCATTGGCATTCTTGCTCTTGGATGGCATGGCCCAGGTGAATTTAGAAAATACAATACATCGATTACCGTCAGCAGAAAGCGGTATCCATTGTTATTTCTCGCGTAAGCCAGATGAGATCCGCCTGCCGGGTCTCATCCAGTCCATGAATTTCAAAACGCCGACGCGGGAAATTTCTTCTTGCCGGCTTGTGAAGTTCCATCACCACAGCTAGCTTCTCTTCGTCCATTTGTCCTCCAGTACTTTCAATCTGGTATCCAACTGGTTAATGAGCTCGGAACTGTGCAGTGTCAAATTATGAGTCGTTTCGCTATCCACGCGCTGCTTTCTCAGACTGTCTTGAAAGTCCAATCGAATCGTCTGATTTGCGTCGTTGACGGCATTGCACAGGGACACTGCAGTAGTCAATCTGGCATCCAGGTTTGAAATGAGCTCGGAATTGAAAGTCGTCAACTCATGCGTGATTTTTCCGTCCGTACGAAGTATCCTGACACTTTCCAGCATTTTGAGTTCCAGACTTCGGATCATTGCATTCGCGGTTTGAATTTCCTGTCGTACCAGACTCTGTGCAATGCTCAATGTGACTGCATCGTGCTGCTATTTGGCATGGGTGAGATTGCACAGTCTCTTCTAAAAATGTAGAAAATTTATACGAAAAGTTATCTAAATGATAAGATAAATAATCCCACCATGCGTCGCTGTAGCTAATGAAAGTATGAGATTTAATTGTTCATTAGCTGGTACGTTTAAAAATTGCATTTTAAAAAGTCACCAGCGACAGAATCCGTGGCCCCGGGTGTACTTGGTGCATCTTTTTTACATCGGTGATGTTTTTGTTGGGTATCTTATATCTTGGTCTTACCGTCTGAAAATGACATACGACGATATAGTATATAGCGGTTTGTAGACTCTAAGATATACACTATTCATCGGAGGCCCAAGGACGCCATATGATTGTTTCTATCGATCGCCGCCAGACGCCAATATTCACATGAGAAATTCCCTAGGGCTGAAGCACCTAACAGACGAGAATGTACGGTGGGTGATGCGTACTATGCTGACGCGTACGAGTCACCATGCTTTCTCATCTGCTAGGTGCTTAGACCGTAGTTACTTCTCCCGCGACGATTGACATCTACCAACTTCAATCGTACGGCGTCCTTGAGTTTTCGACCAATAGGTCGGGGTCTTCCTTGTGTCTTACAAACCGTTACATACCATATCGCCTTATGTCAATATCAGATGGTAAGACCGGATATGTGTATAACGTTATACTCTATTTCTCTACAATTCATTTTAGGGACGGACACGTTAAGTATCATTTTGAACATTGGTGGCCTACTTTTGGGGAGAATCATGGGAGGGTAAAACACGATGTGCAAATTTTGTTGGGGTTTTTATTGACACAATTTTTAGTGCACAAATTTTATAAGGATTATTCGAATTTTATCCCATGCCTTTGAATTATTAAGGTATCCCAAGCTTTACATTTCTATGTCTTAAATTACTAAAAAAAATGTTAATATATGAGTCGTATATTTGCAAAACTCACTCTTCGACAAAAATTAAAAAATCGAGATATACATATACGCCATCTGTTTCAGGATAATATTCTGAGACAGACGGCATAGGTATATATCTCGATTTTTAAATTTTTGTCAAAGAGTGAGTTTTGCAAATATGCGACCCATATGTACTAAATATCTGCATAAATAGCCTAAAATTCCGCAGAGAAGTTACAATTTGCGCTGCAGATAACCGCGACTAGCTTAAATACGGAGGCCTTACTTTTATCCTCCTCAGTCCCAAGAAAATGCCAAACAA
This sequence comes from Xiphydria camelus, assembly GCA_963678675.1. Lineage (NCBI taxonomy): Eukaryota > Metazoa > Arthropoda > Insecta > Hymenoptera > Xiphydriidae > Xiphydria > Xiphydria camelus. The sequence continues at coordinate 17,427,890 of OY783195.1, forward strand.
AATTTAACACTTTTATTTGAATTTTAAGATACATTTAGCCATAAAAATAATTTTTTTTTTAAATTTTGGATTTTTTTTTCCAAAAACTTAGCAAAAAACATGTCCAGTGCAATGAGATAATATGATATTATTCTGTCACACAAGTCCACTCCCCCCATTGATTTGTTGTAAGTTGCAACAGTATTAGGGCAAGGCACAAGTACATATTTTCATTCTTTTTTGTCCGATCTGCGTACATCATGAAGTGGGCTAGCGCCTGTAAAAGTAGATGCCATTGCAACGGAGCGATTGTCCATCCATTTCAGTACTGACACAGCATTGTCATCCCTAACCCATTCTTCGTATGAACCACGGCCTTCAGAAAGTAGTTGCTTGTCCTTCTTCAGTCTATTTCGGAGATTTGAGATTTGAAGGAATTCTATTGGAAAAGTGTAGCCCAGCTGTACAATTTAATTACAAACCTTGTCCAGCCGGCTGGACAAATGGACCGAGGAGATTATACTTGTCTAGTTATATTAATTAGATCGTGACATATAATTAGTATATGTTGCATACGATGTGATATCCTAAAACATTGCGAAGATGTAATAGAGATCTGTATTAAGACGTTCAGTACTGATGATGCATACGGTGCGTCGGCGCATTCTATGGTTCAGTGAGCGTGACGCATATTCTGCGTCCATTACCGTTCAGTATTCAATTAAGCACCGTGTAGGTAACATCGTAGCTATAGTCAAAAAATTCTGTAAGCACGTAGCTTAGAGAGAGTCATTATTTGTATTTCTGAAAGTGGCTTGTGTTAATCTCATATTTACAATGGATGACAGTGAACCGAGTCCTTCGGATAGCAAACGACCTAGACCGGTAACAAAAGAAACTTTTCAACGTTATATAACCGAGGAAGAACTAGAACGAATACTTTACGAGTCCGATGATCTAGAAGACCCAACATACATCGAAAATGACGTTGATGAGCATGGTTCCGAACATGACCATGGTTCTGATGAAGAAATTACAGAAAGCGAGGAAGTAGAGGAAAATGCTACTGTCGATCTATCTGACGAATTTAGATAAGCTCCCGAATCTGCAGCCGCTAGACAATGAAAGTATTTCTATAAACTGGGAAGATACACCTGGTCTTCGTGATATAGCGTTTAAAAAAATAGTGGACTACATTATACCCATTCCAGGTAATTTTTTTTGTATACTTTTAACAAATTCTAGGTTATAGTGTCCTATGTATTACTTTAAATTTTTTCTTGCGATACATATTTTTTTATTATGTTACAGATAACCCCGTAGATTTCTTTCTAATATTATTCACAGTCGACCTCTGTCAAGTGATTGTCGATGAAACTAATGCTTATGCAGAAGAAGTGTTATTAAAATATGGGGGAAAAAGTTTTTCTCGGATCTCCAAGTGGAAGCCTCTCATGGTTCCCGAATTCAAGATTTTCCTTGGTTTATACTTTCACATGGGAACAATCCACTTATCTAGGATTCAGGATTATTAGAAAACTAACAGACTTTTTAATTGAAGGATCTAATGCAATAACCGGGTAAGTCCATTTTTTACAAAACTGAGATATGTGTATATTGTTGCCCAGTAAATATTTTTACACCATCCAGTGCAAAAAGAAGGTGTAAAAGTAATACCATACGCGATATATTGGTGTATTGGTGGTTGCCTTCTTAATAATACTGTATAAGAACCGGTTAAGTACAGGACTTACCTTGTTATTGCACAGTATCAAAACTTGCATTTGTGCCGCGGTCCACCTTGTGTACCTGTCTACCTATCTACGGGTATAATACCATTCCCTTATTGAACGTGAACAATTTTTATGCTTTCCTGAACATTTTCTCATAATGGACTTACTCGATTGTTGCATTGGATCCTTCAATTTTAAGTGCTTTTCCGATTACATGTCGAGGGACAGGTTTTTATTAATTTTGCGTTGGTTGCATTTTGCAAGAAATCCGGAAGCTAATGAGCCGAAACTTAATGATCGACTATTTAAAATAAGTCCTCTTATTCATTACTTTAACAATAAAATTAATGAGATTTACTATTCTGGAAAAGATTGATGTATTGATGAATCGATGGTACTGTGGCGAGGGCGCCTCGTTTTTAGCCAATATACAGGGTGACTGGTACCGCGACGTATTCCTTTGAAGAGGTGTTAGTAGACAATTTGCAGTCGATTGAACCACAATATGCGTAATCCACTTATTGATAGTTTTCGAGATATTTTAATTTTTGTGTTTTCTTAGAAATGGACTACCTTTTATTACTAATTGTAAAATAAAAAAAAGGATAATTTTGTTTTTGTAATTTTGTTTGCCTCTACCGTTAATACACGTATTAGTTCATATTATGTAACAAAAATTATGTTAAATAGTTTGATATGACAAAAATACAGCAGCTAAAACCTGCAACGGTTGTTAGAAACTTTAACCCAATTGTTGATTCACCAGGATTTATTTCAAAAATTTGTGAATACATTAAAGGTACAAATTATTTTAAAAACCTCTGCTTCATCACCTTTCAAATGAGGTACAAAGTTTTAAGTTTCCTGTTACTTCCAGAAATAGTATACAAAAATAGCTCTGCAGGTAGGCTATCTTAATGTGGAATTGGAAAGGAGGGCCTATACCATGGCCTGCTAGGAGCCCCGACCTTACACCTCTGTATTTTTATGTATGGGGGCACATGAAAGAAGTCAAGTCGTGTATGCCACTGAAATTACAACTCGGGAACAATTAATATATAGGATACAAGAAGCAGCAATAATTCTACGAAATAATTTTTCCAACAAGATTACTAGAACAGAAATAAGGAAACGGGCTCGTATTTGCATAAGAAGTAGGGGTAGTCACTTCGAACATCCCTTACCGGATAAAAAATAAAATGTAAAATAAATTTATGGACTTTTATTTATTTTCCCAATTTTTTATGAGGATTAAGTTGTGTCTGCACCTACTAATTTTTTATTATTCCTGGAAGTAACGGGAAATTTCTTAAAACTTTATACCTTATTCGAAAGGTGATGAAGCAGAGCAGTTTTTAAAATAATTTTTACGTTTAATGTATTCACAAATTTTTGAAATAAATCCTAATGAATCTACGATTGGGTTAAAGTTTCTAACAACCGTTGCAGGTTTTTGCTGCTGTATTTTTGTCATATCAAACTGTTTAACATAATTTTTGTTACATAGCATGAACTACTATGTGTATTAACGGTAGAGGCAAAAGAAATTACAAAAAAATATCCTTTTTTAATTGTACAATTAGTAGAAAAAGGTAGTCCATTTCTAAGAAAACACAAAAATTAAAATATTTCGAAAACTATCAACAAGTGGATTATGCATATTGTGGTTCAATCGACTGCAAAGTGTCTCTACTAACACCTCTTCAAAAAGGAATACGTCGCGGTACCAGTCACCCCGTATAATATTTGCAACAAGGTGTATTCTCAATTTACTGAATGTTTGTCGCATTTTATTGATGTCAACTGTTTATATCAAATACTTACTATTGCCAGCAACGGTTACTGCAACGATAAAAAGTACGGAGGGACAACGTCCGCTTGACGACAAAGTAAAATCAATATTTGCCCTACTCGCGGATTGTAACATGTTGATAGCAAATTGAAAGCAACTGCTTTCTTTCTCATAGATGGTAGCATATATCGTCACCTCAATATAGGTTTGTTCAATATCCTCCTTTTGGGAATGGGACATTGAACAAACTTATATTGGGGTGACGATATGTGTACTACATTTCGATGGCAACTTATTATTGTAAACTGTTGCTTAGTACGAATGATTACAGATAGTACATTTACTAACTATAAATTGTGTTGACAAAAAATTCAACAAAAATTGCATTCCGAATTTTACCTCCCCTATTTTCTCCCTCTTGACCTCAAAAAAGTACCTTAAAAATGTACCCACTGCAAATTTTGTCGATATAAACCCCACCAAAAATTAAATGCTATGTTCCGCCCTCTCAAAAAAGTATTGATATCCTAATGTAATGCTGAGTACCTGGCTACCAAGTGTTTCTTAGGATGGGTGAAGTACGAGATGCGAGAGTGTGAGTGACAATTTTGATTAATCCTTCGCATGTCTCCTGTGTCGCCTATTTTAGAGATGACTCAGCTAAAAATGAAATGCTATGTTCCACAATCTCAAAAAAGTATTGATATCCTAATATAATGCTGAGTACCTGGCTACCAAGTGTTTCTTAGGATGGATTTTAGAGATGACTCGACTAAATCAAGTATAACAAAAGTGACTGAGATCGAAATGACAAATGGATATACCAAAGTAGGCCACCAATATTCAACATGGTACTTGGTGGGACCGTCCCTGAAGAAATTGTAAAGAGGCAGAGTATTTGTAAAATATCTTGGTGTCATCGGTATGGCCCACGAATGGATAACCTCGTATATTGCATCGGCAATAACGGTAAGCAAGGTTACCTGCTTAGGGGCCATCCATATATTACGTAAGATGTTTTTGGCCTCTTTTTGACCCCCCCTCCCCCCAGTGTAAGATACTTGTACGTACAGTTGACACTGTATTTACATACAGTGTAAGAAATATTCACACCCCCCTCTCTCCCCCTCAAACGTCTTACGTAATATATGGATGGCCCCTTAACATTGTCGGCTGTGGGATTATTCGCTTCCAAAAATATCCATTCTTTCATGGTAATTGTCCCATGCCATAGTCGCCTAAACTACCAACAAGGGCATTTCGTGGATTGTTGGGACCGGTAACTTACATTGCAACCAGTAATACCGTGTTTTTAGGTTATACACTGACAGATTCGTCGTCGCCTTGTCTTGCACGCTATCGATGTTCAACTTGCCTCCTTGGAAATGATGAATCCCTTATCGGAGGATCGCAGAAATTCATCGATAAGCACTGGACTCCGTTTAATAACTCGCCTTCATTGTAAATTGCACACCAAAACCATTGTCGTTACAAGTACTCGTGTTAATCGCCTAGAGTCCCCTCATTACGTACAGAGTCATTCTCAGGATGCAGAGATTGTAGATGATCAGACACTGCTGGATACTGCTTGCACCTCGTTGATTGGCTGTGACGACATACAAGCAAGCGTCCACCAATCACTTCAAAAGAAGGTTCCTAATGTCTGATCGCCTAACTCAGGCACCAGGGATTTTCTTTCAAAGCGATTTCCAGGCACTGCACTCCATTGCAGCAAATCGTATAGTGTCCTTGGGCCAACAGCGTATAACCTATAGTCTACCAAGCGCTATATAGCCTACCGTCCTATGACCCGCATCCTGAGAATTACTTTATATGATACAACGTGTTAGTCTTAATACACGCCAGTGGAGCGGGTTGCATATCGATCGGCGCTACCGATTCACTGCGGTTTCCTGAAAGCTCTAGAGCTTTTAAAAACTAACAAGACACAGTCTGCACATGCTACGGTTTTTCTTTACTAATAAGGACCGTTGACTCGTGTCACACCTTTTTTTTGCGCACTTGCTACAAAAATAACTATTATAGTTTACTTTGCGAGAAAAATATCACACAAGTGATAAAGTTGTATAAGGATCATCCATTATGGTGGTGAGAGGTGAGGGGGGGGGGGATAGGACGACAAAAATGGACTAAAGAAGTGCGACATAGTCTGTGGATGATTCCTTTAATAACTACCTACTTATTATTTTTATATTTTAACACGCGTTCGTCGCCGCGTCACCCATATCTGGGTGACGGGTATGTTTCCGTGGGGGCCCCGTCACCCAAATATGGGTGACGCTCTTCTTGTTCAAGTTAAACGTGATTTTCAGTTGGATTTTTAAAAGGAATTTAACGGAATAAGCACTTAAATATAAATTTAGGATATACAACATAAAAATATTAAAAATATACACATTATACTATACTTTTTATTAATTTATATTTATGATAAAATGGATCCTTTATAATGTCGAAAAGTTAACGGATTGATCTGAATTCGGGTACTCTCGGTGGTTTTCGGGGTCGCTGATTACGAATCCGGGGCCAGAATTGCAAAATTCGTAGATGGCGCTACAATACGACGCATGCGCGGATCAAAGCTCGACGTAAAATTGAGAAATTGCCCTGAATTCGGGTACCCGGGGGTTTTTGGGGTCGCCAATTACGAATCCGAAAATAAAATTACAAAATTCCTAGATGGCGCCACGATACAGCGCATGCGCCGTATTGCGGCGCCATCTACGAATTTGGCAACTCTGGCCTCGGATTCGTAATCAGCGACCCCGAAAATCCCCGGGTACCCGAATTCAGGGCAATTACTCAATTTCACGTCGAGATTTGATCCGCGCATGCGCCGTATTGTGGCGCCATCTAGGAATTTTGCAATTCTGGCCTCAGATTCGTAATCAGCTACCACGAAAACCCCAGAGTACCCGAATTCAGGTCAATTCGTTAACTTTTCGACGTTTCCGCCTATAGTGCGACAGTCAGATTTGGGCCCCGCGAGAAACTCAACCGAATCGCGCTGGGCGACGAACGTGTTAAATAATATCGAATTGAGAATTTTGAATCATATGCTAAGGGTTCAAATAATTTATGCAAGGGTTGGTGGCTCAATTGGTTAGAGTGTGAAAACATTCCCAGTTTCGAAGCAACCCGTCCCAAAGATCATAAGTTCGAATCCCGGTAGGGTGTCTGAAAATAGGCGACCATTTTTTTTGGTTATAGATTTCACTGACAATATCTAACAACTTACTGATATTTAGAAGTATTTATTTAGGTTTTGCAATGTGATATTCTGCGATGTGAAATTATTTAATTCAAAGAACTAAATCGGTGTTCACCCGCCCGTAATCGCCAATTTAGTCAAATCTACTAATTTTTTTCTTTGTGTAGACGCCAAGTCGGTAACGCATAGTTTTTTTGTGATTGTATACCGAGTAGATGATGTTCTTTGGTGAATAACAAATAATGATTGCGAAGTATGCTTTATAACTATTTCAAGACAATAGCCAGCATTTTCATGGTATACACTAGAATACTGTATTCGTGTTTAATATTGAGCGTACGTTTTTGATAAATCACGTCGGTAACGCCAATTATGAAGCAGTAGATCATTTTTACTTCATATAACGCTTCAATATTACCTGATTTATCCAAAAATTTATTTACATAAGGTATTTCAATGATTAAAAAATCGTCAAAACCCTCATATTTATACCATCACGTCGGTAACAGATACCTGTATATTTTGAGTGCGTACCTACTTTTTAATCGCACTCATTGCAGTTTTTGTGCTATTTTCTGTCTGTAGACTGCCGTGTTAAGTTAAAAGGGCGTGTCTGACATTTTTACCGTTTGGAGGTATTAGGGTTTTTTCCAATTCTTTCCATGCCACACTGATAATGAAATGCAAAATAAATGGTAAATTATTTTATTCGTTCTGGGCCAGGTACGACTTTTTTAACTTAACCTCATGTCAGACTTGTATAGAATTTAATAAACTGGAAAATGATTATTTGTAGATACGCCTTTTTAACTGTCTGCCCCCTTCACCCCTCAATTTTTACATCGAATTTTCTCAATAAATACATAGTTATAACTAGCCCTCTGCAACTCTGCGTTTCGTATGGCCACACCGTTGTCGCCAACCGCGTGGTGGCGCAGTTTCGCTGGCCCGGCTGAAAGCGGGCGAATGTGGTGTGAATGAAGGGACTTGAGTGCAATGAAGCATTATTCCATTTTGTAATAAATATGTAGGCATAAGGAATTTTATGAAGTAATAGAAATAGTCCAGTAAATGTTCGAACGAATTTTATATGAGTCAGCGCAGCCAACAGCCAGCAGCCAGCAGCAGCCAACACAGGGCCAGCGTATAGGGTGCCACGTAGCGGATTAGTACGACTGGCGACAAAGCGTGGTCAAAGATTTCTAATGGGAATACGTGTAAGTTACACGGGGCTGGTTATAACCAAAACTATGCTTAGTTACGCCATATAAATCGATTATTCTCTATCGATAGAGACCAGAATAAATGTTATAAGTTACATATTAACAGAGATTCTTCATTAGCAATGCGAAGCCACGCCGCTTGCGCCTAAAAGTTGAGAATCCGAATTTTCGGGCGATATATACATGTCAAAATGTCACTCTAATTCCGCCTACCTTTGGCGATAGTCGGCCATGATCGGAAATGTGTACACAGATGCGACAACACGCATACGCCATGAAATGTATGTGAGAGTGTGTGAGAGAATATATTCCTTGAATGTTTGGTTATGGTTTTCAAAGTTAATAAAATATTTCCATTCGCGAAACGATTTCCCTCGCGTTTATTTCGATTCTCGGACGCGCTTGTTAATAAAAAGTAAAAATTTAGTGTAATCGTAGCAATCGGAGTAATGAAGGAAGTAGACGATTCAGCCCAAAAAACATCGGTCATCTCAGCAGTGGTGAATGTGACAGACGCTCCGTATAGTTTGCTAATCGTTTGCATTTTTTTCAAATAATCGAGATAGTGAACGGATACAGTGCTACTTTTCTTTGGTTGCCTGTGGATAAAGAGCAGGAAAGGAGACGGCAGTATCTCAGAAGAATTTGCCATCATATAAATTATTTTCTATCTCACCGTTTTAACCTCACTTTGATTGCGTATGAAGGACAAATATCTTTGTGGATATTCTATTTGTTGTTTTCAGCGTCATGCGGGCACGGGACAAATCGATGATTTTTCTTCTCGGTCACAATCAAAGCCGTGGGAGAAAAATAGGAGATGCGATGGAATTGGATCACAACAATCAAGTAATTACTTTATAATTATTTTTTCCCTAACGATATATTTCCTCTTTCATACTATTATAAGTTCCAATTTACACACCGATCTGTCAAACCTGAAGTGTACATGTACATCACTTCTATTTCATATGTTCTTCGTCTCCGGTGTAACGACGGTCAATGGGGAATCACTGATACGGATTAGGGTTCGACGGTTATTCCTTATTCTTTGTAGCACAGCATCGATATATTGCTGTACCTGTATTCTTCTCTGGGACTTCTTAAAATAATTATAAAAACCCCATATGATTGTTATTTACAATTTGTTACAAATCGTATGCGAACCCGAGAGGGTTTCTTTCGAACGAGGGATCGTCCACTTGTTGTTCCAAGAACCAGTTGCATTAGTTCATTCGGCGGGCTGGATCTGCTGCTTATAGTGCATGAACATGCGTGAAAGTGACTTTAAATGGATACAAATTTTAATAATTCAATATCCTCCCTACCATGGACTTGCTGATTCTAACCTCTGTTGCCACAGCCCGAATACTCGTTCGAGGGTTATTCCTTATTCTTTCTAGCACAGCATCGATATTATGCTGCACCTGTATTCTTCTGGGACTTCCTAAAATAATTATAAAAACTTCATATAATTCAGCCCTGATAAGTACAATCTTATCGATCTGTACCTTATCGAGATCTTTCGACGTAATGATTCCGAAACGTTTCTATAATGTTTTGCAATATTCGCGAATTTATCGAGAAATATATATTTGTAACATACGGTAGTGTTCACGAATATTGTAAAATATCGTAGGAATGTTACAGAAAAGTTACTTCCAAAACGTGCTTTGTGGAGTGTAAATGATGATATTTTGTGATTTCCATCGTTACACCAGAGGCGAAGAAGAGATGAAATAGAAGTGAGGTACATGTACACTTCACGTTTGACAGGTCGGTATATAAATTGAAACTTGTGATAGTATAATACGAAAGAGGAAAAACTTATATCGATAAGGAAAAAATAATAATAAAGTAGTTACTCTATTATTGTAATCCAATTCTATTGTATCCCTTATTTTTCTGCCACGACTTTGATTGTTGATATTGGATGGATCAACCAATAAATTTGATTTTTCTTCACTATCAGCAATTAAAGTCGTGGCAGAAAAATAAATAATACAATGTCATTGGATTACAATAATGGAGTGCCTACTTTATTATTATGTTTTCTTTATCGATATAAGTTTTTCCTCTTTCGTATTATACTATCACAAGTTTCAATTTATATACCGACCTGTCAAACGTGAAGTGTACATGTACCTCACTTCTATTTCATCTCTTCTTCGCCTCTGGTGTAACGATGGAAATTAAAAATTATCATCATTTACACCCCGCAAAAAGCACGTTTTTTGCAAGTAACTTTTCTGTAATATTCCTGCGATATTTTACAATATTCGTGAACACTACTGTATGTTAGAAACATTCCTTTACTCATAATATATATTTCTCGATAAATTCGCGAATGTTGCAAAACATCATAGAAACATTTCGGAATCATTACGTCGAAATATCTCCTCGATAAGGTACAGCTCGATAAGATTGTACTTGTTAGGGCTAAATTATATGGGGTTTTTATAATTAGTTTAGGATATCCCAGAAGAATACAGGTGCAGCAAAACATCGATGCCGTGCTGGAAATTTATTTTTGTCACTCAGTGTCAAAAACCTCGGTTTTTCGATCGTCCTCGATGCTTGTGAAATCGTATTTCACATACTGAAGCTGCTCAGTGTGTAAACAACCTGCGCAGTGCGTGAAAAGTTTTTTCTTCACTGGCGCCCACGCTCCAAACTCGATTTTGACACTGACGATAGAAAGTCAAATTCGATATTCGTTTGTTTCGCGCTGTTTTTAATTCGTGTGATAGCCGCACTCGCTTCGCTCGTGCGGCAAACTTCACACTCGTTAAAAACATGCGCTTCACGCACTCGTATCGAAAATAACTATTACGAGTAAGGGCGAAATTTCAGCGGTGCATGCAAAAGGATTTCTTAAAACTATTCCATCGGCTCGAGTTAATATATGTAACAACATATATACTGTCATAAGTGGTATCTTTACATGTGATGAAACAATTCGTCACGGTTATTGGAAGATTAAACAGTATGTCCGATGGCAAAAACTCCAATTTTTGAATTTCCCTGACATTTGGCCGGAAGTGGTTGGGTCGGTCCTCTAGTCATTCATAGTTAGAATTGGTTTCGGGAGAGTGCGCTGCGGTCTGACGAGCCGAGCGAGAAGTGTCAAACGTCTGATCTCCCAGTAGCTGTCAATTCGGGAGATCGAAGCATCTAACATCGAAACCGTTAATTTATACATATTGATTAATAATATGTAGAAGTGATAAGAAATAACCATTCGGGTTTCTTCGATGAGATTCCCCAAGTGTTTAAAAATCGGTGTCCGATTTTTGATAATAACTGTTGCTTCAACTTCCAGTGATATTAAGTATTACTGCAGAACGAGTAGGTTAGAAGATTTTCATGAAGACTCATGATTTTCTGACATGTCATCTCGTACAGGTGCAACCGAAGAGGATTCCAGCTCGTGTCCTGTCCGTAAAAAGATGACTCGATGGACATCGGAGAATGTCAGGCTTGTTACCGAGCGCCTATTACCCACGGTACATTCATTTCAATACGCGCTTCTTGTTTCATTCAACTATTCCAGCGTTAAATAACTTTTACTTTTTTCAAAGTATTTACCTTGTACGAATTGTTGATCGTAGGGGGCAACGATCAATGATTGTGACTAATCGTAGACAAATTATTCCTGCGATGATATTGTATGGAAGTAGTGTTCGCCATGTACAGTAAGTGAGTTGGAGTAACTCCTCGTCGATCGGCTCTACTCCGACTCACTTATTTATTTTTTTTAGCTATCATAAGCCGATTTATTTTATTTCTTTATCGATATATTTCCTCTTTCGTATTATACTATCCCACAAGTTCGAATTTATATACCGACCTGTGTCAAACGTGAAGTGTACATGTACCTCACTTTTATTTCATTAAGTATTACTGCAGAACGAGTAGGTTAGAAGATTTTCATGAAGACTCATGATTTTCTGACATGTCATCTCGTACAGGTGCAACTGAAGAGGATCTAGCTCGTGTTCTGTCCGTAATAAGATGACTCGATGGACATTGGAGAATGTCAGATTTGTCACCGAGCGCATATTACCCACGGTACATTAATTGCAATACGCGCTTCTCGTTTCAACTATTCCAGCGTTAAATAACTTTTACTTCTTTCAAGCTAATAACCTTTTATGAACTGTTCGTGGTAGGAGGAAGCGATCGATAATAGAGACCCATCGTAGACAAGTTCGTCTATTAAAACTAAAAGACAATTCGGTGTGCCGAAATACTACTGCGATAATGTGCCCGAGCTCGCGGTCTATTCTGCAATTAACGTTACATAATCGTGATTATGCTCGGGTGATGGGTGTTCCAAAAGAGGTAAGTTTATACTAAACATCGGATGCTCTGTAAGCTGACTTGCTAGTATATGCTTTGCAACTGGAACATCATCGCAGGAATAATTTGTCTACGATTAGTCACGATCATTGATCGTTGCCCCCTACGATCAACAATTCGTACAAGGTAAATACTTTGAAAGAAGTAAAAGTTACTTAAAGCAGGAATAGTTGAAACGAAAAACGCATATTGCAATGAAAGTACTATGGGTGAAAGGCGCTCAGTGACAAGCCTGACATTCTCCGATGTCCATCGGGTCATCTTTTTACGGAGAGGACACGGGCTAGATCCTCTTCGGTTGCACCTGTTCGAGATGACTTGTCAGAAAATGGTGAGTCCTCATGAGAATCTTCTAACCTACTTGTTGTGCAGTAATACTTAATAATAAAAAGCTATTCTCCTACATGTACATATTCTCCTGATGAATAAATTCCAAAAAGTAGTGAAATCCCCCCACAAAAACAGATTCTCTGTAAAAGAAGGCGGCATGTTCATTCAGTGCCAACAAAAATTGATACGTAAAATACTCTCCAAAAATATTTGAAATCAATTAAGATCGCCATGTTCAACATTTATATATAAAATGTAAAAGGCATCATTTGAAAGGAAAATTATTGTAAATCAAGTTACTATAAAATTTGACTAAACAAATTTTTAAAAAAATTTTAATAAAAAAGAATGCCGCGTTTAAGAGTGTTTGTATTTTTTCCACTATACAGGGTGTTACTTAATGATAGGCCGTAATTGCCAGGGCACATTACTGAATCAATTTCCAGTAGAAAAGTTCATATTAACATGTGTCCTAAAATGTCTGGTTTTCAAGATACAGGACGTCAAAGTTTAAAAAAAAATCGGTTTTTTAATAATATCTCAAAGATCCTTGTGCCGATTCTGTTGACATTTGGCACTGTTGTGTTTATTGTAATAAGACGCTAAGTTATCACTAACTAGAAGGTAATTATGAGTTCCAGTGGCGTCCCGGAATGCAATATTAAGTGGTTTTTATTGTTTTCCTAAAAAACGAAGTGAGGTACGAAGTAATGTCGAGACAAAAAAGTTGTATTTTTAGCTGCTTATTCTGAAAAAAATATAAAATTTAAAAAAAAGTCAGTGGCGTACACTTTTTTGTCTATATTATTCGTGAGACTGTCCCCCGGGACGCCACTGGAACTCATAATTATCTTCTAGTTAGTGCTAACTTAGCGTCTTATTACAATAAACAACAGTACCAAATGTCAACAAAATCGGCACAAGGATCTTTGAGATATTATTAAAAAACCGATTTTTTAAAAAACTTTGACGTCCTTTATCTTGAAAACCAGACATTTTAGGACACATGTTAATATGAACTTTTCTACTGGAAATTGGTTCAGTAATGTGCCCTTGTAATTACGGCCTATCATTAAGTAACACCCTGTATACTGGTGGTATAATATAAGTGTATGAATTTACTTAAAATCATAAGTGCATAAACATCGATTATAATTCTGTGTCCGAATTTTTTATTTTGAAAGAAAAAAACGCGGCGTTCTTTTTTATTAAAATTTTTTTATAAATTTTTTAAATCGAATTTTGTAGTAATTTGATTTACAATAACTTTCCTTTCAAATGATGCCTTTTACTTTTTGTATATAAATCTTGAACATGGCGATCTTAATTGATTTCAAATCTTTTTTGGAGAGTATTTTACGTATCAATTTTTGTTGGCACTGAATGAACATGCCGCCTTTTTTTACAGAGAATCTGTTTTTGTGGGTTTAGGATACAGGATGAACTCGAGTCATTTTTTACCGGTAGAAGTCGAGTCGGTAGTTATAGTTGGTGTCAATTCGGGAGATCAAAGCATCTAACCTCGAAATCGTGAATTTGTGAATAATGAAAATTACTCACCATAATTCACAAATTTACGATTTTGAGATTAGACTCTTCGATCTCCCGAATTGACACCAACTCTAACTACCGACTCGACTTCTACCGGTAAAAGTGGCTCGAATACCGACCAAGCCCGGCCGAAGAAGTCCCTGCAACTGTGCGGTTCTTAATGAACTAAATCTTAATGAATTATATATCAAAAAATTGCTCGTAATTTGCTCATCAAGAATATAAAATTGCTCTAGCGGTAGCAATTATTTTTAAAAAGTTATTAAACTATTTCGTAACAAACACTAATTTGACGATTTCTAAGTTATCCGAGTACGAACGAGATCTATTCTGGGCTCCAAAAATTACTCGCAATTTGCTCATCAAGAATATAAAATTGCTCTAGCGGTAGCAATTATTTAAAGAAAGTTATTAAACAACTTCGTAACAAACACTAATTTGACGATTTCTAAGTTATCCGAGTACGAACGGGATCTTATTTGGGCTCAAAAAATTGCTCGCAATTTGCTCATCACTGCCTCACCTTTTTGTTTGCGTTTTATTAACGTTTTTTGAATTAAAAATAATAATTAAATTTTCGATGTTTTAAAACCTGGGAAAACAACAGTAGCGCTGCTAGTTTTGAAACATGAAACTAACACCAGTAAAAGCGGTTCTCAATCCAAATCTGAAATTGTAACAGTTCCCACGAAGGAGAGTTCCGCTGCAAAAGGTAATAAAATCTGAGATATCAGCCAAGTTAAGGCCATCACACACAAAATTCCGTAAGGCCGTAAGGCGTAAGCGTAAGACGTAAAACGTTGTCGCGTATGCAACTAGATTAGATCTTAAGGCCGTACAACCTTCAAGGGTTACTAGATTTTATAGCGGTAAAATTCAAATATTCTATACTAATTTAGGATTGCTATTCTATCGAGAAATAACGAGCGGATAAACTGAATTCGACACAAAGGTTCGTGGCGTCTAATAATATCACAGTCATAAATACCTCGCCAATTCATAGCTAATTTCGGGTTTTGCGAAACGACATATTTGGGGATGTAAAGGTGGTTTGACGCTCATGCAATTTGCGCCAATTGGCTAGCGCAAACCAATTTACACAAGTAAATTGTTGTATATGTGTAAGAAGTAATTTTATGTACTAATGCGAATCGGCGGTGAATGTCCTTGATCGAACCGTTGCGACTCTAACTCCTTGTCGATGATGCACCGTACGATGATCGAAGACGTAATGCCCTGCTGAGCCATCGAGCCGTCTTTTATGCCCAAGCTCGTTCCTAGTCCCGAACCAATCACAGCCTTTCCTGAGTATCCTTCGCAAGCGTCTTGCTAACGGTTATCCATGCGTCATCGCAAGCGTCTAGCTAACGGTCTGCTATCCCGCTAGCTGGTAGATCGATATCGCTTTCCATGCGACATCGGAGGTGCCTCGTTAACGGTCCGTTATACCTGGTCTATTCCGTCCCGAAATACACCTCACATATGTAACCAATCTATATAAGTAAATCGTTGTATACATATACAACAATTTACTTGTGTAAATTGGTTTGCACAAGCCAATTTACGCAAGTTGCATGAGCGTCAAAACGACATTAAGCAGCGAACACCACGGTTAAGGTATGTATAGACTGGCCAACAAATTGTTGGCAACATGTCAGCAACTCGTTGATATCGGTGTTGTCCACATGTATCCCGTCAACTAGCAACTAGTCGATGGATACTCGTCAACACCGGGCTGCATGAAGGTAAATACAGACCAGCCAACAAATTGTTGGCAACCTGTTGGCAACACGTTCATATTGGTGTTGTCCATATGTACACCGTCAACTAGCAACAGCGGGCGGTATGCCATCAAAGAAAATTGTCGTCTGTTGCTTGTATCCTTGTTTCCCATTCCAAATGGGAAAAGAGAATATCATCCACGCAAGAGGGGTAAAATTTCAGAAGGTCGATTCATACCATTTTTAATACTTTTAATAGCATCGATCATAAATAGCTCGCCGACTATAATGTAAGCTATATTTGACACGGTAGACTGGATACGGTTGAACGATGAGTCCTCAAGTAATCCTCGATGGAACTCTCGGATCACGATCCGATATGCATGCTGGTTCACGACCGAATACCTCTTCCTTCGATTGCCTGGAGGAGCACGAGTCCTCCTTACTCCTTTGTCCTG
Source organism: Xiphydria camelus (assembly GCA_963678675.1). Taxonomy (NCBI): domain Eukaryota; kingdom Metazoa; phylum Arthropoda; class Insecta; order Hymenoptera; family Xiphydriidae; genus Xiphydria; species Xiphydria camelus. The sequence continues at coordinate 17,444,271 of OY783195.1, forward strand.
GGCCCGTGTTGGAAAGCCCCGCTACCCCGACGTCATTATGGGCAAAATCGCCCGCTTCGACCTGGCTTCGTAAATCACCCTTGCTCAACGCGTTCATTCCTAATATAACTGTGTATTGAAATACCCTTTCAATAATATAATTTTTATTGGATTCCTCGCCCGCTCAGCTGCTCCCGCCGTCGCCGCCGCTACGCAAATTTCTTGACAGAATCGTCGCCGCGGCGACGGTAAATTTTCAGAACCACGCACGAGAGTGATTAATTGCGTCATCGGCACGGCACGGCCCGTCAAAATACTGACTGGATTAAATCCTTTCCTTTTCTTCGTTCTATTATATAAAATAGTTTTTGAATAAATGCGTGGACAAAACCGTGTCGCCAAAAACCCCGGCGACCTTAGGACCCGATGCGCGGAGCCAGGTACTTACTCCCCGGGGGTTGGGGAGCAAAGCTAGTACATACAAATAAATGTATTTACTACCACCCCCTTGTCCGGCAAGACCCGGCAGGGAACCCATGTGGCAGGGACCGTTGCGGACGGGGTTCATCGCTTCCGATCCTTTCCGTCAAACGACGGGACGATCATAAAGCCCGCTACAGACTATGCGCGATGCGTGATGCGCGATGCGCGATGCGTGATTCGCGACAGTTCGTTGTAGTTCGTAGCAATTCGTAAACAGAGCCATACAGACTATGCGCGATGCGTGATGCGCGATGCGCGGTGCGTGATTCGCGGCAGTTCGTTGTAGTTCGTAGCAATTCTGCTTGCATTGTTTCAAAGTTACCATTTCTAAAATTATCTACACACGAATACAATGCTAATTATGTATGTACATTATGTATGAAAAAGTGAAAAACATAATACTATGATTGAAATACATATTAAGGAGGATCGACGAGTCAAAAATGTGTTTGAAAAAAATGTTTTCACAGCGATCTGAAACGTTATGGAATAATAAATTAATGAATTATGAACCCATTTTATGCATCGTTCATGCCGAAAATCATTAGTAAATAAAATATTGGAAAATTTATGGTGGACTATTAGAGCGTCAATGACTACGGAATCGTCGTCAGAGGCTTCTTGTCCAACATTTTAAAGAAGAGTAAAAAATTACAAATAATCTATAAAAACCTATAAAAACAACTCATAGAGAATGCTGAAGACATAAAACAGTTATTCGATTGATAATTCAGTATCATGGATATATGATTATAGTTTAAACATTTTTTATTGTGCGTTGCAATTTTCATTGTATTCTTGGCAACGTTGTACTCCGCGATATTTTAAATTGGCTACAGTGACGCGTGAACTACAGTGGCCAGCTATGGTGGATGACGCGAGCATGCAGCAAAGCCGGTATAAAGTCAAATTTTCTCAAAAAAGAAAAAGAGTTGGAAAAAGAGTTGGACAACTTGGATGAAGATTTTAGGGACAATATTTTTTTTATCGTTCCGAATTTTTCAAATTTCGCGCTCAGTTTGAATAGACGACAGGTAAGGTTCGGTCTTTCAGCTTTACAACTGTTTCGCTGCCGTGTTGCCAAGTCTCTCACCGTTAATATGGCGTACTAATGGTGTGCGAAGTAAAAACGAATTTCATGATAATATTACGTTGCAACCATACGGTAAAATCTAATTTACTTATTTTTTACATAATCCTTAATATTTCATCTGTCAAATTACTAGTCTTTCAAATTCTAAAGTAAGCGGAGTCTGTGTTAAAGTCAGTGATAATATACCTTAGTACAATCGTCTCCCATAAGGCGATATGTTAAAAGTGGTCAACTTTAGAATAAAATAACGAAGAAACTAGACGGTCTATATATTGCTAAAATTTTCGTATTAGTTGTGTAAAGTATTCGTGTATATCATATAAAAAAATTAGGGCTGTAAGTTGGTTTTCGTCTGATAGTCGAACCTCCTTAATAGTCTTCAAATTCTATTTCCATTGCTTCATTCTCATCGTAATTAATCACAATATCGCTTCCATTTTTTTACATCCATTTCAACGCACGAAAGTGTTGTTGGGTTCCGCCAATAATTGCACATGGAAGAATCGTCGCAATTTAGTGAAAATACTCTGCGTCAAGGATAAGCGGAAGTGAGATATACAGCTTCGTAGGAGTCCGCTCCGTAATAAAAAAAAAAAGACATCGGTGGGGAGGCATTCAGGGTGCGCACCGAAGGGCACGGGTTGATACATCGACTGTTTGGTTATATCACATGTTCCGAAAAAAAAAAACCAGTAAGAACGTGTTTCCCCTTTCTCTGTACTTTTGAGAAAGAGCCATGAAATTATCTCTTCCGGACAGGCAAAAATAACAATACAATGTATGTTTCGTGAATCTTCGATAAGTCTACCGCGAGCATTATGTTCCCACGGCGCCGATCGGCCGGCCTGCGACAAATCGTCGGCGAATTATTTTATTGCGATGTTTTCTCGAAAGTCAGAGCCGTCACTTTCAAAACAGAAACATAAACGAGCCTCGGACTCTGCCACCCGAAGGTGACCTGCGGAGGGTTACCTACAGCCCCTCAACCAATGGAAAATTCCTGCAAACAAAATAGCGCGCACAAAGAGTGGACAAATTAACTATGAACACAGCCCATACTCTTCGGCGAAACAGCGGTTGATGCGCAGCCTTTGATATTCGTCCACTTACCGCCTCCAAGAGCGAATCACTGCGCATCACTGCAAACCACACGAACCATGCTGTTTACGAATCGATTTTGAACGAACAAGTCCCTACACACTATTCACGAACTGCCGAGAATCACGCATCGCGCATAGTCTGTAGCGAGTTGGCCAAGAACGAATCACTGCGAATCACTGCGAATCACTACGAACCACACGAATCATGGTGTTTACGAATCGATTTTTAACGAATAAGTCCCTACACACTATGCACGAAATCGCGCATTGCGCATCGCGCATCACGCATCGCGCATAGTCTGTAGCGGGCTTAATAGTGCAGGAGCAGAGAGACATTGAGTATGAAAAAATCGGTGACCTCATTCTGATTGATGATTTGAGTTCAGAAAGACTTAAAGAATGATATCGTGGAGGTTGCCGGACGGATTTAGTGCCATTTTTTTTATCGGCCATTTAATAGGAGTTTTTGATTCCGTCGCTGTAGCTGTGAAGAAAACGTTCTTGACTATTAAAAAGGTTGTTTGGGTAAGGTATGAAATTAAAAACGGCATCATCATAATACAATACAAATATATTTATTAATGAAAAAGGAATAAGTGGTTTATATAATTAATTATTATCGAAAACTAACAAAATTGTACAATTACGTAGGTAAGTTTTGACAATGGTGGTGGATACAATGGTTGTATGATTCAATTACTATGTTTTGTTGTCATCAATTTGCAGAAAGGTATGCTGTCAGTTAAGAGAACACCAGATAAATTTAATTCTGTTGGTTGCGATATGGCACTCGAGCAGTCCCAGAATCGATCATCCGCTATAACTGGAGGCTTGATAGGGATTACTAAAAATGAAGATGCAACTCAACGGTGGTTACTGTTATATCCATTTAAAAATGCAATTCATAATGCTATATTGTATCATACGTTCAGATAGAAGGTGATGCTACCGGCGACATTGATTCTTCCTTTCATAGTGAGTAGAGTAAAGCACGAATAGCGAAAGACGAACAAAACATTCAAAGTTTGATTTTGTCTTTAACAGATTCTAACATATTTAACATCGATGTAGATCTCGGTCTTCGCAATATTTACATCGAAGCTCTTGCAGATGAAAACACTGTCAAATGTTTGCTGAATTTAAAAGAAACTAGAGAATCGATGATAAAAGAGTACGAAACTGAACGGTTTGAATTAAAGAAGAAAAAATGTTTTGACCCACTAGCAAGAAAACCATTTTATAATTTCAATTACAAGCCCACCAAAGAAAAGCAATCTACAGGTAGTGATAAAAAAGTAGAACTCGTAACCAATAATACTACATACTACATTTCAACAATCATTTATGGTCACATCACAACCTGAACTTGATCTTAGACCGTTTTTATCGCATGAAATACTTGATTACCCTACATATATTTTTGACCATGAAGGGTTCTACAGGAAAAGTATAAAATTAGCATTAGTAATCGAAATTCAAAAAGTTCATGTATGTAAAAACAACACTTTCCAGCAAATAATAAAATCTAAACATTCGAAAGTTTGTATTTTCGATGGAATATCACTAGTGCATAAAATTCAACTTCAAAATTATAATACTTTCGGAGATTTTGCCACTGCATTTTTCGAACGTATACAGAATCTTTCATACCAGCATTTCGTCAAAAGAATTGACATCATCTTCGATAGAGATGATGACGTTTCTATTAAGTACGTTGAGTCGCAATTACGATCGAAAGGAATGAAACCGAAGCAAATTGTTATATCAAGTCCTTCAACCAAAATCCCGGCCGACTGCAAAGATTTTTTTTTCTTGTCGTCAAAACAAACTGCAGCTTGTTCAATTTCTTTGCATGTATGCTCCAACTTTTTTAAACATCAATGCTGAAATAGAACAGTTCATTACCGGTGGATATGAAGACCCCACGAAATGCTTCAAGCTCCAAAGTAATAGTTTATCTGAAGTGCTAGATTTGAATTCTAATCACCTAGAAGCAGATTGTAGAATGTTCAGCCAAATTTTTAACGCTGTTCGTGGAGGGGGATTGAACAAGTAATTATAAATAGTTCTGATACTGATGTTTTCGTGCTTAGCATTCACTTTTGGCATAGACTGTAGAACATTGGATGTCGAGGTATCTGGTTTGAAGGATCGAGTAAAAAAGGAAATCTTTTAAGCTGTCATTTAGCAGCTGAATCACTTAGCGAAAAAATGTGTAATATTTTACCCGCGTTACATGCTCTAACAGGTTGCGACACGACAAGCCGATTTACAACAAAGAAGCAATGTATAAACGCTGCATCCGAAGTATTCGTTCAGGATGCTCTCTCAACTTTTGCAAATAACTCCAAAACTCCGATGCATTTTAAGAACATTGAAGAAGTTTGCACTTATTTATTTGCTAAAGAAAAGCCCACAGCAGATGAACTACGTTTCAGGTCAATTACCTACCCATAATATCGGTTTCAATTTCAATATATCTAAAGTTATTTGCACTTCTGATGCTTTGTATTTACATTGCTTAAGAGAGAGCTGCAGCCCAAACATATTTGTGGAAAAATTCCTCACAACCAATATGTGAGCCTCTGAACTTTCTCCAATTTGGCTATGAAAGATGAGATGGACAGCTCCACCCAGTGCAAATGACAAAACCGCCTTTGCCAAATTCTTTAATCAAGCCTTGCAAATGTAATGCTGATTGCAGAACAATGTCCTGTTATTGTAAAAAAAGGAACGCGTTAATTGTATCTCTCTTTGCAAATGCATCCACAACCATTGTCAAGACTTACCTACGTCATTGTACAATTTTGTCAGTTTTCGAAAATAATTAATTATATAAACCACTTATTCCTTTTGTATTAATAAATAAATTTGTATTGTATTATGATGATGCCGTTTTTAATTTCATACCTTACCCAAACAACCTTTTAATAGTCAAGAACTGATTTTTTTTCACAGCTACAGCGACGGAATCGAAAACTCCTATTAAATGGCCGATAAAAAAAAATTGGCACTCTAATCCTGTCCGGTAACCTCCATGATATCATTCTTTAAGTCTTTCTGAACTCAAATCATCAATCAGAATGAGGTCACCGATTTTTTCATACTCAATGTCTCTCAGCTCCCGGTCTATAATATAAAGACTAGATAGAGTCTGTAGGTCTGTTTCAACCGAGCAGAAAACCGTACACGGAACGGTAACCGTCATGCGCAGTAGAGAAGGTGGAACGGATTTTCTCTACTGCGCATGACGGTACTGTTCCGTGTACGGTTTTCGGCTTGGTTGGAACAGACCTTGTGTTCCGTCGCACACCTTTTCCAGAAAAGGTTAACCCCTACAAAAACAGATTCTCTGTAAAAAAAAGGCGGCATGTTCATTCAGTGCCAACAAAAATTGATGCGTAAAATACTCTCCAAAAAAGATTTGAAATCAATTAAGATCGCCATGTTCAAGATTTATATATAAAAAGAGTAAAAGGCATCATTTGAAAGAAAAATTATTGTAAATCAAGTTACTACAAAATTCGACAAAAAAAATTTACAAAAAATTTTAATAAAATAGAACTTGCCGCGTTTAAGAGAGAGAGAGAGAGAGAGAGAGAGAGAGAGAGAGAGAGAGAGAGAGAGAGAGAGAGAGAGTGTTCATATTTTTTCCACTATATGGATGGCTATATACTGGTGGTATCATATAAGTGTAAGAATTTATTTAAAATCATAAGTGCATAAACATCGAGTACAATTCTGTGTCTGCATTTTTAATTTTGAAGGAAAAAACGCGGCAAGTTCATTTTTATTAAAATTTTTTAATAAATTTTTTAGTCGAATTTTGTAGTAACTTGATTTACAATAATTTTAATTTCAAATGATGCCTCTTAATTTTTATATATAAATCTTGAATATGGCGAGCTTAATTGATTTCAAATCTTTTTTGGAGAGTATTTTACGTATCAATTTTTGTTGGCACTGAATGAACATGCCGCCTTTTTTTACAGAGAATCTGTTTTTGTGGGGGGATTTCACTACTTTTTGGAATTTATTCATGAGGAGAATACGTACATGTAGGAGAATAGCTTTTTATTATTAAGTATTACTGCAGAACGAGTAGGTTAGAAGATTTTCATGAAGACTCACGATTCTCTGACATGTCATCTCGTACAGATGCAACCGAAGAGGATCTAGCTCGTGTCCTGTCCGTAAAAAGATGACCCGATGGACATCGGAGAATGTCAGGCTTGTCACCGAGCGCCTTTCACCCATAGTACTTTTATTGCAATATGCGCTTTTCGTTTCAACTATTCCTGCTTTAAGTAACTTTTACTTCTTTCAAAGTATTGTACGAATTGTGTTGATCGTAGGGGGCAACGATCAATGAGTGTGACTAATCGTAGACAAATTATTCCTGCGACGATGTTCCAGTTGCAAAGCATACACTAGCAAGTCAGCTTACAGCATCCGATGTTTAGTATCAACTTACCTCTTTTGGAACACCCATCACCCGAGCATAATCACGATTATGTTAACGTTAATTGCAGAATAGACCGCGAGATCGGCTACATTATCGCAGTAGTAGTTCGGCACACCGAATTTTGCCTTTTAGTTTTAATAGACGAACTTGTCTACGACGAGTCTCTATTATCAATCGCTGCCTCCTACCACGAACAGTTCATAAAAGGTTATTACCTCGAAAAAAGTAAAAGTTATTTAACGCTGGAATAGTTGAATGAAACAAGAAGCGCGTATTGCAATTAATGTACCGTGGGTAATAGGCGCTCGGTGACAAGCCTGACATTCTCCGATGTCCATCGAGTCATCTTTTTACGGACAGGACACGAGCTAGATCCTCTTCGGTTGCACCTGTACGAGATGACATGTCAGAAAATCGTGAGTTCATGAAAATCTTCTAACCTACTCGTTCTTCAGTAATACTTAATATCACTGGAAGTTGAAGCAACAGTTATTATCAAAAATCGGACACCGATTTTTAAACACTTGGGGAATCTCATCGAAGAAACCCGAATGATTATTTCTTATCACTTCTACATATTATTAATCAATATTTATAAATTAACGGTTTTGAGGTTAGATGCTTCGATCTCCCGAATTGACAGCTACTGAGAGATGAGACGTTTGACACTTCTCGCTCGGCTCGTAAGACCGCAGCGCACTCTCCCGAAACCAATTCTAACTATGAATAACTAGAGGACCGACCCAACCACTCCCGGCAAAATGTCAGGGAAATTCAAAAGTTGGAGTTTGCCATTGGACATACTGTTTACTCTTCCAATGACCGTGACGAATTGTTTCATTACATGTAAAGATACCACTTATGAGATTATATCAGAGGGTGACATTTTGAAAACTTGCCACCGCAATAACTCAGAAAGTTACAGAGATTTTCTAAAAACAAGAAATACGATTTCGGAAGTGAAGAGGGGGAAACAAAATGACATAATTGGAGACGCACCCCCTCCAACCCCCTTAGGGATAGCCCCCCCAGCTTTGTAATCTTAAATGGCAACCCCCCATGTGTGATACAACGTTGGAAAGCTCTTTAAAAATGCTTTACAACAACACCAAATTTTGGTACCTTCGGATGAGTAGTTTTCGCTCAAATCGAGAAAGAAACTGCTAGAAGTAAGTTTTGTCAATTTATTTATTAAATGTCAATTACGTTACAATACATTTTCGAAATTATTCTCATTGATTTTTCGAACTTTTTCGAATGTTGTTCTTGATATTTTGCGACATTCTTGCGTAATTCTCTATTTCAGTTGGTTAATGCTTGCTGGTGTAGTTTGAAAAACAATAGATTTCAGATGTCCCATAAGAAGAAATCATACGGAGCAAGAGATCAGGTGATGGAAATCATTTCGAAAATTTATTGTAACGTAATTGACCTTTAATAAATAAATTAACAAAACTTACTTTTAGCAGTTCATTTCTCGATTTGCGCGAAATCTACTCATCGAATGGTACTAAAATTTAGTGTTGTTGTAAAGCATTTTTAAAGAGCTTTTCAACGCTTTATCACACATAGGGGGTTGCTATTTAAGATTACAAAGTTGGGGGGGCTACGCCGAAGGGGGTTGGAGGGGGTGCGTCTCCAATTATGTCATTTTGGTACCCCCTCTCCAGTGCTGAAACCGTATTTTCTTTTTTTAGAAAATCTCTGTAAATTTCTGAGATATTGGGGTGGCAAGTTTTCAAAATATCACCCTGTATGTTGTTAAAGTTTAAGAAATCCTTTTGCATGCACCGCTGAAATTTCGCCCTTACTCGTAAATAAATTTCCACACAGAGCATCGATATTTTTCTGCACCTGTATTCTTCTGGGACGTCCTAAAATATTTATAAAAACCCCATATAATTCAGCCCTAACAAGTACAACTTTATCGAGCTATACCTTATCGAGGAGATCTTTCGACGTAATGATTCCAAAATGTTTCTATAATGTTTTGCAACATTCGCGAATTTATCGAGAAATATATATTATGAGTAAAGGAATGTCTCTAACATACGGTAGTGTTCAGGAATATTGTAAAATACTTGCAAAAACGTGCTTTGCGGGGTGTAAATGATGATATTTTGTAATTTCCATCGTTACACCAGAGGCGAAGAAGAGATGAAATAGAAGTGAGGTACATGTACACTTCACGTTTGACAGGTTATATAAATTGAAACTTGTGATAGTATAATACGAAAGAGGAAAAACTTATATCGATAAAGAAACAATAATAATAAAATAATTACTCCATTATTGTAATCCAATAACATTGTATCACTTATTTTTCTGTCACGACTTTAATTGCTGATAGTGAAGAAAAATCCAATTTATTGGTTGATCCATCCACTATCAACAATCAAAGTCGTGGCAGAAAAATAAGGGATACACAATGAAATTGGATAACAATAATAGAGTAACTACTTTATTATTATTTTTTCTTTATCGATATAAGTTTTTCCTCTTTCGTATTATACTACCACAAGTTTCAATTTATATACCGACCTGTCAAACGTGAAGTGTACATGTACCTCACTTCTATTTCATTTCTTCTTCGCCTCTGGTGTAACGATGGAAATTACAAAATATCATCATTTACACCCTACAAAGCACGTTTTTGCAGGTAAATTTTCTGTAACATTCCTGCGATATTTTACAATATTCGTGAACACTACCTTATGTTAGAAATATATATTTCTCGATAAAAACGTTTCGGAATCATTACGTCGAAAGATCTCCATGATAAGGTACAGCTCGATAAGATTGTACTTGTCAGGGCTGAATTATATGGTGTTTTTATAATTATTTTAGGAAGTCCCAGAAGAATACAGGTGCATCAAAATATCGATACTGTACTAGAAAGAATAAGGAATAAGCCTCGAACGAATATTCGGGCTATGGTAACAGAGCTTAGAATCAGCAAGTCTGCGGTTCGGAGTATACTGAAGGATCAAAGTTTTCATCCATTGTGTGTGTGTGTGTGAAAGTGACGCATGTCTATGCACTCGAGGCAGCAAATCCAGCTCGCCGAATGATTTAATGCAACTGGTTCTTGGAACAACAAGTGGATGATCCATCGTTCGAAAGACACCTCCGCGGGTCCGCATACGATCTGTAACAAATTGTAAATAATACAATCATATGCAGTTTCACTATTTAAAACATACTGAACTTACTCAAAGTAGAAATGAAGAAACTATATTAATCTGAGTTAACCAATTCTAATAATGACAGAATTATTTTAAAAAATGATATATTTTCTCTTTCGTATTATACCTACTACTATCACCAGTTCCAATTTATATACCGATCTGTCAAACGTGAAGTGTACATGTACCTCACTTCTATTTCACCTCTTCTTCGCCTCTGGTGTAACGATGGAAATTACAAAATATGATAATTTACACCCCACAAAGCACGTTTTTGCAAGTAACTTTTCTGTAACATTCCTGCGATATTTAAAAATATTCGTGAACACTACCGTATGTTAGAAATATATATTTCTCGATAAATTCGCGAATATTGCAAAACATTATAGAAACGTTTCGGAATCATTACGTCGAAAGATCTCGATAAGGTACAGCTCGATAAGGTTGTACTTGTCAGGGCTGAATTATATGGAGTTTTTAAGAATACAGGTGCAGCATAATATCGATGCTGTGCTAGAAAGAATAAGGAATAACCCTCGAACGAGTATTCGGGCTGTGGCAACAGAGGTTAGAATCAGCAAGTCCATGGTAGGGAGGATATTGAATTATTAAAATTTGTATCCACATTTAAAGTCACTTTCATGCACGTCCATGCACTCGAAGCAACAGATCAAGCCCGCCGAATGAACTAATGCAACTGGTTCTTGGAACAACAAGTGGACGATCCCTCGTTCGAAAGAAACCCCCTCGGGTTCGCATACGATCTGTAACAAATTGTAAATAACAATCATATGGGGTTTTTATAATTATTTTAGGAAGTCCCAGAAGAATACAAGTGCAGCAAAATATCGATGTTGTGCTAGAAAGAATAAGGAATAACCCTCGAATCCTAATCCGTATCAGTGATTCCTCATTGACCGTCGTTACTCCGGAGACGAAGAACAGATGAAATAGAAGTGACGTACATGTACACTTCAGGTTTGACAGATCGGTGTGTAAATTGGAACTTGTAATAGTACGAAAGAGGAAATATATCGATAGAGAAAAAATAATGATAAAGTAATTACTTGATTGTTGTGATCCAATTCCATCGCATCTCCTATTTTTCTCCCACGGCTTTGATTGTGACAGAGAAGAAAAACCATCGATTTGTCCCGTGCTCGCATGACGCTGAAAACAAAAAATAGAATATCCACAAAGATATGTGTCGATACGCAATCAAAGTGAGATTAAAACGGGGTGAGATAGAAAATAACTTATCTGATGGCAATTCTTCTGAGATACTGTCGTCTCCTTTCCTGCTCTTTATCCACAGGCAACCAGAGAAAAGTAGCACTGTATCCGTTCACTATCTCGATTATTTGAAAAAAAATGCAAACGATTAGCAAACTATACAGAGCGTCTGTCACATTCACCACTGCTGAGATGACCGATGTTTTTCGGACTGAATCGTCTACTTCCTTCATTACTCCGATTGCTATTATTACACTGAATTTTTACTTTTTATTAACAAGCGCGTCCGAGGATCGAAATAAACGCGAGGGAAATCGTTTCGCGAATGGAAATATTTTATTAACTTTGAAAACCATAACCAAATATTCAATTAATATATTCTCTCACACACTTTCACATACATTTAATGGTGTATGCGTGTTGTCGCATCTGTGTACACATTTCCTATCATGGCCGACTATCGCCGAAGGTAGGCGGAATTAAAGTGACATTTTGACATGTATATATCGCCCGAAAATTCGGATTCTCAACTTTTAGGCGCAAGCGGCGTGGCTTCGCATTGCTAATGAAGAATCTCTGTTAATATGTAACTTATAACATTTATTCTGGTCTCTATCGATAGAGAATAATCGATTTATATCGCGTAACTGAGCATAGTTTTGGTTATAACCATGTATTTATTGAAAAAATTCGATGTAAAAATTGAGGGGTGAAGGGGGGGCAGACATTTTTCCTGTAAAGATACACGAGTGCCCACGGCGACAGCGCTGTCTTCGTTCTAACGAACTACTTGAATGAACATGCCGCGAGACACTATCGTGTCTCTTGATTAACGGATGGATCGAAATAAGCCGTTTCCCGCAATACCTACTCTAATAAACAATGTTCCGTCTTTGCGCGATGGACTACGCGCCAAATTAATCTTGCGTGGTGGGTTTAGGATGAATAAAATTACACCAATTTGTAAGGGAAAACAAACAATGCATTAACTTTATTTGTGAGCTGTTCTGGTCGCTCGGAGGTTTTCGAACCTACAGGTCGCTTTTCGACCCAGTGGCAATGAGGAACTTTCCCGGATCTAACTTATGGCTCAAAGGGCTCGAGGAGTATCGAATTTTTCCCTCACTATAGAATATCTCCCTCAGATACTAGAGAAACAATTAACCGCTCAAGGTAGCCTGACGTTTCCTCGCAGTCGACCGTAAAGCCGGCCGTCCACCGCGAGCTATGCTGTGCGAAGCTGTGCCAAGCGGCCAAACGGCGCGGTCGGATGACCGTGTTTACAGCCGTCCCTCTCGGTCATCCGACCGCGCCGCTTGGCACAGCTTCGCACAGCACAGCTCGCGGTGGACGGCCGGCTTTAGCAACGGTACCTTCGCCCTTTGGACATATGGTAGACTCGGACAGCCACAGTGTCATCGGCTGTTCCACCGACGCTCCTCTAATTAGCCAATCTGGGTGGATAGCGTCACCCACGCTACCCCCTCCGTTGATTAAAGTGTCGCCACGTTCCAAACTATATAAGACGAAGGCAGGATGCTTCCGTTGCTTAGTCTTGTCCCAGATTGTCTTGTTATTTTCTATCATCAACGTGTCTTGTATCTCTTGAATATATCCATATCAGTCTTATAGTCAGTGCAGTGTTTAGTTTATTTCTTACCCGTTTCCGCACCTTTGAAGCAAAGTGCTTCAGCGCTCAGCGGGCATGGACTTGCCATCTACAGCCGACGTGGACCGGCTTGGTATGCAACAATGTCAAGTTCATCATACAAATGCGACGTAAAACGGAAGCTTTGACCAATCCGGAACGAAGACGTTGCCCCTAGCCTCTATTTACATCTAACCTACATAGAATCTAGAAGTGTTAGTTTGACATTGTTAATAATTTTATGTCAATTGGGAAGAAATACGACTACCTTAAACTCATTTGAGAAAACTGAACAGTTTTATATATACTATAGTTTATTTTATAAATAGTTTTATTCGTGAAAAAATTTTAAAAAATGCGATGCATATGGAGTACGTATGTCTACGATCTTTTAACAATGTTCAAACAGGTTCGCCTAGAAATCCAATTCAATTCAGGATGAAGACGTGGGCTGCCATTTCGAAAGAGCGCGTGCTATCAGAGTTGTGTCTTTTTGACATCATAAACACAACCGGAAAAATCAAGTCGTTCAAAGACCCAGTATGGGAAGAAATCTGTAGAAGGTGGGATAATCGGATGAAGCCGAAAAATTTATATTTGTACGTTCTTCAAGACCGAAACTATGTTCTCACAAAATATAAAGATATCAAGGGTGTTTATTAAACCATGAGCTACCAATATGAAACCCTCCCCCCCCCCCCCGTGGGAATTTCTGACTCACATATTTTTTTGTTGGTATTGCCATCTAGTTTAAGGTTTTAGTTGTTTGCCTCTTATCAATTACAGCATATCCCGAAAAAACATGAAAAACCACGAAAACACGGAGAAAATGACTCTTTTTCAATTCATTCTCATTTTATTAAAATTTTTCGTTGAAGAAGGTATGTTTATAAATAATATTTTGTGCAGGAATTCTTCCCTGAGTTTTTAGTTACATATTCTTCCATTTTTTTATTGTAAATATAAACCTTAACACAAAATTCTCATTATGTGAATATACACGAAAACATTCTAGTTATAATAATGAAAATTCACTTTCAACCTCAAAATCAAATAAGAGTATTTCATTTTAGAACAGCATCTGTAATCAGCAGTCTTCTTCTTCATCCTCATGTACTATATCGGCTAAGTTAACTACTTCTGGATCATCTCCATCTTCAAACTCATCAGAATGAAAGCTTTCCAGAAGTCGGTTAATTCGTGAGGCAACGGATCCCCTTTAATCCAATCAAACTTCAGTTGTCCATTCTCCAACTTCCAGCCATGTCCCACTGGAGTTGGTAGTATGGATTTAGCGACATGTGCATTGTTCCATATATAGCACTGGTAGTTTCCACGACTGATATGCTTTTTAAGTGAAGCTTTACAAGGAGGTAGTAGACTCAATTCGACACCTTGTGTATTTAGCAATGCAAACGTCATTATGGGAGAGTATTTTTGTGTGAACAAATCGTACGGTAGCTTATTTATATCTGTGTATCCCTTATCACTGTACAAGCAACAGACGAATTCCTCTAGGCCTGTCTGTAACATGTCTGTAATTGTAAGTGATGATCCTAATGATCTAAGGATAGGCACGAATTTCGAAAACTTCCAATTTAGATTTTACTGACAACTTTCCATGACGAACAAATGAACTGGTAGTATCGCATCCGGATAATGCATGCATATTCAACATAGCATGGCTCTTTGCTACACCTAAATCCAGAGAAATTATGGTGACATTAATGACCCTTTGTTTGTTTCTAGTTCCTGTATCAAACAGTAACACGTTTTCAATTTCGTTGGCGTAACTTAACAACAACATAAAAACATCTGTGTCTGGTGATCTAATTCTGATAGGCAAATTGTCTTGACAGGATTGAGAAGCATGAAAGCAATGTAATGTAATTTTAGTATCCGCCTCCTTTTGTGAAGAGCATAGCTCTTCTTGTATCGTATAATTCACAGTTGAACCGTCTTCTCCAGTAAACAACATGCACTGATCATTATGTGTGTGATGAGTAAAGATTTCTACCATGAAAATAGTGGGCATATATGTCTTGTTTCCATTCATTATGTAGAAGGTTGACAAGTTGTTCCTTGTTTTTGCCATTACTGAGGAATTTTTTCCAATCCCGAGGAATCTTGGTCTTAGGTATCTCCACGGCCCCTTCTTAGTCCCTCAATGTTTTTAATAGGTACATCTGCGTAAGTATCCGTCACGAAATCTATCCTCTTGCATTTTGGAAAGCGGCTTAAGACTATCTCGGCAAGCTCACCAAAGGTTTCTGGAATATTACTGAGAGCTTAAAAGTAAGCCATGCCATCAATCATATAAATGCATTCGATTTCGATAATGCAAATATATACTACTGTCCAGAAATAGTAGCGTGTTTCAAGTTACTGTTCTACCAATTTCCGGCTTGGACTAACGTAATGCGGTCTTCCTTTAAATCACCTCACACCGTCACAAGTTCCGCATCATCGGAAATTTATTTTCGAATCATAAAAAATTAATTGTTAGAAAATCGCACGCCGGTGCTAGCTGATAAATTTGCGGTAAAACACATAGACTCGATCAATGAAGATAATATCTTATGATCGTGTGTCGCAAGCGGCTTTTGAAAAAAGGAAAATATAATGCGAAGGTAAAATGAATCCAACGTATTCATTTTCATCTTCAGCCGAAAATATAATCAATATAAATACAATTTTACACGCGAACAAAGAAAAAAATGTGTACGACCAGCGAGAAAATTGGCGGAACAAAGGTGATGATAACGACGATATGTTTTTTGATTCTCACGACACTGAGCATCATTCTTTGACTAATCAGGAATATGCACCTATTTTTTTTACATCAAAAATGGATTGAGTACGTAAAAAAAGTTTCTGACGCGAAATTAAGCCGTAAAAAATTAATAAAGTTTGCGTTAAGCTCCGCCCACTTGAAACGGCCGGTCGAGCGGCACGCCGGGCCGTGACGTCACTATGCACTCTCGGATAGGACTGTTTGACTGTTTCGAGTATGAAGCTTGTGTTGTTCTGTGAAAATGGACAGTGGATTTGTACAAGGGAAATCTGACAATTTGCCGCAAATCGATGCTTTGTCAGTGTTCGCTTTTCTTGGATCAAACCCAGATTTCATTGGAGCAGAAGAGCGAAATATTAAAGCAATAACGTGAGATTTAAAGATACGGTATGAATAAGTCAGATTGTATACCTCAAAATAAAATAAATAGCAGTCTGTCTATATGTAATTTGTAAATATACACGGTGTCGCCTTTTCGATGTACCTACGGAGTTTTGGGAAAAACGTTATAGAAAAAATCCAGTTACACATCCTCGGGGCCGATTTTGAAAACAAATTTAATGCTGTTAAACTCTCACGGCTAACTAGATCCAGTATTGAGATACAGGGTGTTTTTCATTTTTTGCCATTTCCTTCATGGCCTTATATTTCGGTTATTTTTAAAGATAGAAGAACAGTATAACGGTGATTTTTCGTAGATCTTTATGTAGTTGTTTACAATAATATTTGTTTTTAATATATATGATTGGTATTAGATATTTATAAGTGGTATTATTTCATTCAATAGATACTACTTAGTTGTTATAAGTACTTTAAATTTTTATAAGTACTCTGCTGTTTTTCCACTATGTTGTTGGTAACTTTCTTTAAATTTACGTTATCTTAATGTAAATTTTTGGAAATATGCCATTAATAAAATATGTACAATATACAGTACAATACAGTTACAACAATGTGCAAATATAGGTATATAACTCTGTACCTATAACTTACATTAAAATGGTCCTCACAACAGTATAGCGCGGTCTTTAGAGAAAGTGGCGGGTTCTTTTTCTTATCCCTCTCTTCATTGCCGTACACCACTTCTCTTCCGAATATCCTGATTTTTTGGAACGGAAAAGAATATTCTTTCCGGTGTTGCCACAGATGTGTTTGTACATCTCGGCACTATACAATATTTATAAATCCTTCTTCCTTCCTTCTTCGACATTCTACTATCAAACGTCAAACAAAAATAGTCAGAAAAAATAAACAAACTTCCACTTCACTTGTACTCTTCCGATACGCAAGGCATTGAGAAACAGACTAGAAGGTGTACTGGCGGGCCGGTTTCGTGCATAGTGACGTCACGAGCCAGCGCCTCCCACAACGGAGCGTTTGAAATACGTCACTGGGAGGCGTGGTCGTGCTACTTTTAAAGTAGTGTTTTTGGGGTAGGAGTTTTTCTTATCAACTTTTCACTATTGGTACTGTGTTTTGAATAACTTTAACTACTATGTCTGCTGTGTTTCATGCATATTAAAATTTCATGCATATTCCTGATTCGATACTTGATATACGCGGTTTTCAAACAAAATTCAATTCGAGTAGGAAATCATACGAGAAAATTGTTTTGGAACGCGCGCGAACATCGGAAAATAGCTTTTCTATTAAGTAAGAACTTTTTGTGTGGTATTTGACAATGATTTCTCTGCCGGTAAAATAGTGAAATTCATTAGCATAGTAACAACTGAAGAGTATATCATTCCTCAATATTATGATTATGCAAGTCAGAGAAAAAAATAATCAATACATCTACATATGAGTGACATGTAGCACTTGCGCGTAAGGTTAGAAAAAATATTGACTAAATGTCAAAAAATTAATCAGCTACTGCATCATTTAAGCCTTGAGTAATAACTTCTTCTAATAACAAGACATTGCATTAAAATACAGGGTGTAAAAAAAGTCCCGGGACGGCCGAATATTTTGAAAAAATATGCGTCGCATAGAAAAACGAAAAAACACGTATTCAATAGTTTCAAAAGTTCTATCCAGCCATATCAAACTCGACCTCCTCCCCCCTAAGCCGCAGGGGGGGGGGGGAACTTTCAAATTTAAAATGGAAACTCCTAATTTTTATTTCAGATTCGGGTTTTGCGTTAAAAAATAAGAAACTTTTGTCTGAAATATTTTTTATATCTTGGGTAGATGGCGCTCCAATCGATGGGGGAAACATAAAAATACGAAATCCTAAAAATTAATGGAAAAAAACTTCAAAACGAAAAACAAGAAAACATGGTTTCAATAGTTTTAAAAGTTCTATCCAGCCATATCAAACTCGACCCCCCCCCCTTCGCCGCTGCGCGGTGAGGGGTAACTTCAAAGTTTTAAATGGAAACCCCCAATTTTGATTGCAGATTCGGGTCTTAGGTTAACAAATAAGAAACTTGTCTGAAATATTTTTTTATCTCAGGGGTAGATGGCGCGCCAATCGAGGGGGGAAACATAAAAATATGAAATCTAAAAATTCAAGGAAAAAAACTTCAAAACGAAAAACAAAAAACACAGGTTCAATATTTTTAAAAGTTCTATCCAGCCATACCAAACTCGATCCCCTCTTCCCACCCCGCCGGGGTAACTTCAACGTTTTAAATGGAAACCCCCAACTTTTATTGCAGATTCGGGTTTTCAAAAAAATACTTCAGACAAAAGTTTCTTGTTTTTTTTTATGTAAAATCCGAATCTGCAATGAAAATTGGGGGTTTCCATTAAAAATTTTGAAGTTACCTTCCGCCCCTAGCGTGGTAGAGGGGAGGGGGGTCGAGATGGGTATGGCTGGATAAAATTTCTAAAAATATTGAACCCGTGTTTTTTGTTTTTCGTTTTGAAGTTTTTTCCCATTAATTTTTAGGATTTCTTATTTTGATGTTTCCCCCATCGATTGGAGCGCCATCTATCCGAGATACAAAAAAATATTTCAGACAAAAGTTTCTTATTTTTTAACACAAAATTCGAATCTGAAATAAAAATTGGAGGTTTACATTTAAAATTTGGAAGTTACCCCTCGCCCCCCGCGGGGAAGGGGGGAGGGGGGTCGAGCTTGATATGGCTGGATAGAACTTTGAAAACTATTGAATAGGTGTTTTTTTTGTTTTTCTATGCGACGCATATTTTTCAAAATATTCGGCCGTCCCGGGACTTTTTTTACACCCTGTATATTGAAATTGATAATGCGAAGCAAAACGAAGGACGGAAATTACTTTCACTTCTCCGTAAGTACACGATATCAATATAAATCTATATAAATAAAAATGTAAATGTTCGTTTGTTCAAAATCTTAAATATCCGAAAGTTCTTCACCGATTGCTTTGAAATTTTGACACAACGTTGCATTCGAATACGCGCGTGTTTTCATATACCTACTATTATGTAGACGTCATACCTGTGACAGGTAAAAACATGCTTTTTTTGAAAAATAGCGCTATCTGTTGGACGTAAAAGCACACGCTGTCTCTATCCATATAAATAAAAATGTAAAGGGTCTCGCCGTATTTCCATATGAAAAATGCCCCGGCACCAATTAACTTTGTTAAACCTTTCATTTATTGCTTTTTATCCAAAATACCTCCAAAACAAATTTCAGACCGGTAAGTCCACGTACAAGGGAAATAGGGGGTAAACAACAATTAACGTTACTACTTTTTTCTCTGGAACTATAAAAGATATCAAAGTCGTTCAAAAACTAAATTGTAGATCTTCATGGGTATTCTTCAGTATATCATTTTTTTTCGACGGCATAAAAACACTGTTTAAAGGTGTTAATTAAAAAAATATATTTTTTGCAATAGAAAATGTATAACAATCGCTGGAGATACATTAAGCAAAAAAATCATATAGAATCATCTATTAGTCAGCTATTATGTAAAACAATTGCCAAATAGTTTAATTTGGTGGAACATAGTACAAAAATTGAAAAACCTTTAAATACTTAAACCAAATACGGTATAGGGGGTTTTTTAGGTCGCTGATCACGAATCTGGAGTCAGGTTTCAAAAATTCAAGATGGCGGATCCAATATGGCGGACGAGATTTTCGAAAATTTACGGATTAGTGCCAAATTTGGAAAATTTTGAATTTTTGAAATATGATTTCAGATTCGAGATCAGCGACTCAAAAAACCCCCTATACCGTATTTGGTTTAAGTTGAATAAGCCATTAAGAATGTTGTCCTTTTAATTCAAGGAAATTTCCCACTGTGCTCCGCTGACCATAAAGGTCACATAAAAAAAATGGTCAAGGACATATTTAAATGTGAAGTTTCCCGCTCTTTTCATTTCCGGTATCAAAAATAGGGGTTCGCATTTAAAAAGATTAATTTGACCTTGATATGACCTTGAAAGTCATGGTCAAGGTCAAATCCAATATGACCATTGGGTAGCCAGGGAAAAATCCTAAAAGTTTTGCATTAAACATTTTTCTCTAAAATGATTTCCCGCCGAGATAATTAGCCGTACCGGGACTTTTTGAAGACCCTGTATATCCTTGCTGGTTGATAAGATTCTCCTCTATTTTTCTGCAAAAATGGACGTAAAAATGGAATTTCTGAACTGCTCGTCTCGACTTTCCAAGAAAGACCGTGTCCATTTGCTCTACACGATTTGATTCGACGCAACGCGACTCGACGAAAATCTGGCCGGCCAAAAATTTGACGTGTTGTGTCAATCGAATGGAGTCGAATCGAGTCGTGTCGAGCCTAGTGGAGCTAGGCTACGCTATTTAAATACTTTGAAAATCATATAATCAGAAACGCGTCGTGTCGAGTCGAATGTAATCGTGTAGATTATTTATTTATTATCTTAAAAATTGTATCGACTGCACAATTATAATTGTGCAGAATCGTTACAATATCCGCTACTACCCCATTGTAGTATTAACGCGTGGGGTCAACTTTAAATATCTATAGAGAAGGGTGCAAACGGGTTAAAGTCAATAATCTCTCTAGGAAGACATTTCATTTCTTTGCAGAGGGCCCTCCCTCCTCCCTTCTTTTTCTTTAATATTATCAACTGTCAAAATGTACAAAAAATGAACAATTTTATATGAAGAAAGTTTCGCCATAAAGTCTGACATCAAAACGGAACTTTGATATAAAAAGAAACTATATGTCGCCATCCCCCAAGTCGAAACCAATGAATGAGACTTAAAGTATGGAAGATTCAGTTCATCATAAACTGCGGAGAAATAAAATATAGATACGCGTGCAATCTCTCGAATAACAGTTCCTGTAATTAACGGTTACCTCTACTACTCCTGATTTAGCAAGGCGTTACGTGTTGTACCTACTCCCAGCGTCACGGATTCTGTCGCTGGTGACTTTTGAGGGTGTCATTTTTAAACATACTAGTCAATGAATAATTAATTTCCATGCTCTCGTTAGATACGGCGGCGTTTTCCCTTGTTAATAAAAGCATAAGAATTGATTGATCATTGGTTCGTTCATTTAAAAATAACAGTTTAAAAAGGCACCAGTGACAGAATCCGTGAAGTCGGGAGTAGACTGTAAATATTTTTTTCGGGTATTTTCCTGAAAATACTCGAGAAGCTTATAACCCGAAAGAATCGGGAATTTTCCAAACTATTATAGGCCATACCATATACTCGTACTACACACGCTACGATTTAGCGTACGACATATCGTCCAACATCTCTCGAAACTGCCGTCGTAACGACAATCGTAGCGTGTGTAGGCGAACTGGATATCGTGCAGTACGTAGCGGCCGTGTTAGATCGCAGTACGGACCGCAGTATCGACCGCAGTACGATAGATCGTACGACACATAGCGATAAATCGTAACGTGTGTGTAGGGCGTTTTACACAGGGAAAATTGTCAGACGCATTCGGAAAAATTCCTAGCGGATGAGGGAATTTTCCCAACTGCGTTCGTTGGAAAAATGTCTAAACGTATTCGGAAATATTCCAATCGAATTAAGGAATTTTTCCAGCTGCGCTATGCATATAACAAGCATAATAAATAAGTTTTTTCGCATACTTATCGCCCTTTATGCTTTTAGATTCTATTTTTGTATTATCATGTTTGTAAGTCATCTTTGGACTTATTAGATGATTAAACTTTTCTGGTTGGGTCGGGGCGCGATCGCGGGACTCTAGCGTTTTGCTCGGTAAGCTACTGTAACATAAGAGGTTAGCTTTGCTACGAAACAGAGTTTAAGCTACATGTCTAGTAATTTTATTAGTATGCTTCAATAAATGCTCTCTTTCACCGTTAAAAATTTTTAATAACATACTGAGTGGAAAATGAAATTATAATTACGAAAATTATTATTTTTCACCATTACAGATGTGATTACATAGCAGAATTTTGTTTGATCAAGAGTAAACTGGGAATTCACAAATAGGACGTAGAGGAGAGGAGCAAAGCGATAAGAATTAAAATTCTGCCTATATAACTTCTAAGTTCATCTCTCTATTATATAAAATAATTTTTCGGATCGACGGTCGACCCGAAATCTCCTCCCCACCAATCGCCTACCGGGAAGTCCCCCCACCAATCGCGTCCCCCCACCACGCGTTGGCCGCCAATGTGATGCAGTATGCTATCGATCGTCGATCGATGTGATGTAAGCCAGTTGAGCAGAGGCCCGTCTACCCGTTTGGCCGGCGTTTTGTCGAATTCGAGATAAGTCCTTTGAACGACCGCCGTCCCCTACTCACTTGGGAGAGCGCCATGATAGCGGCGTAGGGGCAATAGCCCCCCGGGGGTTGGCGAGCGAAGCGAGCAAGGGACGGATGCCCCCTAGTAATAGTAAAAATAACTTATTTTAGTAGTAGATTTTAACTGTTACTAAGAGTAGATTCAACAATTTTAAATTAGTAAAATAATTTACCATTGAATTATGGAAATTGATATATTGTGGCTAAATATTGCTATAATCTGTATTACAATTCACGTCATATTTTTTCCTATCTGAATTCCGCGAATTGGTGAAAAATTATGATTTTATCTTATAAGATAAAATCTCGAAAGGTTTTAGTATTTGCAGAATTATTTACACTTTGAGAGTAATATTCACGAACATAATGGTTCTTTCCCCAAGAAAGATAGGATCTTTTCCGGTGTGTTAGAGAAAATCTCCTGCACTTTTGGTAATATTCCCGAGTAGTGCGGTATTTTTCGTCAAATAGTAAGAAATTTTACCGAAATATTAAGGAAACATGTTTTCCCACTATAGGTCAGAAAAATGTCATGTAAAAACTTTGAGAATATTCCCGAAATTGTTTACAGTGTAGCGGATTGATGATACTATAAGTAAAGAGATTCCATAATAAATGTGAATATACGCATTCGTATATACGCACGTATTCCCGGGTATATATGCTAGCACAAATCTTACATCACGATTAAAGAGAGACGAGGAATCCCGCCGCGACTGCGTCGTGAGTCAAAACACCATGACGCTGTGATCGCACGGAATCGCGCGCGCCTAAATTTGGTTATCACTTGTACTTAAATTGCTTCGAAGCTAAGACATAAACTAACATAGAAGGTTGAACGATTTATAATTCGTATTGCTCATTTAATTTTAACACTTTCGGATCAGGGTGGTAATAATAACAAGTAGGTAATGACGCAAGTGTCTTACAAAGAGACTTTGACAACAAAACTAAACGAAATATCGAGAGATATGTTACTTTCTTTAAGGTACTGCAATCCTGTTATTTCCTTTCCTATTGCGTTACACTCTCATTTATTCGTTTAGCGAAATATCGATAGACGAGTTGACTGATGGCTAACTCACTTACTCACCATTTGAAAGTCGTTCCGATGCGACGGTATTACTTCCACAATATGAACCATTGGTACCAGTGTGATGAATGTATGATGTCTATTCCGAAAGAAAAATGGGAACAAACGATAGGACTCTCTTAAACTGTCCTCCACACTGAGCCACACTGATATTCCGTCGACTGACAAGTAATAAGAGAGGCAACTGGTTTTTTTTTGAGACGCGTTAAATCTATTAATTACTCTGCACAGGATTTATATAATCGGAATAATAGAGATATATTCTTCTTCCAACCAATTTTCTTTTCTTTGCTACACAATTCGCTTGCAAACAGCTCGTGGTAATATCGCGCGTGCCATATATAGCATAATCAGCGGCAGTTGTTTCTTTGGTGATACTCCCAATGCCCGAAAAAGAAACCGATCTGACACAGACTGTTTACAAAGCGACGTTTTAAACGGGCGCTTCGGGGAGAAAGAGAGAACTATATAGATAAATGCCCCAACGTAGCTCGTCTGCGACTGACTCCCCAGGCCTACACGCACCCTCTAGTTTTCTCCCCCTTTCATCCCCCACTTTTCCCCCTCACCATGATTCTTCCTCCTCTCCTCCTCTTCCTCTCATCTCCTACAAACTTCCCCTCTTCGCTACGCACCCTGCGAGAAAGCCCACGCATCCTTGCGCCCTCTGCGTATTGATAGAGCACCCTGGAACTCGGCTAATCAAATGCAAGACGCGTCACATTGCAATCCCGAAAAATGGGGACATCCTAAGTACAGAGAACTCAATGAGAGCTGTTGGAGAGTAGTGACTGTAGGGAGATCCGGGATCTGGAATTTGAAACGCAGTTAGTTTGGAAAAATTGTTTCCGAGAATAGTTTTTTCATCATCTCAATTCCTATTTCCTCACCTTATTATTGCGGAGTTTCCTTCACATTTGCGCGCAATTTCATAAAATCCGTGACTCTCATGGCCGTACCTACACTGTTAAAAATGGTTTGAATTTAAAAATTCGAAAGTACATGAATTTTCAGTAGCATTAGAATAGTTATTACTGTATTTCACTATTCATTACTTGAATAACATTTTTATAAGTAACGTGTATACAGGGTGTAACAAAATAAGTGTAAAACATTTCAGGGGGTGATTCCTCATCGAAAAAGGGATAGGGTTTTTCATATAAAGAAACTTCATTTGAGCATCCCTTGCGTTGCATTTTCCACCCCTTACAACCATGGGGTAAACCAAATAAATTACTGGCTAAGTGTCTTTTTGATAGTAGAAAATGTCACGTTAATTTCAATTTTGTAACTTTTTTAGTGTTTGTGAAAAAAATTGTAAAACAAATTTTATGTACCCCCTTTAAGGGGCTGTATCTTAACAAGGGATGCTCAAATGAAGTTTCTTTATATGAAAGACCCTATCCCTTTTTCGATGAGGAATCACCCCCTGAAATGTTTTACACTTATTTTGTTACACCCTGTATACCTACATTTTATGAAAGTCATCATAAATTTTGAAGCCGTTGAATGGAAAAATGATATTGCACCTGAAGTTCAAACGTCGCACAGTGCACGTCGCACAATAAAAGTAGGCGGTGCAAACAATTGTTTACATAAATTAGTAGCCTACAAGTCACATGTACCAAAACCAGTTTACTTATCTCGGTGCGTGCTTGTTTGATTACTTTTTTTAAATTCTCAGTGAGTTTATTGCACATGATCTCGTTGTCAACATGGCTACTTTGCCCACATGTAAGGTTATGAACGCTATATGTAAGGCTCTATCCCTATTATACAATTTATATGATCTTTGTTTCAAATAACTTGTTTTGTATTGACAAGATTTTGTAGTCATTTTGTATATACTTAAAGTTTTAGTATGTGCCCGAATGTCCCTGAACTTTGGTTTTGGGTTAAAAGTAATTTGGAATGACATGCGCTTTCAGTGCAAGAAACAAAACGTGCTCATATTTGCTCAATTTTTAAATAACGTTTATAATACACTAGTGAGCAATACTTCCCATTGTATTATAAACATTATTTAAAAATTGAGCTGAATTTTAAATTACTCCATCTTCAAAATTGTCAATACGAGACTGAATTTTTAGGCGCAAGTAACTAAATTTTCAAGTTCACGTAGCAGAATATCGAAGTACGAACAACTGAATTTTCAAACGCAGGCAATTAAACCGTCAGGCGTATGTGACTCAAGCTCCAGATTAATGATTTTTAATTTAGCTTCTTCCTTAACCTTCTTGCTCCATTGGAATCGATCGGCAATCCTCGGCTTTTTCCGTATAACAAATTTGCTAACAAACTCTATCATATGTAAAATTCGGTTTATTTTTCTTGACTACACTAAGTACACTCGGTTTACCGTGATATAGCATAACTTATATAAAGTATAAACGAGAAGAACAAACGTACTACCGTACAACGTATTCGTTATATACAACCATGTCTTTCGGCATATGTTGTTTGTAATGCATTAAAAAAATAAAATCTTATATCTACAAATAGTACTTACCTCGCTTATTAATTTATATAATAATGAATTGTAACTCTTAATACTGATCATTGTCTCCTCAATGCCCGTGTTCGACGAGTGTTTTCGAATACATACGTATACATATACTTATTAGGATCTGTCGAATGGCGACATGACCTTTGGTGGCGAAAAAACAAACTAGTTTTAGTAGCAGTTTTGGAGCTTAACTTCGCATTAGAATACAAGAGGGCACATAATAATTTTTTCTTTCGCAGAATAACGTTAGAATTCTTAAAACCACGAGTAAATCGAAAGGTAGACTTATTTGCTACGTCCCTGGCTGTCAAAGTCGTTTAACTAAAGACGACGTGTCTTTCCATTATTTTACAAAGCCGGGCAAACGCTTCGTGTATACTCCAGACGCATTTGGAAATTTAGAAAAAATCGATTTTTAGAAAAGTGGATGATAATGTTAAAAATAAAATCAATTACGCCCTATGCCAAAGTGTATTCGCGTCATTTTTCGAGTGCTGATTATATTTCCATTGCCTATGCATGTACATGCTTAATCTAAATGTTTGCTCCAAATAGTTATTCTTCAGATATTCCAGCTTCCAAGAGATTTTAAAACACGCTCCCCTTCAAGCAAGTTCCTACTACCTGGTTTTGTATTCGCCCACCGGCAAATTTCACATTAATGTTAATCATATTTTACGTAAAACCTACTTTTAACCCATTGAAATACATTGAACCTGCGCTTTTAAAGCCGCCATATTAATTTTAGCTCCGCCCATAAGACAGATCCCAATATTTAGGCGTCCTAGACGACAATGCAAAATTACCATAATAAAATAATAGAAAAATTGTTAGATGTGAAACATCGAAATTCTTCTTTGTAGAAAGTATGCGATAGGAAGGATGGACCACGCGTCCGTCGAAAGAACACGTGCGCCAGTGCGCGCATTTGTATTTATGACTGTGATACTATTAAACAGTACTTACCGATGACAGAGTTAAGAGAGAGTAAACTAAATGCGCTTTTTGAATAAGAGACAACGGTTCTCTCGTACCGTTTCTATATATAGAATAGATATAGATATAGAGGCAATGTTGAACGTTCGCCTGGCCTTAGCGTATTTAGCCACTCCAGCGACGTTTCACGAGCAGCCGGTCTCACCCCCGAAGCGCGGCATAAGATGTTTCACATCAAAAATAATATTTAAATCGCATCGAATTACTCGTAATAATTATAAGTATAACAATACAGAACATGTGTTCCTCCTCGGAAACTTTTATTGTACGTTTAGATATCATAGACATGGTATGTACGTCTGCTGTGTACCTACTGGGGTTATGGTAATTCTAAAATTAGAATGACCATAGACGAGGTATACAATTGAAAATTCAGGAGACGGCATTGATTTCAAACTCATTTGAATTTGTTATATATTTTGTATCTTGAATATTAAAGTACGCATATTAAGTTCCAGGAACAGCGTCTGAAAATTCAGGACGACGCGTGAACTTCAGGTGCAACATCATTTTTCTATTCAACGGCTTCGAAATTTTTGATGACATACAAAAGATATGCACGTTACTTATAAAATATTCATTGAAATATGTAAGACGTGCTTCTGAAAAGGTACCTTTTGTTTGAAATGTTAGTGAAGGAAATGAACAGTGAAATAAAGTAATAAGTATTTCAATGCTATTGAAAATTCAGGTACCTCCGATTCTTAAGACTTAAACCATTTTTAACGGTATACATGCATGTGTCTCGCGTTTTTAATCGATCCATGTATACTTATTTGACTCTTTCGACTTATTCTACAAGAAAATATTCAGTAGATACACGTAGATATCGAAATAAATAGAAATTCCCATACAAATTTTCATCCCTTTTTTACCTTCTTAAGGGATAAAGTTCCAAAAATCCTGAAACACATCTTTCTTAATTTCTGACCGTAAGGCCAAATGCCAAGTTCATGGATTTTACTTTAAAAATGACGGATTTTCATACAAACTTACATCCCCTATATAACCACCTTACGAGAAGAATTTCATAAAATCCTTTCTTAGTGAGTGCTTACGTCACAAGAGAAATATACTGTCCAAATTTCATGTCATTAGCTTCAGCGGTTTCGGCTTGGCATTGATGAATCAATCAGTCAGGACATATTTTTTTATATATGGGGCATTTCACAAGAAAACGACAAAGCGAAACCCATGGGGGGTCGGGAATTTACTTCATATATCTTTTTTCTTAAAGGCTTTTGGGTTCTAAACATACTCCCAAGAGGATTTTTTTTTATTGCCTTTGTTTAAACGGGATATCTCTCGACAATATTGAAAAATGTGATTTTCAAGGCTAATTTTCGAATAAAAGAAATGATAATTACAAAAAACTTCAAATACAAAAAGGTTTTGTTTTTGAACGTACTTTCTGGAAAAAAATATGCGGTATTACCAGTACCGGCAGAAACGAAAATAACCACTATTTTTTCGCCTCCTGAAAATACGCCATTTTTGATTTCAAGAAAAAAAATTTTTAATTAATCTTCAAAGAATTACACATTTTTTAAGCCGTCAAACGCCACGGAGTGTCGATTTTTCAATGTTTTATGCACTATTTTAGGAAAAAAAAATTCAAGAAAATTTTTTTTTTTCATTAGCAATATCTGCTGAAACTTAATTAGGAGAAAAATTAACCGCTGAGCAAGTTATTTATCAAAAATCGCAATAAGGAGAGCGAAATGTAGGACAAAATTGTGAAAAATCGACTCATATTATTTATAATGAATTATGATGTTATTGATATTTATTAAGTGTTTTATTTAATAAAATTTGACATAATATCTCACTGTTTTTTTCAATATATCGAGGACTTGATAGTCTGGCGAAAATGAATATCTTTTTGTTCTCATTTTTCCATTTTCATCAGGAATAATGCAGTGAGAGCGCAAGTTATCACGGATGGGCTTTGCGCGACAGAAACGATCTGATATAATTCCGATTTTACCACATCATAATTCGTAGCGTCCCAGTAACGAAATGTTAGTGACGGTAGGTTATCCGGCTTAGATGCCCATTCATAGAGAGCCATTGGAGTCATTATTTGTTCATGTGCTGGCAATTGCAGACTTGCTCGAGCAGGTAATCGCTTAACAGTTCCCCCAATACCATCGGAAGGGCCCTTGCCGTGCGCTGTGGCAAAAAAATGCCATTCAGCAGCGACGCCAAAATCTTCAAAATGATAATAAATATTACAGAAATTTTTATAATTTTTAAATTGCTGTGGCGCCCCGTCTGAGAAGTAAATCATCTTTGATGGCATTGGTATGAACGATTTAACAAAATCATTGATGATTCTAGAAAAAGCGTAAACTGTGTACGAGTCGTGATGTAAGCAATTTGACATAATGTAAAGACTTTTGTGATTCAAAACTCCATTTTCTTTAAAATATATTACAACGGGATAAATCGTAGTCTGACTGTTGTTCCAATGGTATCCGGGTGCGGCGTTTTGCGCGACGAAAGCATAGTTCTCTGCGAAATCGCAAAGAACTATGCAATCAGAGTCACACAATTTCTCTTTCACGAATCTCAAATAATTTGACTGCTGTTTAGCAATAAATGAGTGCGCTAGCAGAGTTGTGGCTTGATCGATACAATTAATCAGAAAATTTTCGGTACTACAATTTATCTTCTGAAGGGTACAATACGGTTTTGAAACCCAAGTAGAGTAAGACACTGTCTCAACTCTATTTTTACTCAGAAACCATGATAATTTGCAACGTAAACGTTCCATTTTCGGACAGGCGTCACATTCGCCTAGATAACACGCCGGAGTAAACTCATCACATACAAGGAGTCTCAAAACGTCTTCATATGATTGGTACGAAGGATCTTCATTCGTAGGGGATAGGAACATACATCCTGTGAAATAATTGAATTATTTTTATATAAATGCACAGATGGCGAATAGAATAATTAAATAGCAATGGCGAGAATAATATTCAATTTACCTTTAAGCATAAGCTTAAAATTTGGATGAATAGGACAAACGCATACAGTATGCGTTTCTGTAGATCCCGCCAAAACACAACATTGGGGCGTAAGGTCATGAATTTTGTGAAGCCAATCAGTATGTGAGGATGTTCTTCTTTGAATTTATAATAAATCTCTCTCAAGTTACCGAGGTAACTTAAGTCTCTTTTGTTGTTCCTTTTTTTCCCCTTTTTCATCGACAATCTTCACATAGTCTTTACTTCCTGGCATAACTGCACTTATCATATCACTTTCGTAAAATTTTAGTACAGAATGTATGGATTCAGGAGAAAGAGGATTTCCTAGAATGTATTACAAAAAATTACTTGCCAAATAATGATGACTCTAGATGGATGCTAGCTAGCTGTTTTCATTTGAAATCAATTCCTAACAATAAGAAAATTTTAGTTTATTCAAATCCACATGCAAGCTACTACAAAAAATTGTAAGACAAGTTTGAACTCTTGATTCAGTTATGATATGGAATTGTTATGCACATTCATGCGAAGTTAATATATCACGATAACTATATTTACATCTTTTTTCACTTGACTCTGGTATATTTCCCCCGAAGACTGCAAAGTACTTTGCACGTCTGGCCAAGTGATGCGACGATTTCATAGCGTTGACCAACTTCGAAATACTCCAATCTCGTGGCAAATATGTCAGCAGTGCGACTTTCCTCTGATAAGATGTACCAGGAGCATGGAATTCATGTTTTAGATGTGACAACGTTTCAGAGAAATCGTGGATATAGTGGTCGCTCTCACAAGGGGACCCTTCGAAAGTCGGAGCACCGATTGTAATGAATTTTTTTTTTATAAATAAAGGGAAGTCCCCTGAGTAACGCTCATACTTTACTTTTGTCCAATGCGCCTTTGTTTATTTAAAAAAAAAGAAATTGTTTTGACGCGTAAAGTGTGTACTGTAATGTAATACCCGGTATCCAAGATAACGGCGTGGCGCAGTCGGCTAAGGCATAGACTTACCACGCGGGCGTCCCGCGTTCGATTCCCGTGCATGCACTATCTTTTTTTTTTTGCCAATTTCGAAATTTTTCACTTTTTTTATTATTCAAACTATTGCTACTAATCTTTAGAAGTAAAATAAATCTAGGTAACGTGAATAAAAAATTTTTTTGCATTTAAAACTATATTTTGAACGATTGTTACTAATCATTCGAAGGCAAATTAGTGAAGTTTTGGTGACAATTTCTATGCTTCACATTAAATGACGTCAATGCCGGGTAAGTGCAAATTACTCATTTTCCTACGAAACATTCATTAAATTTGGTGGTAATTCACTCGTGACGTCAACACCAGGTAAGTGTCATTCGAAGGCAATTAGTGAAATTTTGGTAACAATTTCTATGTTTCACATTAAATGACGTCAATGCCGGGTAAGTGCAAATTACTCATTTTCCTACGAAACATTCATTAAATTTGGTGGTAATTCACTCGTGACGTCAACACTGTCAATCTCGAGAAGACGCAATCAAGACCCACTCAATTATTCATCATCAGTTGAGTGCGCCCGCATTAACCGAGATGATTAAATATGCGTGGTTTGCGTCTAAATTGATAGAAGAAAGACCTTTTTTCAATAATATAAATGATGTCTGTTTCCCATTGAGCAATTTGAAACAAAAATGTAACTGCGGTTTTGTAACGTTTATGAAATGTGCTTGGTGTAAAGAGATTTTGTGTTTTAAGTGTTTATATGATATTTATCATCCTAAAGTATGTAAGATGTCGGCCCCAGAATCACCATCGGAATCATCCGATGGAATTAGCGATAAGTATACCAATTAAATTTAAAATTTCACTTGTTACGAATAAATGAAAATGCTTTTTGTAATTGAACGTGTTTAAATTTTGTTTTTTTGCCTTACCTAGATTTATTTTACTTCTAAAGATTAGTAGCAATAGTTTGAATAATAAAAAAAGTAAAAAAGTTCGAAATTGGCAAAAAAAAAAGATAGTGCATGCACGGGAATCGAACGCGGGACGCCCGCGTGGTAAGTCTATGCCTTAGCCGACTGCGCCACGCCGTTATCTTGGATACCGTGTATTACATTACAGTACACACTTTACGCATCAAAACAATTTCTTTTTTTTTAAATAAACAAAGGCGCATTGGACAAAAGTAAAGTATGAGCGTTACTCAGGGGACTTCCCTTTATTTATAAAAAAAAATTCATTACAATCGGTGCTCCGACTTTCGAAGGGTCCCCTTGTCAGTGTATTTGGCTTCAATTGTTTGCTTCAATCCGTGACAGAGAACTATGCTTTCGTCGTGCAAAACGCCGCATCCGGATACCATTGGAACAACAGTCAGACTACGATTTATCCCGTTGTAATATATTTTAAAGAAAATGGAGCTTTGAATCACAAAAGTCTTTGCATTATGTCAAATTGCTTGCATCATGACTCGTACACGGTTTACGCTTTTTCTAGAATCATCAATGATTTTGTTAAATCGTTTATACCAATGCCATCAAAGGTGATTTACTTCTCAGACGGGGCGCCACAGCAATTTAAAAATTATAAAAATTTTTGTAATATTTATTATCATTTTGAAGATTTTGGCGTCACTGCTGAATGGCATTTTTTGCCACAGTGCACGGCAAGGGCCCTTCCGATGGTATTGGGGGAACTGTTAAGCGATTAGCTGCTCGAGCAAGTCTGCAATTGCCAGCACATGAACAAATAATGTCTCCAATGGCTCTCTATGAATGGGCATTTAAGGGGGTATTACTGTCTAGACGCTTCAAAAATTCGATTTTTTTTATGTGAAACATCTTATGCCGCGCTTCGGGGGTGAGACCGGCTGCTCGTGAAACGTCGCTGGAGTGGCTAAATACGCTAAGGCCAGGCGAACGTTCAACATTGCCTCTATATCTATATCTATTCTATATATAGATATAGAGGCAACGGTCACCAACTCGGGACGCATCGGCTCTCTCCGCCACGACTCGATGGTCCCCTTTCACCGAGCCCTGGCTTAACCACTTACTACTTCACGCTCACTGTATCGGTGTACGAAGCAGTATTTACCCTCATTAATGATAGCATGAGGATTGATTGATCATTGGTTAGCACGTTTAAAAATAACATTTAAATACCGTTTGTATAGGAAAATTGTTAGATGTGAAACATCGAAATTCTTCTTTGTAGAAAGTGCCTTTATGCTCTCCTCGGACAAAGTGCAGACCCGCAATAAATTCGACTATTGCGGTGCACGTGTACTTCTTCGGGGATAGCACCAACCGAACGACGCTGAATCTGCGTACTCTCCCGGCGCCAATTTTCATGCTCCAGCTCGGTGGTTTCGAAGAATTTCCTTCTCCCACCATGCATAGAAAAACAAAGTCGAAGCATACCCCTGCCCCGCTAGCCGCTTTTACAATCACTTACTGTTCGCAATTCTCTGTGTAAAGACCAACTCCTGCTCGAGACTCAATAGACATTGATAATACAACGCCATTCCGGCTGGTTATTCACATAAGGGTTAAAAATATGAAAATGCCGGTGATGTGTTGTGCAGATGAACTATTACATACTTAGTTTTGTTGTGTGATTGTTTTAAAGTATTGCAGTTAAATATGAGTGATAGTGACAATATTATGAGTGATCGTGACATTATAAAATAGAAACAAGTATTGATCATTGTCAAATGAAGTGAATACAATTGAAAGAAAACCCAAAATAGAGATATAAATAATAGTATATACAAATAATACGTGTGTGTATAATAACATATAATATAAAACAGTTTTTATAGAAAAATTGTTAGATGTGAAACATCGAAATTCTTCTTTGTAGAAAGTATGCGATAGGAAGGATGGACCACGCGTCCGTCGAAAGAACACGTGCGCCAGTGCGCATTTGTATTTATGACTGTGGTACTATTAAACGGTACGAGAGAACCGTTGTCTCTTATTCAAAAAGCGCATTTAGTTTACTCTCTCTTAACTCTGTCATCGGTAAGTACTGTTTAATAGTATCACAGTCATAAATACAAATGCGCGCACTGGCGCACGTGTTCTTTCGACGGACGCGTGGTCCATCCTTTTTCTTGCATTTTCTTATAATTTAGGAGTTTGAGAATGTGTCTCAAAAATACTAATTTGAAATTCGTAGAACTACTATAGTTACAGAGGCTTAAAGGCTGCGGTGCGTTGGGATGCAGCAGGTAGTCATCAACTTTAAACGCGTTTTTCTCGAAACGACATTTTTCAAGTCGGGCGCACGTTTTTCTCAAAAACTATTGGACCGATTGACTTCTGGTTTTGCACACATTTCGAGGGAACCTTCACCTATGGTCTGAACTAGAATAATACCGATAGCTTGAATATTTTAGCCCTGCTCTCATGTTTTAGTTGACAATTTTTCGGGAAAATTAAACTTTAATCTTCAAACAGCTGCGATTGCGATAAAAAATTTCGTACCTACTTAGTTCTAATTCAGACGATAACTACATTCATATAGATTTAAAAAAAATTGTTCTTTTCTCTCAGACGATTAGGACCGCCACAATATGGTCGCCCGATTGGACGAGCGTCTCACGCCACGATTTGCATAACAGCGCATAACTTGTACAGATTCCAATAAAATGTTTTATTAAAATTTGTATTGTTAGTTGAAACATGTCTTATTATGCGTCAAAAACCCCGGCACTCTGTAGGTTTGATAGTTTTCGCAAAATTAATTCCTAAAAATTACATTAAAAACAAGCGTCTAGACAGTAATACCCCCTTAAGCCGGATAACCTACCATCACTAATATTTCGTTACTGGGACGCTACGAATTATGATGTGGTAAAATCGGAATTATCAGATCGTTTCTGTCGCGCAAAGCCCATCCGTGATACCTTGCGCTCTCACTGCATTATTCCTGATGAAAATGGAAAAATGAGAACAAAAAGATATTCATTTTCGCCAGACTATCAAGTCCTCGATATATTGAAAAAACAGTGAGATGTTATGTCAAATTTTATTAAATAAAATACTTAATAAATATCAATAACATCATAATTCATTATAAATAATATATGAGTCGATTCTTCACAATTTTGTCCTACATTTCGCTCTCCTTATCGCGATTTTTGGTAAATAACTTACTCAACGGTTAATTTTTTTCCTAATTAAGTTTCAGCACATATTGCTAATGAAAAAAAAAAATGTTCTTGAATTTTTTTTCCTAAAATAGTGCATAAAACATTGAAAAATCGATACTCCGTGGCGTTTGACGGCTTAAAAAATGTATAATTCTTTGAAGATTAATTAAAAATTTTTTTTCTTGAAATCAAAAATGGCGTATTTTCAGGAGGCGAAAAAATAGTGGTTATTTTCGTTTCTGCCGGTACTGATAATCCCGCATAT
Organism: Xiphydria camelus; assembly: GCA_963678675.1. Taxonomy (NCBI): domain Eukaryota; kingdom Metazoa; phylum Arthropoda; class Insecta; order Hymenoptera; family Xiphydriidae; genus Xiphydria; species Xiphydria camelus. Next base: position 17,479,959 of record OY783195.1, read on the forward strand.
TTTTTTCCAGAAAATACGTTCAAAAACAAAACCTTTTTGTATTTGAAGTTTTTTGAAATTATCATTTCTTCTATTCGAAAATTAGCCCTGAAAATCACATTTTTCAATATTGTCGAGATATCCCGTTTAAACAAAGGCAATACAAAAAATCCTCTTGGGAGTATGTTTAGTACCCAAAAGCCTTTAAGAAAAAAAATATATGATGTAAATTCCCGACCCCATGGGTTTCGCTTTGTCGTTTTCTTGTGAAATGCCCCATATATATGTCAAAATCTCACAAAAATTCCGCCTTCCTTCGGCGAAATTCGGCCATGATCGGAAATGTGTACACAGATGCGACCACACGCATGCGCCATCAAATATATGTGAGAGTGTGTGAGAGAATATATTCCTTGAATGTTTAGGTTATGGTTTTCAAAGTTAATAAAATATTTCCATTCGCGAAACGATTTCCCTCGCGTTTATTTCGATCCTCGGACGCGCTTGTTAATAAAAAGTAAAAATTCAGTGTAATCGGAGTTATGAATCTCAATAGTGGTGAATGTGACAGACGCTCCGTATAGTTTAATAATCGTTTGTATTTTTTTCGAATATCGAGATGGTGAACGGATGCAGTGCTATATTTCCCTGGTTGCCTATGGATCAAGAGCAGGAAGGAGACGGCAGTATCTCAGAAGAATTGCCATCAGATAAGTTTAATTGCCGTCTGACAGCTTTAACCTCACTTTCGATGGAAGGACAAATATCTTTCTGAGATAATTCTGTTTTTTGTTTTCAGCGTCATGCGAGCACGGGACGAATCGAATGCGAGCACGGGACGAACGCAATGGAATTGGATCACAACAATCAAGTAATTACTTTACCATTATTTTTTCTCTATCGATATATTTCCTCTTTCGTACTATTACAAGTTCCAATTTACACAACGACCTGTCAAACCTGAAGTGTACATGTACCTCACTTCTATTCCATCTGTTCTTCGTCCCCGGTGTAACGACAGTCAATGAGGGGAATCACGGATACCGATTAGGGGGGGTTCGAGGGTTATTCCTTATACTTTCTAGCACAGAGAGAGCATCGATATTTTACTGCACCTGTATTCTTCTGGGACTTCTTAAATAATTATAAAAACCACATATGATTGTTATTTATAATTTGTTACAGATCATATGCGAACCCGAGGGGTTTTTTTTCGAACCAGGGACATCCACTTGTTGTTCCAAGAATCAGTTGCATTAGTTCATTCGGCGAGCTGGATCTGCTGCCTCGAGTGCATGGACGGGCGTTCATCCTTCAATATCCTCCCTACCATGGTCTTGGTGATTCTAACCTCTGTTGCCACAGCCCGAATGCTTGTCGAGGTTTATTCCTTATTCTTTCTAGTACAGATCGAGATTATGCTGCATCTGTATTCTTCTGGGACTTCCTAAAATAATTATAAAAACCCCATATAATTCAGCCCTGACAAGTACAATCTTATCGAGTTGTACCTTATCGAGGAGATCTTTCGACGTAATGATTCCGAACGTTTCTATAATGTATCGCAATATTCGCGAACTTATCGAGAAATATATATTTCTAACATATATGGTAGTGTTCACGAATATTGTAAAATATCGCAGAAATGTCACAGAAAAGTTACTTGCAAAAACGTGCGTTGTGGAGTTTAAATGATGATAATATTTTGTAATCTCCATCGTTACATTAGGGGCGAAGAAGAGATGAAATAGAAGTGAGGTACATGTACACTTCACGTTTAACAGGTCGGTATATAAATTGGAACTTGTGATAGCATTTGTAATACGAAAGAGGAAATATATCGATAAAGAAAAAATAATAATAAAGTAGTTACTCCATTATTGTAATCCAATTCCATCGTATTCCTTATTTTTCTGCCACGACTTTGATTGTTGATAGTGGATGGATCAACCAATAAATTTGATTTTTCTTCACTATCAGCAATTAAAGTCGTGGCAGAAAAATAAGTGATACAATGTTATTGGATTACAATAATGGAGTAACTACTTTATTATTACTTTTTCTTTATCGATATATTTCCTCTTTTGTAATATACTATCACAAGTTCTAATTTATATACTGACCTGTCAAACGTGAAGTGTACATGTACCTCACTTCTATTTCATCTCTTCTTCGCCTCTGGTGTAATGATGGAAATTACAAAATATCATCATTTACACCCCACAAAGCTCGTTTTTGCAAGTAACATTTCTGTAACATTCCTACAATATTTTACAATATTCGTGAACACTACCGTATGTTAGAAATAAATATACATTATCGATAAATTCGCGAATGTTGCAAAATATCAGAAACATTTCGGAATCATTAAGTCGAAAGATCTCCTCGATAAGGTACAGCTCGATAAGATTGTACTTATGAGGGCTGAATTATATGGAGTTTTCATAATTATTTTAGGACATCCCAGAAGAATACAGGTGCAGCAAAATATCGATGCTCTGTGCTAGAAATTTATTTACGAGTAAGGGCAAAATTTCAGCGGTGCATGCAAAAGGATTTCTTAAAACTATTCCAACGTCTCGAGTTAATATGTAACAACATATATACTGTGATAAGTGGTATCTTTACATGTGTTGAAACAATTCGTCACGGTTATTGGAAGTGTATACTTAGAGTTAAAGGTAAAATGTCTACATGTGGATTTTTGTAGACGAACAAAATATAAGAAAAATCCGATGGCCTGTAAATTCGAAAGCGGTATGTTTTATTTCTCCAAAATACTAAGACAAAGTGAAAAATATAAGGGCACTCTAGTTTATAAATCCCTTTCAAAATATCACGAGAATAAATCAAAAGTAACGTGGTTATAATTAATTAGCACGTATCGGTATAAAATGTGAGACTTTAATTTTGTGGCAATAAAAAGCTATTCTGCTACATGTACGTATTCTCCTCATAAATAAATTCCAAAAAGTAGCGAAATCCCCCCACAAAAACATATTCTCTGTAAAAAAAGGCGGCATGTTCATTCATTGCCAACAAAAATTGATACGTAAAATACTCTCTAAAAAAGATTTGAAATCAATTAAGATCGCCATGTTCAATATTTATATATAAGAAGTAAAAGGCATCATTTGAAAGGAAAATTATTGTAAATTAAGTTACTAAAAAATTCGACGAACAAAATTTATAAAAAAATTTTAATAAAAAAGAAGTTTCCGCGTTTTTTTCCTTCAAAGTAAAAAATTCACACAGAATTATACTCGATATTTATGCACTTATGATTTTAAATAAATTCATACACTTATATGATACCACCAGTATACCGAACGTCGCACGGGAAACCGATCAGGCGGGCGCCTTCTGAAATTCTCTGAATTTGACTTCGGCAGTGCAATTTATGAATCACTCTAGCACCGTCCAAGCACTACCAATTATTCGGTATAGTGGACAAAATATGAAAACTTAAACGCAGCAAGTTCTTTTCTATTAAAATTTTTTTATAAATTTTTTTAGTCGAATTTTTTAGTAACGATTTACAATAATTTTCCTGTCAAATGATGCCTTTTAATTTTTATATATAAATCTTCAACATGGCGATCTTAATTGATTTCAAACCTTTTTTGGAGAGTATTTTACGTATCAATTTTTGTTGGCACTGAATGAACATGCCGCCTTTTTTTACAGATCAAGAGACACGGTAGTGTCTCGCGGCATGTTCATTCAAGTCGTCAGACCGACGCCGCCAGCGTTGTCGCCGCGAGCACCCGTGTATCTTTACAGGAAAAATGTCTGCCCCCTTCACCCCTCAATTTTAACATCGAATTTTCTCAATAAATATACGGTTATAACCAAAACTATGATTAGTTACGCCATATAAATCGACTATTCTCTATCGATAGAGACCAGAGTAAATGTTGTAAGTTACATATTAACAGAGATTTTTCCTCAGCAACGCGAAGCCACGCCCCTCGCCCCTCAAAAGTCGAGAATCCGATTTCTCGGGCGATGTATATATGTCGGCCATGGTCGGAAATGTGTACACAGATGCGGCCACACGCATACGCCATCAAAAATGTATGTGAAAGTGTGTGAGAGAATATATTCCTTGAATATTTAGTTGTTTTTCAAAATTAATAAAATATTTCCATTCGCGAAACGATTTCCCTCGCATTTTTTCGATCCTCGGACGCGCTTGTTAAAATAAAGAGTAAGAATTCAGTGTAATCGGAGTAGTGAATCTCAATAGTGGTGAATGTGACAGACGCTCTGACAGCTAGCTATTATCAAATCGTTTGGATTTTTTTTAAATAATCAAGATAGTGCACGGAAGCAGTGTCATTTTTCTCTGGTTGCTGGTGCATGAAGAGCAGGAAAGGAGACATCTGTATCTCGGAAAAAGTGGCATCAGATAAGTTACTTCCTAACTGTCTGTCTTAACCTCATTTTCATCCCTTATACAGAACAAATATCTTTGTAGTTATTCTATTTTTTGTTTTCAGCGCCATACGAGAACGGGACGGATTGATGGAAATTTGATTTTTCCTCGCAGTCAAAAATCAACCTAGGTAGAAAAGAATTCTCTAGAATTGCGGTACAATGCCACGGTATGAATATCAGGTTCTACCGACATGACATGCTTCGACAAGGTCTGTATCAACTTTAGCGGTATATTGGGGGCACTGCACTAATCCTGTGGCACATTTTTCTATCTGGGAAAGCATATTATTATGGTAATACAGCTGTACAGCGTTCCGATAATATACCGTCTTCCTGTACTGACAGTATACATGCATTTTTTTTACCTCCAATATGCCGGAATTAAAAATCTCTAGAACTCTGCGGTACAATGCCACGGTAGGAATTTCAGGTTCTACCGACATGACATGCTTCGACAAGGTCTGTATCAACTTTAGCGGTATATTCGGGGCACTGCACTAATCCTGTGGCACATTTTTCTATCTGGGAAAGCATATTATTATGGTAGTACAGCAGTACAGCGTTCCGATAATATATAATTGAAACTTTTGATAATACGAAAGGGGGAATATATCGAAAAAGAAAAGATAATAAAATAATTACTTCATTATTGTAATCCAATTCTATCGTATCTCCTACTTTTCTACCACGGCTTTCCCAGATAGAAAAATGTGCCACAGGATTAGTGCAGTGCCCCCAATATAATGCTAAAGTTGATACAGACCTTGTCGAAGCATGTCATGTCGGTAGAATTTGATATTCCTACCCTGGCATTGTACCGCAGAGTTCTAGAGATTTTTAATTCCGGCATATTGGAGGTAAAAAAAATGCATGTATACTGTCAGTACGGGAAGACGGTATATTATCGGAACGCTGTACAGCTGTACTACCATAATAATATGCTTTCCCAGATAGAAAAATGTGCCACAGGATTAGTGCAGTGCCCCCAATATACCGCTAAAGGTGATACAGACCTTGTCGAAGCATGTCATGTCGGTAGAACCTGATATTCATACCGTGGCATTGTACCGCAATTCTAGAGAATTCTTTTCTACCTAGGTTGATTTTTGACTGCGAAGAAAAATCAAATTTCCATCAATCCGTCCCGTTTTCGTATGGCGCTGAAAACAAAAAATAGAATAACCACAAAGATATTTGTTCTGTATAAGGGATGAAAATGAGGTTAAGACAGCCAGTTAGGAAGTAACTTATCTGATGCCACTTCTTCCGAGATACAGATGTCTCCTTTCCTGCTCTTCATGCACCAGCAACCAGAGAAAAATGACACTGCTTCCGTGCACTATCTTGATTATTAAAAAAAAATCCAAACGATTTGATAATAGCTAGCTGTCAGAGCATCTGTCACATTCACCACTATTGATATGACCGATGTTCTTCGGACTGAAACGTCTATTTGGTTCTTGTCCCTGCTATTTGGTTCAAATCTCTGCTATTTGGTTCGAGTACCGGCTGTCGGTATTGTCACCGAATTTTAGGGAACCATCTTCGAATTTTAGGGAACCATATTGGAATTTTAGGGAACCATCTTGGATCCGATGGCGCCAACCGATATGCAATGTGCTACGCTGGCGTGTATTGAAAGGGACAGATTGTATGTAACAACATACATACAGGGTCAGTCGCACTATACACGCCAGAAAATGGGTTGCATATTGCTCGGCGCTTAGGAGATACCATGTACCTCACTTCTATTTCATCTCTTCTTCGCCTCTGGTGTAACGATGGAAATTACAAAATATCATCATTTACACCCCGCAAAGCACGTTTTTGCAAGTATTTTACAATATTCCTGAACACTACCGTATGTTAGAAACATTCCTTTACTCATAATATATATTTCTCGATAAATTCGCGAATGTTGCAAAACATTATAGAAACATTTTGGAATCATTACGTCGAAAGATCTCCTCGATAAGGTACAGCTCGATAAGGTTGTACTTGTTAGGGCTGAATTATATGGGGTTTTTATAAATATTTTAGGACGTCCCAGAAGAATACAGGTGCAGAAAAATATCGATGCTCTGTGTGGAAATTTATTTACGAGTAAGGGCGAAATTTCAGCGGTGCATGCAAAAGGATTTCTTAAACTTTAACAACATACAGGGTGATATTTTGAAAACTTGCCACCCCAATATCTCAGAAATTTACAGAGATTTTCTAAAAAAAGAAAATACGGTTTCAGCACTGGAGAGGGGGTACCAAAATGACATAATTGGAGACGCACCCCCTCCAACCCCCTTCGGCGTAGCCCCCCCAACTTTGTAATCTTAAATAGCAACCCCCTATGTGTGATAAAGCGTTGAAAAGCTCTTTAAAAATGCTTTACAACAACACCAAATTTTAGTACCTTTCGATGAGTAGATTTCGCGCAAATCGAGAAATGAACTGCTAAAAGTAAGTTTTGTTAATTTATTTATTAAAGGTCAATTACGTTACAATAAATTTTCGAAATGATTTCCATCACCTGATCTCTTGCTCCGTATGATTTCTTCTTATGGGACATCTGAAATCTATTGTTTTTCAAACTACACCAGCAAGCATTAACCAACTGAAATAGAGAATTACGCAAGAATGTCGCAAAATATCAAGAACAACATTTGAAAAAGTTCGAAAAATCAATGAGAATAATTTCGAAAATGTATTGTAACGTAATTGACATTTAATAAATAAATTGACAAAACTTACTTCTAGCAGTTTCTTTCTCGATTTGAGCGAAAACTACTCATCCGAAGGTACCAAAATTTGGTGTTGTTGTAAAGCATTTTTAAAGAGCTTTCCAACGTTGTATCACACATGGGGGGTTGCCATTTAAGATTACAAAGCTGGGGGGGGGCTATCCCTAAGGGGGTTGGAGGGGGTACGTCTCCGATTATGTCATTTTGTTTCCCCCTCTTCACTTCCGAAATCGTATTTCTTGTTTTTAGAAAATCTCTGTAACTTTCTGAGTTATTGCGGTGGCAAGTTTTCAAAATGTCACCCTCTGATATAATCTCATAAGTGGTATCTTTACATGTAATGAAACTATTCGTCACGGTCATTGGAAGAGTAAACAGTATGTCCAATGGCAAACTCCAACTTTTGAATTTCCCTGACATTTTGCCGGGAGTGGTTGGGTCGGTCCTCTAGTTATTCATAGTTAGAATTGGTTTCGGGAGAGTGCGCTGCGGTCTTACGAGCCGAGCGAGAAGTGTCAAACGTCTCATCTCTCAGTAGCTGTCAATTCGGGAGATCGAAGCATCTAACCTCAAAACCGTTAATTTATAAATATTGATTAATAATATGTAGAAGTGATAAGAAATAATCATTCGGGTTTCTTCGATGAGATTCCCCAAGTGTTTAAAAATCGGTGTCCGATTTTTGATAATAACTGTTGCTTCAACTTCCAGTGATATTAAGTATTACTGAAGAACGAGTAGGTTAGAAGATTTTCATGAACTCACGATTTTCTGACATGTCATCTCGTACAGGTGCAACCGAAGAGGATCTAGCTCGTGTCCTGTCCGTAAAAAGATGACTCGATGGACATCGGAGAATGTCAGGCTTGTCACCGAGCGCCTATTACCCACGGTACATTAATTGCAATACGCGCTTCTTGTTTCATTCAACTATTCCAGCGTTAAATAACTTTTACTTTTTTCGAGGTAATAACCTTTTATGAACTGTTCGTGGTAGGAGGCAGCGATTGATAATAGAGACTCGTCGTAGACAAGTTCGTCTATTAAAACTAAAAGGCAAAATTCGGTGTGCCGAACTACTACTGCGATAATGTAGCCGATCTCGCGGTCTATTCTGCAATTAACGTTAACATAATCGTGATTATGCTCGGGTGATGGGTGTTCCAAAAGAGGTAAGTTGATACTAAACATCGGATGCTGTAAGCTGACTTGCTAGTGTATGCTTTGCAACTGGAACATCGTCGCAGGAATAATTTGTCTACGATTAGTCACACTCATTGATCGTTGCCCCCTACGATCAACACAATTCGTACAATACTTTGAAAGAAGTAAAAGTTACTTAAAGCAGGAATAGTTGAAACGAAAAGCGCATATTGCAATAAAAGTACTATGGGTGAAAGGCGCTCGGTGACAAGCCTGACATTCTCCGATGTCCATCGGGTCATCTTTTTACGGACAGGACATGAGCTAGATCCTCTTCGGTTGCACCTGTACGAGATGACATGTCAGAAAATCGTGAGTCTTCATGAAAATCTTCTAACCTACTCGTTCTGCAATAATACACTTAGTAATAAAAAGCTATTCTCCTACATGTACGTATTCTTCTCATGAATAAATTCCAAAAAGTAGTGAAATCCCCCCACAAAAACAGATTCTCTGTAAAAAAAGGCGGCATGTTCATTCAGTGCCAACAAAAATTGATACGTAAAATACTCTCCAAAAAAGATTTGAAATCAATTAAGATCGCCATGTTCAAGAGTTATATATAAAAAGTAAAAGGCATCATTTGAAAGGGAAATTATTGTAAATCAAGTGACTACAAAATTCGACTAAAAAAATTTATAAAAAAATTTTAATAAAAAAGAACTTGCCGCGTTTTTTCCCTTCAAAATAAAAAATGCAGACACAGAATTATGCTCGATGTTTATGCACTTATGATTTTAAATAAATTCATACACTTATATGATACCACCAGTATACCGAATGTCGTACGAGAAACCGATCAGGCGGGGGCCTTCTGAATTTCTCTGAATTTGACTTCGGCAGTGCAATTTATGAATCACTCTAACACCGTCCAAGCACTACCAATTATTCGGTATAGTGGACAAAATATGAAAACTTAAACGCGGCAAGTTCTTTTTTATTAAAATTTGTTTATAAATTTTTTAGTCGCATTTTGTAGTCACTTGATTTACAATAATTTCCCTTTCAAATGATGCCTTTTACTTTTTATATATAACTCTTGAACATGGCGATCTTAATTGATTTCAAATCTTTTTTGGAGAGTATTTTACGTATCAATTTTTGTTGGCACTGAATGAACATGCCGCCTTTTTTTTTACAGAGAATCTGTTTTTGTGGGGGTATATTTTACAAGAAATTCGTTATTCAATTTGAGAAGAGCATGAATCAATTACTGTTCTTCATTTCTCATGAATATGTATCCACAGAATTATCAGTGTCTATCGTAGTGACAATTGGCTTATGATAGCTAAAATACGACACAAACGTTTGGGATTTCATATTTTCTAGATTCCTAGAGAATACAGGATCAATTCTTGTACCCGACCTGGTAGTTGCAGTATTCAAATTATTGTTGATTTTTAAATTGAATTCTCTAGCCAAAAAGTCAATGAGAGGTTGACTTTCAGGTTGGGAGAACTGGACATTGAAGTCACCGCTCAGTATAACTCAGTATAGTATCATTGGTAGAGTCCCTCAGTCCTTTCTTAGTAATTCGATAATATCATCAAGTTTCTTGGTAGGTGATATATACACAGCAACGATTTACATGAATTGTCCATTATCAAGACGACATCTTGCAGCACAGATGTCTCCAATGGCACATGTACTCACATCTATTGTATTCATTTCTCGAAGAGATATAGCTAAATGTGGAGTGAGAGTGATTGAATTATCAGCTTTATGTCGATAAATAGCTACACCAGGGCGCGGCTCTCTATTTTTCTCCGACACAGTCGAAGTATATCCACCTTTTCGCCTTGTTTCAACCAAGTTTCACTCACCACTAATACACTACTAACTCAACCGTCTTATTTTAAGACACCTACATATCTTAAAACTTGAGGTCACTTTTAAGACGTTTAATACCGTCTTAATACGTTAAGACACTGTAAGTGTCTTACAATAAGACACTTCAAACGTCTTATACTAAGACGGTTAGATGTATAGGCTAGTCGCCAAGTCGTATAAAATAGCTGATAACGGAAGCAATTCCGGACAAGCTGGAAATAATTTTAATTTGTTTGATTTGGTGTTAAAAAGCACGTATTAAATTTGCACCCCCCAGAAAGCACGGATTTGGCCGCCATCTTAAGAAAAGTGGCTAAAAAAATGTTTTTTCTTCATTATTTGTCAATAACTCGATTTCTATAAACTTTAGAGCAAAATATGTAGTTACCAAAATTAAAGCAAATTAAATTACCTATAAAAAATGTTTTACGCGTTTTTCCGTGCGACTATCTGGTTCGAAGTTATATGGGGATCAAAAGCTGGATATATTATAGGCATTTATTATTTTCTTTATTCTAGGCATATTTAAAAGCAAGCAACTGCTATTATGCTTTCATGATTGCATTTATATTTATTTTCTGTCGGATAACCCTACTCCTATTGTATACGGAATGTTTAACTCAAGGTCATTAACCCTGTAAGCACCTAGACAAGGAATGTCAGGTGTAAATATCTAGACAGGGAAGCCTCCGGAAATCACCACCGGAAATTCATTTTGATGAAAAAATCACGGCAACTGTGTATCAGGGAAAATTCTGGTCAAATGAGAGGAACAAATGTCGAATAACCTCAATGATTTGTAATCGTTTGACGAACGAAGGTTTCAGAGTCAAGCAGGCTGATGAAGATGCTGATACATTAATTGTCAACACTGCAATTGAAGAATCAAATCACTATAAAACGGTAATTATAATTGGCGAAGATGCCGATTTACTAGTAATTCTTACCGCCTTAAATGGGTCTCGCTCTTATATTTATTTTCTAAAGCCAGGCAAAAGAAAGTCGCAAAGTAGAATGTATGCACCCCATAATATGAATTTCGGTGCTTCAATTGTGGACATTTTATTTCTACACGCATTTAGTAGCTGCGATACTACTTCCGCACTATACAGGTAGGGAAAAATGAAATTCGTTAAAATTTTAGGTACAGAAAGAAAAAAAATTACAAAAAGCTGTACAAATATTTAAATACCCAAACGCATCCCCAGCGGATATAGACAAAGTTGGAGAACAATTTCTTCTTTATCTGTATGGATCATAAAAATGCGACTCATTAAATAAATACAGATACAAGTGTTTCGTAGAATCTATTAACAAAAGCTTACCAAACCTAGCATTGTTACCGCCAACCAAAGATGCAGCTCGCTTGCACTTCTTCCGTACTTACCATCAGATACAGCTATGGTATGGAAATGACAAATCAGCTTTAGATTGGGGATGGAAAAATTCAAGAAATGGGTTAATGCCCATTGCTACTTTACAAGACGCAGCTCCCCAAGAATTACTGAAACTTATTTCTTGTAAATGCGCTAAAGGTTGTAATGCAGTTTGTAGTTGCCGCAAAGCAGGTTTGTATTGTTCAGTACTGTGTGCATTTTGCCAGGGCAAATCTTGTTCAATACTTTGGAAGTGGTCGAATTAGACGACGAAAACTACGAGAAGAATGTCCCTATCGATATAGAAAGAGATCTAAACCAACCAATAGAATATTCTGCACATTATGAACCAGATCCGGAATGTGAGACAGATGTTGAAGACATTCAGGATAATATTGAGGGTTATATTGAACAACCAGTAACATCAAAAAGGCGAACAAACTCTGATGAGCCTACAACCTCAAAAGAAACTTAGTTATCTAAGTTGGTGGCATAGTGGATTAGGCCTATTGGGGAGACCACTTTAAAAAAACGCGCCGGGTGCTTTACCTCTAGGTGGTGTGGAAGCAAATACAAGTATGTGACATGATTTCTTTACCAAATAAAAATGTATATCACCAAAAAGTAATTGATCGTGTTTAAGAGTGCCCAGAATAAGAAAATTATTAAGTGCTCATTGACTTATCCAAGTTTCGAGAGTTCGACGCCAGCAACTTCAAAACAGGTAGGTAGTCGTACAAAAAATGTACATAACGTTTTTAATAAAGTATCTACTCTTCTTTCATTTTGATAATTACATATTTTGCTATAAAATTGATACTAATCGAGATATTTGCTAATATTAAGAAATAATTCCTTTTTTTGGCCCTTTTTTTCAGCACAGCAGCTAAATCCGAGCCTGTTTGAGGATGCAAAATTAATAGGTATCTTGTTGGTCAAAGGAAGACAGATTAAAATTTATTCCAGCTTGTCCGGATTTGCCCCCGCTATTAATGCACTTATCGACTCGCCTAAAACTCGAAATTGCGGGCATTAAAAAACGCCCGAGAAAAAGCGATAGACCGTCCTTGGTAACACCCCAACGGGAGGCTCGATCGGGAAAGCCCGATTTTCCCTGTCCAGATGTTTACACCCGACATTCTTCGTCTAGGTGCTTACAGGGTTAATCACCTTGAGTTAAACATTCCGTATAAAACAGGAGTAGGATTGGCCGACAGAAAACAAATATAAATGCAATCATGAAAGCATAATAGCAGTTGCTTGCTTTTAAATATGCCTATAGAGAGAATAAAGAAAATAATAAATGCCTATAATATATCCAGCTTTTGATGCCCATATAACTTCGAACCAGATAGTCGCACGGAAAAACATATAGGACATTTTTTATAAATAATTTAATTTACTTTAATTTTGGTAACTACATATTTTGTTCTAAAGTTTATAGAAATCGAGTTATTGACAAATAATGAAGAAAAAACATTTTTTAGCCCCTTTCCTTAAGATAGCGGCCAAATCCGGGCTTTTTCTGGGGGGTGCAAATTGAATACGTGCTTTTTAACACCAATTCAAACAAATTAAAATTATTTCCAGCTTGTCCGGAATTGCTTCCGTTATTAATGCACTTATCGACTAGCCTAGTATTGGAATATAAGACTCTAAAAACGTCTTGCAATAATTATACACAAATGTATAATTTTCAAACGTATATGTGAGCGCGAAATTATTCATAGTCAATATGAATACATTACAGGCGAGTCAATAAACATCGAATGTAATAACTTTTCTCATCAGAGTAATATTATAAAGTTCGATATTAAAGAAATTCGTTGGAAATGTATTCAAATCCACAATGAATCCACAAATGGAATTTTGCTCTCACAAATCGAAACACTCTGAAATAAACACATCGCGTCAAAAATTTCACTAATACTAATAAAAATGTTGAAGTAATGATGAATGTATATCTCTAAGGGAAAGGTATTTTTAGTTATTTAAATGGAAAATCCAGAATTATATTGTTTTCACTTTATTGGTGATTGAGAAAACAAAATTTATTCCAACATGAAATAAAAATTTATTTACCGTATTTTTCAACTCGTTCGAGATGACTATCGCAGTTTCTTTAGTCTCAAAAAGTTCATCCACCTTGTCAACTGGAGGGGTTCTGTGTAAATAACATTCCCACCTGTGCTGTCTTTTAGGTTAGTTGTTGGCAATATCATTTGCATTGGAGACTGCACCAGCACAATATTCAATTCACTATGGTCATCAATTATGCTGTCATCCGCATCATACCACATGTCCGATGCTTGATGTTTTTTTTGAATGATAATGTCTGTGTTTGCTATCATCAAACAATGCTGGATAGCGAGCACATAATTTCTTAAACTCTTCCAACACAACTTCAGCGTCAGGCTGATTATCTCGTGAGAGAAATCTACCACACTTGCGTCGTTGACCTAATGCACAAAACACTGTTTTTTCTTTTTTTTTCGACATTTTTGCACAGCAAAACATGCTCAGCAAAAAACCTTCGGAAAATAACGTGCTTGTTGGCCGCGTTGAATTTTACAGAAAGTGAGTTGAGGTGAGGTCGAAAAAGGAGGGGAAGTTCCCGTTACCTAACAGTACAGGGGCCCCTTTCTCGAACTCGCTCGTATCTGCGTGCACGCATCTTAGCGAATAGAACAATCAGGATCAAGTATTACGTTGTGGTGGGGTTACGGACAACGGAATACTTGATCCTGATTGGTCTATTCGCTAAGATGCGTGCACGCAAAGATACGAGCGAGTTCGAGAAAGGGGCCCCAGTAAAGTACGCTAAACCCTGTTCCAACCGAGCCGAAAACCGTATACCCCGAACGGTACACGTCATGTGCAGTAGAGTGCGCTCGTCGCTTTTTCCTCGGGACCGGCGTTACTTGAGTAAAGAGAGTGTACACATTTTCTGTAAGCGGTACGCGACATATACGGCTGATGTAGATATTTTTTTATTAACAAATAATAAAAATAAATAAAGGATACAAATTCGGCTGATGTGTTGACATTGACAATGAATAGAATTCAACGTGAAAATGAACTGTCATGCTCGATGTGTTTCTTTAATTGTCAGTCAAATGAAATTTTGTTTGAAGGTTTTTAATCTATCTTGCTTCGTTTCCAATATACGAGGGGGGGGGGGGGGGGGGGGGGGGGTCAATAAGTGCTTAGAAAAAGATAGAAAAACAATTTTTTGGGGTAAATTTTTTTTATTTTTCAACATAATCTTCTAGTTCGATACACTTTACCAGACGTCCCTCTAATTTTATTAAGCCTTCAGAAAAGTATGATTGTGGAAGTTCCTCAAAATACGCGTTTGTTTGTGCGATGACCTCCTCGTTTGACGTGAAGCGTTGTCCGCCGAGCCATTTTTTTAAATTTGGAAATAAGAAGAAGTCACTCGGAGCCTAATCTGGTGAATACGGTGGATGGTCTATTAATTCAAACTTCAATTCCTCAATTTTAGCCTCAATTCACTTTTTTCCATTTCTTTCGATAAACGAGACTTGTTTTCTTCAACTGACAATAAAAACTAGATCACTCTATGAATATGGCTGAAACTTTGACAGCTATCTAGTGAGGAATGACACTTACTAAAAACAGACCATTAGCGATGCTACGAGCGCAACCTTTTATATTTTCTAAGGACTTATTGACCCCCCCTCGTAATCAACCACTCAAATTGCATTCACTCAAAGCCCTTTTGAGGGTGACCGGAAACTTTTCGGGGGTAGTGTATACCTAAGGTTACATGTGAATAATGATGCTTGACGTCACAGGTAAGAAGACGTTTGAAGTGTATTACTTGTGTAAGTGTCTTACTATTTTAAGCAACTTATTCATTTAAATGTCTTATACCTGAAGAAGTGTCTTAGTTTAAGACGATTAAGCGTCTTTATTTTAAGACAGTACCATGCGTCTTATGATTTTAGACGGAAAATAAATGTCTTTTTGAGAAAAGACAGACAAACGTCTTGGAATAAGACACAGTTCGTGTCTTGAATTTCTGATCAATACACTTAACCGTCTTATTTTACGTCAATAAGACACTTTTCCGTATTATTTTAAGACGTTTCATCGAGAGGCCGGTTTGTAGTGTAACGTTGCATTTCTTGCAATTCCATCTTGTAAGTCTGGTGCGTGTATTTTTAAACTTTAACAATTCAGTTAACATACCGTTGACCGATGGCGAGATTAGCTCTAGACTAGCGTTCCCTAGATTGCGATGATAATGATCGTTAGGGTCCGGTATGTAGAAATCCGATTATCGTAATGGGTATTGTGGGGGCGGCTCATTACGACTCGTCTGATAATTACTTTCCGAGAAAGGTACGCGATTGCGAGCGCGTCAGCAGCACACGTTTGTCGAAACACTTTTGGTATTTCAAGTCAGAGTATTTACATAACAAAAATAAATTACACTCATAAAGCTAACCTCTCAAGTCTGTAAGACTTTTTACATTTTAAATCACACTATTCACATGAAAATAAAATATACTTCTGAAGAGTTAAGGTATTTCCTCAAGTAATTCAAGTCCAAAATTACGACCATATGAAGACTTAGATAAGTAGAGGGCGGTGTACAGGTTTTTAGGAAAAAAATGTATTAGAGACTGTATTCCCCCGCAGGCTCACTATATGCATGGACGTATCTCTACACATATGCAAAATAGTGCGATTGAATGTGGCAACACCGTAATCATAAGCCCGGTCTACACGCACAGTCTTGTCGTCAGTTTTGCATGATCAGTCTAAAGGCAAGGTCGTGGAGCACTACCTGTATTGCGCATGTCGTCGGCTAGATGTGTTAACCTGCTAACTCCATATCTTACGATTTTAAGATGTTTTGATACTCGGCAACTTCATGGCTAAACTAGAATAAATAATTTACATACATTTTATTTAAAAAAAGGTTAGACAAATACTGACAACTATTGTGTTAAAATCCGCTGTCATATAAGAACTTTTGTATTGATCAAGACAGTTTTGTTCTCGCTCCTGAAAATCTGAATGCATGTGAGTTAGCAGGTTAACATATATAGCCGACGATGTGTCACGTCAATGTGCCGACATTGACGTTATTGGTATTAGCAAAAATCAGTTCAGTAAAGGGTGTAGCCGGGTAAGCATTTGAAAAACGCCTATAAAGGAAATAACACGAAATGGGCACCAAAACACTCTCTCGGATTGAAAAAATTTTAGCAAGTTTACTATTCCAGAAAGTCAAGAAGGAGCTGAGATTTTTCGAGAAATTTAGTTGAACATTAAAAATTTCTTGCTGCTCACGTAATGGACCAAAAAATTGGAAAAAATTCTAGACCACAGGGATCCTTAAAGGGAACTCAGAAAAAAATATTGTATCGTATTTAGTACGAAATTCAAATTTTTAAAAAATAAACAATTTTGAAGAGTGCTCTTTCCACCACTTCTTGAAAAGGTGCTACCATAATTTTTTTATAAACGCGTCTTCGCATCATTATTATTCTCAAATTTTTTCAGATTTTTTGATTTGGTGGCACGTGCCTAAAAAAATACAAACAAACCTTATAGGAACTGGGTCCCGGTGGATTTGGCTGAGCTTCACATATGTTGTAGATCTTGATGTTCTGATCAAAAGTTACCATTGCCGCAACAACGGAAAATGGGCAGTTTTTGAGTTTTGAGACCTTAAAGTTCATACTTTTTGCTTTCCGTCATACGGTCTATTGGATCGAAATAATCATGTAAAATCAGGTTTTCTGTAAATTTTGCTAAAAATCACGTATTTTGTAGTTGGTGAACTACCGATTCAGGTATCACCCGGTCAGACAAAAAATAAACAGTTCTGGGGGGGAGACTTTAAAGTTACCGCTTTTTACTCGAAACCATACGCTCTTTTTCAGCTAATTCAAGCACCGGCAAGGACATTGGAAACTCCTCTCCATGCTGGCCAATGCATTCGCCAATGCGTTCGCTAATGTTCTGGCCGTGGATATGGAATACATATGCATGGAGAGCGATCTCAACTCCTCGAAACCAAGTGAACAAATGTGCGTGCACGCTGCAGCTTCGCTACCACGCCATCAGTGCATCGTCTATGCATCGACCGGTCGTAACCGAGACATAGCAACCATAAATCTATGGTCCCTTTCCTCTCTGCAGGCCCCTAAACGCGACGAGGGTAAACAGTTTCGGCGTCGAGGATCAAGACCCTCGAGTTCCTCCATGAATCGGGCGCCTACATTTGCAAATTATTGAAGGCTCAAAAATATTTAAACCGCCACTCTCACTGCCACAATTTTTCTAGGCGTTTCAAGCGAATTCTAAGCTACGCTGATAATATACTAACGCCGACCGAGCCTGTTACATGGCAGTAATTGCGATAACAATAGCTTTGCGATAAGCGAGCGGTGCCGTTCCAGTGGATGCTAGCAACAGCCCGGGTGCCCTAGCGGCGCCGCTCGAGCGCCAAGGGTATTTCGGTTTATTCTTACGAAATATTACTGGCATATATTCCTGAGGGTGCAGCCTTATTAAACAAAAATTGGGGTGAAATGCCGATGATATTGAGTGGTGATCTTAACGTTAACTTCGCTACACCAGAAGCACAACCACTGATCGACTTTTTACAACATACATTCAACTTGAAGCTAAATAACGATAAAAAAGAATACCAACGACACGATCTGGAACAACAATTGATGCCGTATTTTGTAGATATGTAGATAGACTTCAATCTCGAACTTTTGTTTCCTACTTTAGCTATCATAGACCTATCATTTCATTTTTAGATTTGAGTGAATATATGGAAGTTAGTGAATAAAGATATATTTGTAACTCATAACTGCATAGATTTTAATCATCTGTTTACCCTACGACTTTCCCATTCCTTCAATATAACGTTGAAGTTTCACTTCTACCGCGCGTGGCGACCACGCACACCCCTTTTTTGTAGAGAATTTAGTGCCGAACAATTTAGTTTCCCACCATTTTTTCGTAGAATGAATAGTTTCGGAGATATGTGCAAAAAGCATTAAAATAATCCCTTTCAGTTGTTTAAACAACATGTTGCCGACCGAATTTTGGTGCCCATTTTTGATATTTGTCTACTTAAACATGAAAAGAAGCGATAGAAAAAAAAACCTCCGGTAGGAATTATTCGAAAAACCGACTGATTTTAGACCTCTGACGCCTGGACTATATATAGAGAGAGAAAGAACTAAGGACCAAGTGTATTAGAAGTCTTTCTTTGTGAGTCAGTCTCTCGGAGCTCTCCTAAGAGTAAGGACGTCAGTCGCGTTTGATTAATAAAATTATAACTTCCACTCAACTACAGTGTTTTATTTAATTCATTCCATATCACCTGGCTTCCATCATAATCAACAGACGTGACACATGCGAAATACAGGTAGTGCTCCACGACCGCGCTTTTACGGCGCGGTCTCACAGGGTCGTAAACTGGGCAAGACCTGTATTGTGCACGTGTCACGTCAATGACAACATGCACATGCACAATACAGGTAGTGCTCTCGCCCAGTTCACGACCCTGTGAGACCGCGCCGTTAGACTGATCATGCAAAACCGACGACAAGCTATGCGTGTAGACCGGGCTATAGTGAGTTTATGCGACGATAATTTGTCGTTACCCCGTGTATTTGTTAGTATTCGTTATTTCGAAATTAAAAATGTTGAAACGATTAAGATACAAAGGTAATAAACTTATTAAGGGGTTACACCACTTTGAAATTTTCAAGTAATCGAAACATTTTTTTTGGCTGAAAATAATCTCTATGATATACAAAATGATATGCCGTTAGTTACAAATCGATATTTAATTAACGAAATTTAGGGAAAAATATGTATCTTTCCTTTCAAATCGATGCCATTTTATTAAAAATGCATATTTTTGAAAACGGCTACTTATTTCGCTAGCTTTTGGGCTACAGAAACTAATTCTTTTTCGTTCATTGTTCTAACAACCTGGACTGAGTTATCGTGCCCACCGCACGATCATCGATTTTCGCAGCGCTCCGGTAAATCGCCTTTCAAGCCGCCGTTTTTATAAATAAAGAAAATACAAACAAAATTGTTTGTTATTTAACCCTACGTTAGTTACGTGGGTGATGCACGTCACCCACTCTTCCATTTCTCTTCAGAGTTCTCGACTGCTTCCGTTTAGCACACCGCCGCCTTTAGTAGCTTTCTAGCAGCGTGTCAGTAAGCGTTTGACGGTATTCGCACGAAATTATCGTTGCTAATTTTGCCGTATTTAAGTTAATACTTTCTTGGGTGACAAGTATCCCCCACGTGAATAAGCAGGTTAGAAAATTTGTAAAGGTAAATCAGTTTATTTCTCTTCTATCAATATTCCTCGTAGCATGAATATTGTGAAATATATATTGTTAAGGCCAAAGCAGGGGCGGTGAATGCGTTTGCAGTCCCGTACCTTTCCCGGAATACTAATTGCCGGACGGTTCCTAATGAGTCACACATCACCGAAATCATTTTGCTAATCACCGCCAACCGTCAGATACTTCATCCGCTTATAAGGAGAGAAGGAGAATATCTCATGTTGAATTTTTGCAAAATCTCAGCTAGAACGTGATCAAACCACAAATAGAACGGAGATATCAGAACGCACGCCTTCCGACAGAGCTACGGAGACGTGCAAAACTACTCCTTGGCGTTGAAGAACCTATCAACCCAACTGAACCCAGAACATCATCGCGAGGGAGATGTTATATATGTGGAAGGATACGAGACAAGAGCACCAGGAAGTTCTGCAGCTAGTGTGGGAAATGGGACTGCGGCGATTATTTGAAAGAAATGTGTATAAATTGCTGTGAACATTAGTTTCATTGTTCTAAAAATAGTTTTATCCGATGCATTTTTGTATCTTGTGAAATAAGCTGTCATATTTATGCCGTAAGTAAAAATGTATTGAAAAATATGAAGATTTTAATCAAAACGTGTGGCCGCCACGCGCGGAAGAAGTGAAACTTCGATACCAGTTTCTCTGAATTTGATTCCGGTAGTCTTAGTTTCAATTGGCTCTACGAAGAAGCATTGTAAAAGACTTGTATAGAGCCAATTTAAACTAATACCAGCGGAATCAAATTTAGAGAAACTGGTATCGAAGTTTCACTTCTTCCGCGCGTGGCGGCCACACGTTTTATTTTTTTTTTTTAATATAACACACACGCGAAAGATTGTTCAGTGTTCATTGACGTTAACGAAATTGAAAGTTTATTTTACACATTGCCTGTCACTGTAATCTTTTGACCGTTCTGTTGCTTTTTTTGCAATAATAGTTATAAATTAATACACACACACACGAAAGAATGTACAG
Organism: Xiphydria camelus; assembly: GCA_963678675.1. Taxonomy (NCBI): domain Eukaryota; kingdom Metazoa; phylum Arthropoda; class Insecta; order Hymenoptera; family Xiphydriidae; genus Xiphydria; species Xiphydria camelus. Next base: position 17,500,889 of record OY783195.1, read on the forward strand.
CAATGCACGGTGGTTACTCGAGAAAGGTCGCGACTCCGATCGCAGACTACACGAGCTCCGTATGGCCGGCCACTCGACGCGGTAAAATCCGGAAAACTAAAAATGCAACAAACGAAATACAAACAACTCACAACTAAATCTGCGCCCTCTAGCCTGGCTTCTCATATCATCTTAAGGCCCCTCTACACGTTGGCCAATGCGTTGGCAAGCACGCTGGCCAATGCGCATTGGCCAACGTGTAGAGAGGGCTATTGGTGATATTGGCGGCATTGCACCAGCGCTGGCAGAGCTGGACAAGCGTTGGCGACCGATCCATCGTGGTGTCGGTTTTTGAAGACACATCAAAGGCATTGGCCTTGGAGCTGGCGGATGTTGTTAGCCGCGTCCACACGTTTACTGCATTGGCCTAGTATGTGAATAGCTGTCGCACCCGAGGCAAAATTTTTGATGTGTAAATATCTATTACGGCGGTATGAGGGTAAATCTCGGGAAAAGGGACGGAAATGTGAAAGCGGATGTAACGACATAACCAATGCGCAGTGATTAGTACGCAGCTACTTCAGCGCTTGCGGCCTAAGGTGGCATTACATTTTCAAGTCGATGATGTCGATATGGTAAATCGCTTTATAACCTACTAATAGCGCAGATAGCATTGGTGACGCACACAAGCCTAGTCACTTTCTCCTCACTTCCCCACGTGCTCCGTAAACAGCTAACACTTGTATCTCTGTCTATATACCACACGTCCCGTAAGAAACGCAACAAGCGACATTTTTTTTCGGCAGTATTTGCCGACGGTGTTTGAGTCTTTTACATGTGTACCGTTGGCAAATACTGCCGAAGGTAAATGTCGCTCGTTGCGTTTCTTACGGGATACCGTATATACCACTCTGTATCGTATGTCCCACTCTGTATATACATAATTTCCATTATTCACAAATTCATAATTTCGAGGTTAGACGCTTCGAACTCTCGAATTGACACCAACTCTAACTACCGACTCGACTTCTACCGGTATTAAATGACTCGAGTACCGACCAAGCCTGCCCGAAAGTAATTTCAAACTGCATGGCCAATACAGAGTGGAACATACGGTATGCGGTATAGGTATACGGTATTACGGTATATATAGATTATTTAGACAGAGATACAAGTGTTAGCTGTTTACGGAGCGCGTAGGGAAGCTAGGAGAAAGTGACTAGGCTTGTGTGTGTCACCAATGCTAGCTGCGCTATTAGTAAGTTGTATAGTGATTTACTATATCGACATCATCGACATGAAAATGTAATGCCACCTTAGGCCGCAATCGCTGAAGTAGCTGCGCAAGAATCACTGCGCACTAATCACATCCGGTTTCACATTTCCGTCCCGTTTCCCGAGGTTTACTCTCATACCGCCGTAATAGATGTTTACACATCAAATATAGCTTTAGTCGCCCCAAGAAACCCTCTCGAGCAACACAAACCAAACCCGCTCTGCACAGTCTAAACAGCGATTAATTTTTGCTTCATTTATTCTTCACTTTCAAGTTAATAACTATAACAGGTGCGATCAAGAGTAGATATCAAGAGTAAATCTCCTCGGGGTCGTAAATCCCGAAAACACTACTGCGTGATACGACTAGTGACCGAAAACGTGGAGAGGTGGATTTAAACCATATCGGTTAGTTGAAATGATTTAACACTGCACTCACAATATTACTGGTGATTATATTGGATTCAAAGGGATACAGTAATTTCGTGATGTAGCCGTGGTTTACAATTAGATACACTGCGAAATTGTTTTCAGGGGAAGGTGCGAGACTGCGAACGCATTCGCATCCCACATTCACCCAAACATACCGCCCGCCTCGCCGTTACGACCGATGTACAGATTCGATCTAGATTAGCGCGTTACTTAGTTTGTGATAATAGTGAGCGGTAAGAAATGACGTAGAAGTCCCCTCGCGACGGAACTCATATTTTACGAGGCTGGCTCGCGAGGCCGCCGCGCAAGGTAGCCTCAAGACATTTTTGCCTCGGAATATGTAGATAAACGAACGCCGGTAGCTTCATGAGGCAAGGCGATCCAACGCGAGGCGCGCCTCGTACAGTGGCCTCGCGCTCCAGCCTCGCAAAGTCGACACATGGCTTGCCTGGCAAAGGCGATAGTTTACGTACGGTAGAGAACGGTGGAATGGGGCAGGGTCGATAGCGGTGGAATGGGGCAGAGTTGAGAGCGCTGTATGAGTGAGGCACGGTCGAAAGCGCTGGAGTGTGTGGGTTTCGTTACGGTTTTTCGTGTCGCCGCGCGCGATTTCAGTACTCTCAGCAAAGAAGTTTCACTTCAAAAAATGTAAAAATAGCGCAAATAAAGAATGGGTGACACCGACCCCCCACGTGACTAAATACGTTATTTTCAACCACGTGACTAACGTAGGATTAATAGTAGTATAATACCTTACTGTAGGTACTTTAATTTGGATAAAAACATTTCAATTCTTCAAACAAAATTCTTGAAAAATCGTAATTTTTGGGTGGGTCAAAGTGGTATAACCCCTTAAAGCAAGCGATTTAAAGAAACGTATTAACGGAGTGACTGCGATGAATAATATAAGTTAAAACCATGTTTTCCCATGTTTAACACGTTAGCTGCCACGTGTGTTTTACATGCAGGTAGTTTAATTGTTATTAATATTTTTTCAAAGACATTTTTATACGTGTTCCCTATACGCAAGCCGTAAAAATAACACATTTTCACCTTTTTATGGAAAACTGTTCTGTAAATATTTTGGAAAAACGAGAGCTAGAGAGAAAAAAGTGAGTACTTTATATATAAGAAAAACATCAAATTCAGTGTTTATTAAAAAACAATTAGCTTTCAAAGATTGGAAAAACTATTGAAATTCAATTGAGGTTGAGATGAGGAGTAGCGATGTGGCAACAGTGTACGATGAGGACGTCACTAACCAAACTTGTACTGACGGACAACTTGAAATTATTTTAATGTGTTCGTCTCGTATTATGAAAATTTGAAAATATAAATACGTTAGCTGCCACGCGCGCATTTATGAAGAAAGCCCGATCAGGCCACGCGCACTGCTTATAAGTGTGTTCTTTTATATTGTCAGTCACCGATGACTGGTGCGGCCTGAACGGAAAGTTTAGTGTCAGTCATCGGTGACTGACAATATACAGTGTGTAACAAAATAAGTGTAAAACATTTCCGGGGTTGATTCCTCATTGAAAAAGGGATAGGGTCTTTCATATAAAGAAACTTCATTTGAGCATCCCTTGTTAAGATACAGCCACTTAAAGGGGGTACATAAAATTTGTTTTACAATTTTTTTCACAAACACTAAAAAAGTTACAAAATTGAAATTAACGTGACATTTTCAGTAGAATAACGTGACATTTTCAGTGATAGTAATCAAAAAGACACTTAGCCAGTAAATTATTTGGTTTACCCCATGGTTGTAAGGGGTGAAAAAAGGAACCCCTAAAATGTATGTATGTTAACAAGGGATGCTCAAATGAAGTTTCTTTATATGAAATACCCTATCCCTTTTTCGATGAGGAATCACCCCCTGAAATGTTTTACACTTATTTTGTTACACCCTGTATAATAACGCACTAATATACAGGGTGACATTCTGAAAACTTGATACCCCAATATCTCAGAAAGTTACAGTTTTTCTAAAAAAAAATACGGTTTCGGCAGTGGAGAGGGGAAACCAAAATGAGATAATCAGAGACGCACCCCCTCTAACCCCCTTAGGGGTAGCCCCCCCCCAACTTTGTAATCTTAAATAGCAACACCCCATTTGTGATACAGCGTTGGAAAGCTCTTTAAAAATGCTTTACAACAACACCAAATTTTGGTACCTTTTGATGAGTAGTTTTCGCTCAAATTGAGAAAGAAACTGCTAGAAGTAAGTTTTGTCAATTTATTTATAAGAGGTCAATTACGTTACAATAAATTTTCGAAATGATTTTCATTGATTTTTCGAACTTTTTCAAATGTTCTTGAAATTTAGCGACATTCTTGCGTAGTTCTCTATTTCAGTTGGTTAATGATTGCTGGTTGAGTTTGAAAAACAACAGATTTCAGATGTCCCCATAAGAAGAAATCGTAGGGAGTAAGATCAGGTGATGGAAATCATTTCAAAAATTTATTGTAACGTAATTGACCTTTAATAAATAAATTGACAAAACTTACTTCTAGTAGTTTCTTTCTCGATTTGCGCGAAAACTACTTATCGAAAGGTACCAAGATTTGGTGTTGTTGTAAAGCATTTTTAAAGAGCTTTCCAACGCTGTATCATACATGGGGGGTTGCTATTTAAGATTACAAAGTTGGGAAGGCTACCGTTAAGGGAGTTGGAGGGGGTGCGTCTCCGATTATGTCTTTTTGCTTCCCCCTCTCCACTGCCGAAAGCGAATTTTTTTTTAGAAAATCTCTGTAACTTTCTGAGATATTGGGGTGGCAAGTTTTCAAAATGTCACCCTCTGTATAAGCAGCACGCGTGGCCTAATCGGGCTTTCTTCATAAATGCGCGTGGCAGCTAATGTATTAAGGTATTTCCTCTCCAGAACCACTTTTCTGTAAATTTATTTGAAATTTTGATCAAATAGAGATTAAGGCGAACGCTAGTTCGCCTGGTCGAGAGAGAAAGCGCGAACCATGGCGAATAGCAAAGCATATTACTGTAAGGAACGGAATTTAACTTAGTCCGATATTTCACTACCGTTTTTCCAGCTGACCACGGTATAGACAACAGCGGGCGCTATAATAAATGCTCTTCTTATGTCATATGTATATAAATATTGCCAACATACGTGTTAAAGATGCTTGTTAATGTTTATTATCGTACTTAAAAATATCTCTCCGTATTTATTTAACAATTATAAAAAGTCCCGTGTTTTTTAGTGTCATTAGTTTCACACAGATGGCATTTTTTCTCCCATGCTTGGGAGGGCGGTACTCGTGGAGGGCTAGACTTGAATTTCAGACGATCTTAATCGTTGTAAATACACCCATTCTCCCATTAGAATCTTAAGGAAGAATAGGTGGGTTTAAAACGTCTAAGACCGTCTCAAATTTCAAGACTATATTCTCCCTGAATTTAGAGTCATTAATACATACGGAATTTGGTCGTGGCGCATAACTTACTTTGCGCACGGTGGGTTTCCATGAAATTCATGAAATTTTAAGAAGAATCAGTACCGTTTTTCCGCGATCAAATTTACCATAGGAAAATTCCGAGTTTTGTATGAGCACTCCTGTGGGTCTCCTCGTTTAATATAATCACCGGAGAAGCGTGAATGCGCATGCGTAGTCATCCGCGAGTGTTGGCGTGACGTTTGCGAGTGCAGTTCGACTTCGATGCGATAATCGAAATCGAACACGCCAACACCCGCAGATGACTATGCATGCGCATTCCAGATCCAGTTTCGGCATCAAGGTTTATGGATAACAAATTCCATGCAATGTTAGCATTCATATTGTCCATGATGCGCTTTTGGGAAAAATTAAACACTTTTTGGAGACGTGAATCCAAGGTAGAGGTACGCAACACATTCATCTACTTCTATGGATCGAAAATGCTCCAGTCATTGGAGAGTGCACAAATGAAGAAGTTGCAGAATCCATACTAAGATACGTCACCTGCAAAACTCCAAACAAGGCAAGTTCTCCAACGCTGTACGCACGCGTATCAAATACACTATCACAATAATTATTGCTCCGGACAAAAAACAGCTGCAGGTTTCTGCAAGATATGTCGATTTAGTTTCCCAAGATCCGTTATAACGGAGCTCAGCATTCGTGATGTCGTGACATCTGTCGCAGGTAGAAAAACATTAAGTCTAAAAGTCGACTTTATGATATCTGTCGAAGCGAAGAGGAAAAAGTTGTAAATTATTATAATCCAACAGTTCTTTTGGCATGGGAAGGTAACATGGATATATAGTTCTGTGGAGAACAATCTAAAATTATTACTGAATATATAACGAAATATGGGACAAAAGGTGAAAAATCTCATGTAGCGGAGTCCTGGAACGCCATTAGCTTAGCAAATCACTAAATTCACGTCTTTGATCATTTGCGATCAAGTCTCTTTCTCATCGAGAATGTGGTGTTTCAGAGGCCGCAGATACTCTTTGCTTGGAATTTCTCTATACGGAACGGATTCGAAAACAACAATAAAATGGTTGAATGTCAACGAGATAAGAAGCAGAAAGTTGAAAAAGCATCAAGAAATTAAAAATTTGTAGGAAGACGCTACAAATATATTCTTCCAGAATTTATTTGATGACTTTTACCCAAATAGACTAAAAGAGTTGGAACACTGCTTTCTACAGCCCAGTAACTTTAGTTTCACTTCTAAAAAATTCGGACCAAGTTGGATTTTTGCATACACCTTCATTGAAGCATTATAAATAACGTGTAAAAAATCCCCATTGATATCATGTACGCTTCAAAAGTTATACGGGGGTCAAAGGTCAAAAAATTGGTTTTTCGTTATTATCTCGCTTGCGATTGGTCGGATGATAATTTTTGTAGTTACAAATGTTGTAGGTAAAAAAATACTCTACAAAAAAGGTTCTTTATATTTTCCACATAGGAGTTACCGTTTCCACGTTATACGCCGCACAAAGAGTCAACGTGATGAAATGGTGCTGCAATAGCAGATGAGTCATAAAGCGTCAAAGTCAACAACCTCGAGGCGCAGTAGGGATCATCTGTCACGTATTATAAAACAAGTATTCCGTCGCACGATAGATGGAATTCTGAAGGTCGGCTCGTTCTTTTTAATATCATCGATTATAAATTAATTTAACTTAACTTTCATTAGGTGGGCCAAAATTCTTTTTGATGCTAAAAATCTGTCCCTTCAGATGAATTTCACTTTTCATGAAAAAACCATACAATATTGTGAAAAAATACAGTCGTTCATAAAGATAACAATATTTTACTATTCCACGACATAAAATATAATCAAAATTTTATATTATTTATTCGCAAATTATGGTAACAATGTTGTCTTTCTTAGTAACGCAGTTGTTTTTCATACAAAATATTGCTGTCCTGGAGCATGAGTCTCATGTTATAAAGAGCAATCTCTCACAATTTCTCCTAGATAGCGTTGTACTTGAATATCGTTATCAAAATTATAAGATTTGAACTTTATTACAATTCCAACTGATACTTTTTACTTAAAACGTTTAATAAAATAAAAAATATTTTACATTGTGTCCCCAACAAAGAATAAAATCTTAACTACCTTGCGTTACTATATGAAAATAAACGTTAAAGTAAATGTATTACAATGTAATGTACCTCATTTCGTTCGACTCGTTGTAACTTGTAAAACAACCAACGGTCGCTGCGCGGGGGGAATAAGCTAGGCGAATCAGTCGCTTCACAGTCATCGGGAGAGGTGGATGTGTTTATTGCGTGGCCGCTGAGTTACCGCCGTTGAAAGGTAAGTACTGACGATATTTGCATTATTATTATTCTCATATACAGTTATTTCGGTATCGATTTTGACAGTGACAAAATTTTTGCTTTTTGTTTATCCATTTAGTGTAGGTTTGCGAAACAATTAAATATTTACTACTGCGTTACTGCTACACTGCGTTACTACTACAAAAAGTAACGCAGTGGTTGTATTGGTAACGCTGTTGTTTTAGGTATATTATTTAAGTTATTAATACACTGTTAAAACCAGAATACCCATACATTACTTCTTTTTTTTCCAGAAAGAAGATTCTACAATAAATGGCTTTGACACCTGCGGAAAAGCAACGTCGCTATAGGCTTAAGTTAAAGCTGGACCCCGTAAAAAATGCGGAAACCAAAAAGAAACAGCTTGAAAGGTACCACGCGAAAAAAACACTTGTGAAAGATATGACAGAGCGAGAACATAGAACTGCTAAGCGTAAATGGAAGACTGCGAATAAGAAACGACAAGAACGGAAAAAAGCTGCACAGCAAATTATGGTTAACACACAGCCTTCCACACCACGTTCAAGAACTTCAGTTTCACCTAGGTCTAGAGGCCGAAGACAAGTAAGACGAGATAGATCTGCATTATATAGAAAAAATATGAAATTACAGGAGGAAATGGAAAAACTGAAAAAGGAGTGCAATAAGTACAAGAAGAGATACCAAAGAGCTAAAAAGTCAAGTAAAGCTTCCCAAGAAAATAAATATTCTACGTTATCGAATACCATCAAAGATCATTACAATAAATTGAAGACAGTAAAAGAAAAGAGAGCCTTGAAACGAATTTTTCAAGGAGAAGGCATATCAAAGTCAAAAATGAAGACTGCTATTATACGTGAGACTTTGGGCATTCATCAGATTATACAAAAGCATACTGCCCCCAAGAAAAACATTCTGATTGAGAAAATCAAAAACTTTTTTAATCGCGACGATGTTTCTAGAGCTACAGCTGGAAAACGAGAAACTGTAACTTATAAAAAAACAAAAATGCAAAAACGATATCTAATGGACACAATGAAAAATCTTTACCGTTCATTCCAAAAAGAGATTCCTGCCGAAAGATGTTCTTATTCATATTTCATAAAACACCGGCCATTTTATATAAAGCCGCCTACAGTTGATGGCAGAGAAACTTGTCTATGTAAGATACACATTAATGCGCAGTATATGATAAATGCTCTCCACAAACACAAGATCATTTCTCATCCAAACATGAACAACCTCATCGCACGCACGGTATGTTCAACAGATATATCAGCTTGCATGACCGGTAGTTGTCAAAATTGCAGGACAATACAAATACTGCACCGTACACATAATGATCTCGAATCAGTTAAATGGCCTCAGTGGATTAGGAAATCGGAAACGATCGAAAAGTCAGGCAAACAAGTAAAGATCACAAAAAATGTAAAGGAAATAGTTGAAGGAACTGTTGCAGAATTGATAGAACAGTTTTGTCAGGCCCTGGTGACGTTAAAGAAACACATTTATAATATAAAAATGCAATATAAGAGTTATCGAGCCGCTATAGATAATTTGAAAAGTGACGAAGTTGTTCTGCACATCGATTTCAGCGAAAACTACAATTGCAAACATTTTGAAGAGGTGCAGTCCCATCATTTTGGCGGATCACGGAAGCAAGTAACATTACATACTGGAGTTATGTACACAAAAATCGAAGGAGAAGACAAACCAGCGGTAACTTCATTTTGTACTATCTCTGGAAATAATTCCCACAACCCTGTCTCTATTTGGGCACACCTTCATCCAGTTATTAGCGCCATGAAAGCTGACTATCCTCACATAACAACCATTCATTTCTTCTCCGATGGTCCTGCTACTCAGTACCGGCAGAAGCTAAATTTTAATTTCATATGTTCAAAAACATTCGAAGACTACAATTTCGTTCGCATCACATGGAATTTTTTTGAAGCCGGTCATGGAAAAGGGCCGCTGATGGCGTTGGTGGCTATCTCAAACGCACCGCAGATAAAAAAGTAGCCACTGGTTCGGATATTTCTGATGCAGAAACCTTTTTTCACGCCCTAAAGGAGTTGAGCAAAATCCGTCTGTACTTAGTGACTGATAATGACATTCAAATTGTTGAAAAAACTGTACCTAAAAACCTAGTGCCTCTCCAGGGTACTATGCAAGTGCATCAAGTTTTTACTGACACTCCAGGTGAACTCCAATACAGAGACCTTAGTTGCTTTTGCCAAAGAGGTTTTTGCACCTGCATGAATCCAAAAAGATATCAACCACTTCCTGTTCCCGTAGTTGACACAATCAGAAAAAAAAATTATTCAGATGGATTGAACAAGAAAGAGACACTAGCTAATATATCTAATGTCGTTGCCGTACCTAGAAGAACTTACTACAATATGGTTTATTCCCCATCTTCCAGCTCTGACGACGAGCACCTTGCAAACTTTGTCCAACCATCAGTTTCTAACGTAAAAGAAAAGCAGCTAATTGAAAAGGAAAACGTTCACCCATCAAAAATATCAGACGGTGTTCACGTTTTAGTTAAAGTTTCTTCCGTTAAAGATAAACATTATACTTACCTGGGCGTCGCTAAAAGTGAAGTTGATGATGAGGGAGATATCAAGATTATGTTTTATAAGACTGTAGACGATACTGGTAAAAGGTTCAAAGCAGTACAGACTGATATTTGTTACGAACCTTACGACAACATCTTGGAAATTGTTCCTAATCCCAAAATGATAATGAAAGGTAAACGAGTATACTTTGATTTTGATAAACCATTAAATGTTTTTGAAAAATAAGGCTGATTTTCCAATGTGCCTAATGGTTTAAAGATGTTGATTTACTTTTGTTGATTTGTTTCTGTGCAACTGATTCATAGAGACTTGAAAGAACTTAAAATTTTTTTAATTTAGTTAATACATACCAGACTTGTTAATTTGAAGTTATTTGAGTTATTTTATGTTGCGTTAAATCCTTAGAAGTTTATTTTTATTTTATTTTCTAATATACTAGCTCTAGTTTATAAAAGTACAAAATACTATAAGTAAGATACTACTATGTTACTATAACATTACTATTGCGTTACTTTTTTGTCCCCAATTTTTAATAGCATTTCAGTAAAATTTAGGCTTCTGCTTAGTTAAAAATGTCCTAACTTTATATGTACCTGTTGTTCATCATAAGTCGAAGCTTCTATCGCTAGTTTGTATTTTTATATTTGTTTTTTGTCATTATTTTAGAAAAGTTAAGGTATTTAAGTAAGACTTTGGTAACGCAGTGATCTAAACTATAAGAAATATTTCATTGCACTAATTATTTCTGTGATTTAACTTTATGGGAGATTAATATTAGTACTACAGTTTTAAATTGCCATATTAGTGAGCTTAATTATATGATTTTCTAAATAAAACTTGAATTTGTAGTAAAGTAACGCAGTTGTTTCATTTTTCGACCGCTTCGTGTACAAATTGCCATAAATATAGTGATATCATTAAAACATCTCTGCAAACGTAAGTATATTATAGATTAAACTATTACGATTCTATATCAACAATAAATAATAAGAAAATATTAATTTTAATTTAATTTTTTTTCTTCAACATCACTGCTCAGATTATGCATCAAAAAGAATTTTGGCCCAGGTAATAATCAGGCCAAACATCCCCAAGAATAGTTACACGTCTGCTTATTACCTAATGAAAGTTAGGTCTAATTAATTTTAAACTACTACAGGCAACAGAAGTATTATCTTAAGAATCGATTATAAATACCTCGCCGACCTGGAGTTAATCTCGCCATCAGCAAAGGAGTACAATTTGACGAACGTAGGTCGCGAATATCGTGGCCTCGCACTTGTCCCGGAAAGATTAATTACCTAACGGTGTTCGGAAAAGTCCGTCTTTTGCAGAACCTCATTAATCGATTCCGTTATAATTCGAACGTTTTAATTCAGCCTTGTAAGGAGAAACGACAAATTCAATAGATGACTAATCGGCTCCTCGATCCTTTCCCAACTTTCACCAGACTCGCGGGAGAGCATGGGTACCCTTGCCTCAGTTATACTGTCCAGGGTCGACCTATCATAAATTCAGCCTTTTTTTATGCGCGCCCGCGTGTCCTTGAACCGCGCCACGGAACGTTGACACATCTGTGTCTCTCGGAAGACTTTCTGACACCTTTTTCCCTATTTTCATAGTCCAGTAAAAATCCTTCTGAAATCGATGTTTCGAGCCTCAAAGCTGAAAATTTGGTCAAAGGTCCATTTTGGGTAGTTAAAAACAGGGGTGAAGTTGAAAAAGTTCTATATCCCCGAGAATTTATGAAAACAATAAAAACTACCCAAAAAATGGGTTCTACGAAAATAATTCGAAAACTAAGTGAGATATCGAAAAAAGTGTCAAGTAAAAGTTGTAGAGCTTAAAATTCTCTATAAAAAAGATTTGTACAGTTTACCCCCACTCCTCACGGTGTACCCTCTAGAGCCGCGCGAACATTGGAAGTAGAAAAAAAAATCATGAAACATCGAAAATTTAACATTTTTAAATGCTTTTTGTTTTAAATTGCTTAAGAAATTCTCTACTTTTTAAATAAAATAATGTTTTTTTTTCACTCAATTGTTTAAAAGCTGCCAAGTAAAATCAACGATATCTCTCGATATATTGAATGATTTTTTCTTCTTTGTGTTCCATAATTTTGTTAGTTAAATTCCCTGCACATTACACTCCGGTTATTCTTCTGTAATTGTCGTGTTTTTAAATAAATTCGTTTGGAAAATTGCTTTACCAACCTTGGTGCGTCCGGAGAACCACTGGTGGCCTGCTCCTTCCCCCCCATGGTGATGGGACGCGAGCCCGCTACCTTTCTGGGTCTCGTTCTCCTCCGTTTAAACTTTCCTAACCTCGGCCGCTTCGCACAGCAAAATATATGTTATGCACCATCATGTAGCTATATTATAAACCAAGTATATTGGATTGTTTCGCCCATAAAGAAAGTAAATAGAAAGTTTTTCAATAATTTTTATTTTGCATACTAAAAATAACACCACCGCCGTTTTTTTTATATAGATTCAAGCATGATTAAACTATGACATATAATTTTTACGAGATGATTGGTGTGGTAGAACAAGTCGAAATAAATTAATGAAAATGAAACAACTTTGCTTTTGCCGTTTTTCTAACGTAAGAGATAGCGGAAAACGGTGGAAGCAAAGTTGTACACCTATTAATTCGAATTTTTACTTTACAAAAATAATAGTATTTATTTACAATGACCTATTACTAATGAGAATACAATTTACTGCACGTGATATATGTACATATAAATCGAAATTAAATCACACATTAAAGGTATTATTTTATGAACTGATACAGAATCTTCGTTTTAATCTTCATCGCTTTCGTGATTTATTGTGGATTGAATATGCTCTTTGTGTGAAATAGTTTCCTTAATGTTTTCGCAGGTTTAATAAGCTTTGTTTGATATCGCGCAAATGAAAAAAATAATAAATAATTTAAGCTATATGGGAACAACAACCGACCGTTCTTTTGGCATTTGCGCACTCGCATGTGTCGATAGAATGTGAGTCGATACAAATGTAACAGTAATTGCAAGACGGTGGAGGTAGCGACTTTCTATCCCTGATATAAGCCAGGTGTTCCGTCGCGCGTTAAGCGAACGTCTATATCGGTTCTTATTGTTCATTATTATAATTATCGCGATCTATGTAAAGCGCTAATGTAGAGTTAATCCCGCCATCGGTCGCAATGGTGAATTATTCTGGGATTTTAACCCTTAACTACCGTAGTGCATGTACTGTTACTAGTGCATATACGTTTTCACCGTTCCGTTGCGGTCACCGAGACTGCACTACGGTGGTTAAGGGTTAATCTTAAGATCTTAATCGTAAGTGCTTTATTTAGATCGCGATGATAATGAACAATAAGAACCGATATAGACGTCCGCTATATCTATATGTTCTAGTGTATGAAAGGCCCTAACTGTGCACCTTTCTCGGAAAGTAATTACTAGACGAATCGTAATGAGTCGCCTTCCATAATACCCATTACGATGATCGAATTTACGATAATTAATAATTCCGGGAAAGGTGCGGAACTACGACCGCATTCGCAGCCTAGGTTCGCCGAAATGTGTACCTATATCACTCGCCTGGCCACTGCGACCGATGGCGAGATTAGCTTAGATTAGCGCATTATTTAGATTGCGATGATTATGAACGGCAAGAACCGATATGTAGACGTCCGCTTGTCCACTCAAATTTGTCCACTTTCTCGGAAATGTTAATTACCTATAAGCCAATCACTTTGTTTGGGTGTTTAACTCATTTATGTATATCAAAGCGCGGAGAATATTCCGCGAACCGCGACTGTCTGCTATCACCGAACGCGGAATATTCCGCAAGCCCGCACTTCGCGTTATCCCGGCGTCATTCCTCCTCCAGTCAATCAGGGTTCATGGCGTCAAGAATATGGCACCATTAGAATAAAACAAAACAAGTATAGAAAGGCATTTTGTAATAAAATTGAACATATTATATATTTAAATATTTAAATGTTATGGAGCAATGGGGTTGTATCGATGATACCCCATCAGCATTACTGGTTCATTTCCTGCACGTACAATCAACTCTCCGCGGTGATAGGGGTTAGGGGTCAATTAGCCGTTCTTGATACCTATAGACTAAGAGCTAGTGACATTTTTCAGTGATTATTTAGTTAAGGCCTATTTTTTGAGAGAATGTTGTGGGGGGCATGTCTAAGTGCCATCCGTGAGGATTAACCTTGATAGCGGTATGGGAGGCTGGCGGAACGCCCCCAACTTGTAAAAAATAGTGCACAAAATTATTATTTAGTTAAGGCTGAAATTTTGTTTACTATTCATCTGGTAGTCCACAATTATGAATATAAATTGGCGGATCGATTGGCCGGCATTAAAAGGGTGGCGGATCATCCTAAATACGTCGTGTGAACAATAAAATTTTTATTATTTAGTTAAGGCTCAATTTTTAATATGTTATTGAGGCAACTGTTTCAAGTGGAAATTTAAATTGGCGGAACAAAATATTGGCATTAACTACCTGGCGGAACGGTTTAAACATCCATTGTGCGCGCCTCGATTTCGTGTTGTTTGCCGCAGAATTTTTTGTATTAGGAATGCTTCTAATATAGATAATGATTTTGTTTATTTTCTGGAATCTTTTTAGTAATAATAATAATTTAGTTTTTCCCTGGAGTTAATATTTTAGCGCTCATTCAATATTGATGAGCTTCAATATATCAATCAAACATCAGTCTTATGTTAGGACACTCAACATTTTATTTGTGATGTCAGATGTTTTAACAATTTTTAAAACGGATGAATGATATAATTTTTTTTAGAATACCCTTTTGGCATTTGACCGACGATATAGTGCTTTATACAAATATAACGAGGTGCGTGAAGTGGAAGAATATTTTTAACAGAAATTTTTTTAAAGCGGACTAATTTCTTAGAGTATTTATCGACTTACAAATATATGGTAGGTACTTCGTATAAAGACAATTTTAATACCGTCAGTTGTTCGATCATCTAATCATCTTCTGTGTCCGGCCAGTCAGAATCGTCACCTTCGTCAACTGAATTCAGATCACTAGATGCTCGGGAGCCTACGTCTATAAATTTAAACAAATTGATTAGAAAAATGTAATATTTTTTGTTTATATTTACTGTTAAATCTGCATACCTGATTCAATGTCACTGCCCTTGGCAAAGTTTTCCATTGAGTGTTTAATGGTAATGAATGGGACCTAAAGGTAATCAATGGGATCGCAATGGAAATTCAGAGGGAAAAATGAACTGGCACTTTCTACCATTCAATATAAATGGGAATCCACTGGCAAATCAGTGGGAAATATTGAATGGTATGTATTCCCATTCGTTACCAATGGAGGACCAATGGCAAGTTACTGGGAACATTCAAGTGGTATTTTGTTCCAATGGTAACTAATGGGAGTCCAATGGCAAATAACGGAGTTCCATGCGGAAGCCGGTTACGACTAGACGCGTCGCGGATCGATCGCAGGAAACAGTGCCGATACAGCGATATTACAGGATAATCGCAGCGATTTTTCGGATCAGGGGAGAGCAGAGCGTGCCGCCAGCAAGAACACGCAGGAGGAAGAGAGGGGACTGCTCTAGATTTCAAAGGAGGGTTTCAAAAAAGTTAAAAGAAAAGGTGAGGTTAGGGGAATATGGGCAGAGGAAGAGGAGGTGGGGCACGCGGGGAGGATGATTCGGGCGCCGTCGGATCAGGAAAGTCGGAAAAAGCCGAGTAGAGGGGACAGCGGGAAGACCGACCGAGGCGCCAGAAGGAAAGCGGAGGAAAGGCAGACCAAGAAGCGCGAACAGAGATGACGCGGCTGCGGCGACGGGCGGTCTTGGACAAATAGCTAAGTAAAGTATCACTCAACAAATGGGAAATGGATGATTATAATTGAATGGGAATTAATTCCATTTCACGAATGGTAATGTCAACGGTATGAAAACACCATTAAACACGAATGGGAAAATAAATGGGACGTCGAATGGTAGTATAAGTGGGAAAGATACCATTGGCAAAACCCCATTGATTTACCTTTGACAGACTGTCAGTGGTATCCAATGGGATTTTTTAAATGGTATTTAATGGGAGACTTAGCCAAGGGTGTTGCAATCATTGTCGCTTTTATTGGAATCTTCAACAAGTACATCTCCAAGAAATTCAGGCAATTGATCTCCTTGAAACCAGACGAATTCATACTTGCCGTCGTTGATGCACCAGCCATGGTTTTCTGGAGATTTGTCCGTTGGTTGTTGCAAATTTGCATTTAGCCAGATACTGGCAATGTACGAGCTCCGCAGTAGTTGCTGTTGCACTTCAGTTGAGCATGGTGGCAAGTTTGATGCGTCGCAATTGCGGATGTTTCTTGCAAATGAGTACGTAGAGTGTCTGCAACTTTATAAGCTTCGTTAAAGAGTACCAAACGAGCTTCATTAACGGGTCTGCGTTTTTGACACCATACATCCGGCAGATAAATTCTTGCAAAACAGGAAACACTGCTGAAGTGTCAACATCATCTTTGCCTAGGTCTTCAAATGCCTTTTGATAATTATAGAACGCCTTGAATAACTGATATGATTTATTTTTTCCTTTACGGGAAGGGTTGTAATCATACCCTGTAAGGGCGTGGAAGCCAGGCAGAGCTCTTGAGAATGTTGAGAAGGTTGAGCTCTTGAGAATGTGAACAGTGACATTGAATCAGGTATGCAGATTTAACAGTAAATATAAACAAAAAATATTACATTTTTCTAATCAATTTGTTTAAATTTATAGACGTAGGCTCCCGAGCATCTAGTGATCTGGATTCTGTTGACGAAGGTGACGATTCTGACTGGCCGGACACAGAAGATGATTAGATGATCGAACAACTGACGGTATTAAAATTGTCTTTATACGAAGTACCTACCGTATATTTGTAAGTCGATAACTACTCTAAGAAATTAGTTCGCTTTAAAAAAATGTCTGTTAAAAATATTCTTTCACTTCACGCACCTCGTTATATTTGTATAAAGCACTATATCGTCGGTCAAATGCCAAAAGGGTATTCTAAAAAAAATTATATCATTCATCCGTTTTAAAAATTGTTAAAACATCTGACATCACAAATAAAATGTTGAGTGTCCTAACATAAGACTGATGTTTGATTGATATATTGAAGCTCATCAATATTGAATGAGCGCTAAAATATTAACTCCAGGGAAAAACTAAATTATTATTATTACTAAAAAGATTCCAGAAAATAAACAAAATCATTATCTATATTAGAAGCATTCCTAATACAAAAAATTCTGCGGCAAACAACACGAAATCGAGGCGCGCACAATGGATGTTTAAACCGTTCCGCCAGGTAGTTAATGCCAATATTTTGTTCCGCCAATTTAAATTTCCACTTGAAACAGTTGCCTCAATAACATATTAAAAATTGAGCCTTAACTAAATAATAAAAATTTTATTGTTCACACGACGTATTTAGGATGATCCGCCACCCTTTTAATGCCGGCCAATCGATCCGCCAATTTATATTCATAATTGTGGACTACCAGATGAATAGTAAACAAAATTTCAGCCTTAACTAAATAATAATTTTGTGCACTATTTTTTACAAGTTGGGGGCGTTCCGCCAGCCTCCCATACCGCTATCAAGGTTAATCCTCACGGATGGCACTTAGACATGCCCCCCACAACATTCTCTCAAAAAATAGGCCTTAACTAAATAATCACTGAAAAATGTCACTAGCTCTTAGTCTACTACCTGAGTACGGCACGCTAGGTAGGCGCATGATGCAAATGGGTTAATGTCTTTTCTGGATAACATCTAGGCTTAATCAAGGTTAATTACAGAACGGATCGGAAGAAGCCATCTCCTATAGCCAAAGTTGTTTCATTTTCATTAATTTATTTCAACTTGTTCTACCACACCGATCATCCCGTAAAAATTATATGTCATATTTTAATCATGCTTGAATCTATATAAAAAAAACGGCGGTGGTGTTATTTTTAGTATGCAAAATAAAAATTATTGAAAAACTTTCTATTTACTTTCTTTATGGGCGAAACAATCCAATACTTTGTTTATAATATAGCTACATGATGGTGCATAACATATACTTTGCTGTGCGAAGCGGCCGAGGTTAGGAAAGTTTAAACGGAGGAGAACGAGACCCAGAAAGGTAGCGGGCTCGGGTCCCATCACCATGGGGGGGAAGGAGCAGGCCACCAGTGGTTCTCCGGACGCACCAAGGTTGGTAAAGCAATTCTCCAAACGAAGTTATTTAAAAACTTACGACAATTACAGAAGAATAACCGGAGTGTAATGTGCAGGGAATTTAACTAACAAAATTATGGAATACAAAGAAGAAAAAATCATTCAATATATCGAGAGATATCGTTGATTTTACTTGGCAGTTTTTAAACAATGAGTGAAAAAAAAAACATAATTTTATTTAAAAAGTAGAGAATTTCTTAAGCAATTTAAAACTAAAAGCATTCAAAAATGTTAAATTATCGATGTTTCATGATTTTTTTTTCTACTTCCAATGTTCGCGCGGCTCTAGAGGATAAACCGTGAGGAGTGGGGGTAAACTGTATCAACCTTTTTTATAGGGAATTTTAAGCTCTACAACTTTTATTTGACACTTTTTTCGATATCTCGCTTAGTTTTCGAGTTATTTTCGTAGAGCCCATTTTTTGGGTAGTTTTTATTGTTTTTCAAAAATCCTCGGGGATATAGAACTTTTTAAACTTCACCCCTATTTTCAACTACCCAAAATGGACCTTTGACCAAATTTTCAGCTTTGAGGCTTGAAACATCGATTTCAGAAGGATTTTTACTGGACTATCACATTTTCTCGGAACTTTCCTCTCCTTTCGCGGAATGGAAAAAACCACCCATGCCGAAGCGTACCCCCGCCTTGCAAGCCGCGTCTCTTTATCAGTCTCTTCGAAATCGGCAACTCGTACACATCCTTTTTTTGAGCTCGAGTCTCCGTCGAAGTCTTGATCTGAGCGATTTCAATTTATAAGCGACGTCGGACGTTTTGTTTCGGGTGTAGTGTAGAACAATTATTCGAATGGCGGGTGATTGCTTTATTTGTGGTAAATCCCTTTCGGTCGGCGATACCGTGGTTGTTGAGCGTGGTTTAAAAACTGTGAGATAAATGCTAGTGTCGACAGAAATGATGGACACTTTGAATATTTAAATAATGTGAATTGTGTGGCTATCCATATTGACTGTCGCAAAGAGTATACTCGAAAGAGTAGCATTGCGGCATTCAAAAGACAGCAAGATAAAGCCAAGGCTAGTACATCACAGAGATCTTCACGGAAATTACGTGTAAGTACTTTTGATTATAAGAAATTATGCTTTTTTTTGCGGAGAAGAAGCTAATGAGCACATTGAGAAAAGAAAAAGGTAAGAACTTTTTTATACAGTATTTTTTTATCTACAACTTTCGTAACCACAAGAATTATCGTCTGACTAATCGTAAGCGAGATAATAACGAAAAACCAATTTTTTACCTTTGACCCCCGTATAACTTTTGAAGCGTACACGATATCGATGGGGATTTTTTACACGTCATTTATAATGCTTCAATGAAGGTGTATGCAAAAATTCGGCTTGGTCCGAATTTTTGAGAAGTAACCCCCTATTTTCCGCCTTAAGTTACTGGGCTATCTATACCTACGACTTTGCAAAATGGTATGACTTTGTCTATACCGAGCTGAAGGATGAAAATGTCGAATATTACTGTATATCGAGAACAAAGTTTTTAAGAAAATGAAAATGGCCATGCTTAGTTAACCACTACAAATACAAGGCCGAAATTTATCTAGAAAAGTATTTCTTTGCCTTATTATTCCTTTTTATGCCGTGGGGAGACCAAATGAATTGAAAAATGGCTTTCCTTCCTATGCTGATGCTTTTGATAATGTTAAATCTTCCCTAAAAAATGCAATGAAGTACCACCAAAAGAGACAGAAAATCGAAGAAGCTCGCCAGTACGTCGAAGAGCTAATTCAACAAAAAATGGATGAGAATCTGAACGCTATCCCAGATGACGAAGATTTATTACAATTCGATGCCGCTGTAGTTGACGAAGCCATGAAAGAATTCAAAGAAATCAATGACAATGTGCCAGAAGTTGATATAGCCGATACTATAAGGCAAATGAACGCCGATCAGAGACGGGTTTTTGAGAAAGTCACAGATACTCTACAATTTCCAGATAAAGTTCTACGTTTATATGTCAGCGGAGAGGGTGGAACGGGGAAAAGTTTTATTATACATGCCATTCGAAATTGGGCTAAGTAAATTCTACAAAACGATGTCGCTGTCTCAGCTCCTACAGGCATTGCGGCATTTTCGATTCAGGGGCTGACAATACAAAGAATTTTTCAATTACTGGTAGAACACGGCAATACTCCTAAGTATCGCGCACGGTCAGATACGGTGCTGAAGAAATTGCGCGAAGATTTACGAAATGTTGCATTAATTGTAATCGATGAAGTATCAATGATATCAAATATAACACTATTGTACATTCACTTGCGCTTGGCTGAAATATTTGATACTGGTGACAGTGATGATGGTCGGTTTGGAAGAAAACATATTCTTCTATTCGGAGATTTGTTGCAATTGCCACCTGTACATGAGAATCCAGCGTTCATGCATATTTCGTCAAACGAAATGAAAGTGTACGTGGGATCGTACGGGAACTACAACTTATGGGCCAATTCATTTGAATTTGATGAACTAAGAATTAACATGAGGCAAAAATGTGATACTCTATATCGTGATTTGTTACGTAGGATTCGTATAGGATTGATCACAAAACGCGATATACAATTATTACAGACAAAAAAATAACTTTCTACAGTTCTACCACATATGGTAGATTACAAGAGAGAGAGAGAGAGAACTCTAATTTTATTTCTACTTTGCCTGCGGAGACCGTTTGCTTGTTTCCAACTCGTAATATGTGCGAGGTTTTGAATAATGAAATGCTGCAAATTCTTCTCGTTGCACATGACTCGATAGAATGTAAAACTTTTCTACAAGAAAAAGTAAAAAAATTGCTTGATACGAATGAAGCAGATTGTTCCCGCTCTTGTAGTTTGCCCAAAATTGTAAATATCAAAATAGGCGCAAAAGTAATGTTAACAAGAAATATTGATCTCACTAAAGGGTTAGTAAACGGCACCATTGTTACATTGGAGTCTATAACAAGGAACATTGATATTCATAGTAATATTGACAGTATGAGATTACGATTAGCGTCCGGAGCTCTACATACCATTGAAAAAGTGAGTGTAAAATTTGTTATTATCAGAGGAGCATTCATCACTCGTAGACAGTTTCTTATACGTTTAAGTTACGCCATCACTGTGCATAAATCGCAAGGTTTGAGTTTGAAAACTACTGTCGTAGATTCTGGGAATAGTGTGTTTTCTCATGGGCAAACGTATGTTGCTCTTTCGAGAGTTACGTCTCTTGAAGGGCTACATTTGATAAAGTTCGATCCATCTTCTATTAAAGTAAGTACAGAAGCTATTTTCGAATATGATAGATTGCGAAGCATGTACAGACCTGATTTACCGCAAGAAGAAATACCTAATTATCATGTTCATAAGGTAGTGAGATGGACTCCATTTGCAGGTCCACTCAGAGTTCAAGATTCTGAAGACACGAATATTGGCATAGCGTTGGTGCACAATTTCCGTGGCCTGCCGAATGCAGATGGAATGTCTTGCTATGCAAATTCAGCTTTGCAATGCATATTTAACTGTTTCCCCATGAGGAATGAAATTTTACAGTTACCAGAAAACCATATTTTACGTACGACATTAGAAAATGTTTTATCGAACGTAACGCCAAACCATTCATCCGCAATACTTGCAGTGAGAAATTTCGTCAAGCCAACTATTTATGGCTGTCAAGAACAGCAAGATGTTGTAGAATTCATCACACATTTATTCATGACAACACCTGAACTACAGAGAACCGTCGATCGAATACACAACCATATTCAAAACAAGATGTATGAATCCACAATGCGCATCAACAAATACAGGAGAAGAAACAAACAATATGATATCATTACCAGTTAATATAGCAATGAATAAATCTGTTACTCTACAAGACATTTTAAATGACTCCTTCGGAAAATGGGAAAAAGTGAGTGCTCGTTGTGACAAATGTCCATGTGATAACCCGAGTCGAAATTTTGGTTCTCTCCCTTGGTGCTCCGTCCTTCTCCACTCGAAATATTGGTTCTCCCTTGGTGCTCCGTCCTTCTCCAGTCGGCAGTATTGGTTCTCCCTTGGTGCTCCGTAATTCTCCAGTCGGTAATATTGGTTCTCCCTTGGTTCTCCGTACTTCTTAATACTCTATAACGACTCTTTTGCTTCTCTACCCGTGTCGAAATCCGACTTAGAACATTTTCGACTGTCGCGTCCGATGGACTTAGAAAATTTTCGACTGTCGCGCCCGATGGACTTAGAAAATTTTCGACTGGCACGCTCATTAGCTATAGGTACATTAATTACCTATATATTTGTGGTAGACAGTAATACAAAATAAACAGCCACAGATATACAATACATAAACTAAAATTTCATATTTTTAATGAAAAAAAATTACAATGAATTACAATTTATTCTAATTCTTTATCATTAGTTGGCATTGATACATATGACTGGCAATTGATCGTAATATGAAAACATGGAGCTTGTATTAGATTTTGCGGTACCTAAGGTAAAAGCACCAGTGGCCGGACGGTTAAGACCAGTATCCGGACACCCATAAAAATATACGTAGCAGATTTGATTGAGAGAGTGTTCTTATTAGATGGAATTTGTCATGGGCGTTCCTAATTTATTGAAGATTCTTTCTCAGTAATTGATTCTTTTTACCACATTTAATGGTCAGTGTTATACATAAAAATGCCCGGATATTGGGACGTGTCCGGCCACTGGTGCTTTTTCCTTACTTGTGAAAGAGCTCTGTAAGCAGCAACGGAATACATTTAGGGACTTAGAAAAATTTCGGTCTCCTGCATAGGTATAGGTAGAGACTTGAACATTTATTAGTGAATAAATGGGCAAGAATTGTAATTTGTTCATTTATTAAATCAATAAATTACTTGATTTCGAGTTTCCAGAGTATGTTGAGCAAGTTATAAACTATACTGTTTATTAAAAAGCACAGATTATTATAGTAAATCAGGACTTGGTTGCAGGAGGTTGAATGGTGAGAACGTGTTGGAAGTTGTGAGACGAAAAATTGTAATAAGTGCGATCAACAGAGAGTGCAAGAGTAGTATAGGGTATAGATAGAAAGCTGAGAGAAAGAGTTAAAGGATAGATTATAAGGGTTTGTTGGGAAAGGGAGGGTAACGATAGGAAATTAGGAAAAGCGAGGAAAAGTCCAAAGTGAGGTTAAGTGAAGCGGTGAGGAGGAAGATAAGCAAGAGACAAAGAGCGTGGAAAGGGCAGAGTCAGTAAGGTAGGTAAGCTTTAGACCTGTGGCGGAAAAGAAAGGTTCGGTGGTCTTTCAGTTCTTGGATTTCGACTGGGGTACGGGAGTACCTTAGAAAATTTAGTTCTCCAACGGAGGACTCCGGAAGTACCTAAGAGAATTTGGTTTTGCTACTCCTCTGATGCTCCCAACGTGCAAATCGGGAAATAACTGCACGTACAGAGCAGCATTGGAGCACCAAAACTACCTGGGTTGTAATGGGCCCAAAAGGGTCTCAGGTAGTGCTCGTCCTTCTCCAAGAGAGAACCAAGGGAGCACCAAAATTTCGACTCGGGAAGAAAACTAAGAAGACTTCAATTACTACAGCTGGTCCTATTTTAATTATACGTCTCAAATTATTTCATAGAAATAAAGGGATAACATCAAAAATAACGATATGCAAAATCAAAGAAGTACCTGCCACTGCAATAACAATCGAAGGAATTTCATACAAAGTAATTGCAGCAAACTTGCACACAGGAACATTTGATGGTGGTCACTATATTACTATGTTAAGACAAAAAAAATCTTGGGTTAGAGTTGATGATTTAAAAGTCGACAACAACAACATTGCATAGCCAAGGAATTCGAAAGACGTGTACATATTATTTTTTTCTAGATTGTAACAACTTTGCTTGAATTATTGCTTACATATTGTACACCAGCATTTTCTCCTTTTCCTGATATACAGGGTGTCCCATTTTAATCTTAACAGCAGAATATCTCGAGAAATATACATCGTAGGTAAAAAGTGTCTATATAAAATTTGTTCAGTACAAAGGGGGCCATAAGTTGACTGTATCAGTTTCATCACAGATAGCGCAGCAATAGGTGAATTTGGAGAAAATTTTTTTTTTGAAATAGGAACCCCCAGTTTTTATTACATGCTGGGATTCTATGCTGAAAACAAAATAACTTTTGTCTAAAACTTTTTTTAATTACCTTCCTAGGTTACGCTGAAATAGGTGAAAGAACAGGGTAAAAATATTCTTTTAATGAAAACTCGCACTTTTTATTGCACATTATGATTTTATGGTATAAACTAAACATAACTTTTGTCCGAAACAAAAAAAAGAAAACAACTGAGATCTAGGCGTTTAATAATTGTTCAAAGTTTCCATCGTTTGCTGACGACAAAGTACAATTCTTCTGTGTAAGTTCTTTCTTCAACCACGTTATGTTTTCCGACGAGGCTACGTTTCATAATGTTGGAATGGTAAATAAACATATCTACCATTATTGGAGCGCTGACAATTCACATTGGATGCGATCGGTTAACAATTAGAACCGTTGGAGTGTCAATGTTTGGTGCGGAATTGTGGATTCGAAGATTATAGGACCATATTTCTTTGACGGCAACGTAACTGGCGATCGATATCTTCGTTTCTTACAACAAGATCTTCCTGCACTTTTAGAAGAGATAAATTATGCAGTAAGGTTGACAATGTAGTTGCAGCAAGATGGCGCACCACCTCATTACAAAAGAAATGTGCGAAATTTTCTCGACGAAAAGTTTCCATGAAAATGGATTGGCCGCGGAGGACCAGTGAGGTGGCCACCTAGATCACCGGACTTAACGTCGTCGGACTTTTTTCTGTGGGGCTACATTAAAAGTGCTGTGTTTCGTGAGCCTCTTACAACACGCGATGATATGAAAGATCACATAAGAAGAGCATGCGCCGCAATAACACCGACTACATTGCAAGCAACTTTGACGAACTTTCACAGAAGAATTGCACTTTGTCGTCAGCAAAATGGTGGACACTTTGAACAATTACACAGGTTTACAAAAAAAAAAGTCCGGACTATTTGACCGGACCATGGTATTCCGAGGTATTTTTGCGTCCTGAATCCGATCCCGAGGTCATCTGAGCCCCATCACGGCAGAAAAACGAGATTTCAAGGTCATTTAGAGGTTAAAATGACCATTTTTTGGAACTGGACCCGGGACAATTTCTCAAGCGACCTGTTGAGTTGAAGGGTAGCTGTTTAGGTCTTGAATACCTTCCAAACATTGGAATGGAGTCCTAAATCTCGACCGGGACTATCACAGAACCACCCCAGTGGATAAAATGTTGCCATGATCGTTGTATCTCGCGGATTACGATCTCCCTGTCAAGGCAGCCGATTCCGGCGATCCGTTCACTGTGACATATTGACAGTGGACCCAGCACTGACCCTAATGGCCTTAGAACCTTGGAGTCATGCTCTGGGTGCTGCTCAGGGCAGTCCCATTTCCTTATTTATTTATTTCGAAATCTCGTTTTTCTGACGTGATGGGGCTCAGATGACCTCGGGATCGGATTCAGGACGCAAAAATACCTCGGAATACCATGGTCCGGTCAAATAGTCCGGACTTTTTTTTTGTAAACCTGTGTTATAAACGCCTAGATCTCAATTGTTTTCTTTTTTTTGTTTCGGACAAAAGTTATGTTTAGTTTAAACCATAAAATCATAATGTGCAATAAAAAGCGCGAGTTTTCATTAAAAGAATAGTTTTACCCTGTTTTTCACCGATTTCAGCGTAATCTATTAAGGTAATTAAAAAAAGTTTTAGACAAAAGTTATTTTGTTTTCAGCATAGAATCCTAGCATGTAATAAAAACTGGAGGTTCCCATTAAAAAAAAAATTTTTCTCCAAATTCACCGATTGCTGCGCCATCTGTGATGAAACTGATACAGTAAACTTGTGGCCCCCTTTATACTGAACAAATTTTATACAAACACTTTTTTCCTACGATGTATATTTCTCGAGATATCCTGCTGTTAAGATTAAAATGGGACACCCTGTATAATAAACTCAAAAAACATTTCCTAAATGTAAAATGGCGGGTCGAGAGAGAAAGGGCGTGCCTTTTCTGCCTCCACAGGGTGACTTGAATTAACCAAAAAAAGTGATATCCCCCCCAAAAAAACATTTTCCAAATGTAAAATGATGGGCCGAGAGAGAAAGAGCGTGCCTTTTCTACCTACACAGGGTGGCTTGAATTAACAACAAAAGTGATATCCCTACCCCAAAAAAAACATTTTTTAAATGTAAAATGGCGGGTCAAGAGAGAAAAGCGATCCTTACCTGCCTAAAAAATGAGATTTCAACAAGCAAACAAAAATGATATCAACAAGCTGCAGCTTTTAGTCGCGAAAGATATGATATATGTACATTTCAAATTAAACAATTTCTGAAGAAATAATATCAGGAAATATGTAATTTGTATATTGCTCATTGTTACAATTGCACGTTGAATGTTACATAGATATGCTCACAATTTATTTAAATACTAATTATTATTCACATCGTTGGTACAACGTTCTATAGCAAAAAAAAAATTATACCACCCTCAAACACCACCCTCTTAAACTCACTCGACAGCCCGCTTTTGCGATTTGCGATAAAGAGAGAATGATCAACGTCCATCGCACCAATCAATAGCTCCGTTTGCTGTTACAGAAAAATTGATTATTGTAAGAATAAATTGTAGATGTTCATGTTATTTGACAGTTAGCAATCGAAATGACAAATAATGGAAATCTTTCCCATAATATTCGTATTGTTTTTTGCTTATTTCTTACTATGTCTGAGTTTTAATATATTCCTGCATTGAGTGTAAATTACAAATATTTTAATTCGATTGTAAAGTGGAAATATTATTATTCACTAATATAAATCATCAGTGATCTCACAATGACTGTCGCAATATGCGAAGAATATGCTAGGTGAAGGATTAATTTTAAATTTGCAGAGGGTCTTTCTACAGTATAAAATGTTTCTGCCGTCGTACTCAATCTACAAAACCATCGATAATTTGCAAAAAAAATAGTTGCCGTGGAAAATTAATTTGAAATATTTTTTAAATTGGATAGAAAATATTTCAAATTAATTTTCCACGGCAACTATTTTTTTTGGTTCTAAACATGTTGAACTTTGTCATGAAATAATTGCTATTACTTATTATTTAACATTACCTTGTTAAAAAAATCGCTTAGGGTGGGCATATTGTATTCACTTACCTTATTTTAAAAATTAATTAAAAATACATCCGCGCTATTCCACGGTAACTTTTCTATTAAGTGTCTTTTTCAATCTGTCTACTTCAATTCTATATATAATTCATAGTATAGAAATGCTTAGAAGTTAAGTAAAACTCTTAAAGATTGTGTTCGAAACACTTAATGTCAGAAATTTTTTAGGTCATTTTACTTTAACATGCAAGTACATACCAGGTTTTGACGGATCCATCACAAATATTTCATGTACAATTTCAAAACACTCAATAATAAGTATAATAATAATAATAATAACAATAATAATAAGTGTAATAATAATAAGTATTGTGAGAACACACAGAAAGAAACATCGACAATTCACATGTCACCTCAAGCGAACGGTAACTTCCGACTGACGCTAGAGGGTAGCGCGGGATTCGAATAAAAAGTAGTGGCTACTAAATGATGCGCGGTATATTTAGCTATATAAATGAGCATTTTGTGTTTTAATATCCACAATTTCACAAAAATGATTTATGGCTAGCTTTTAGGCTCAAATACCCGTATGTGCGACGTCAGTTTAGTTACAGAACGGAGAACCACTGTTACCGACCAATTTTGTGTCGCTGATTACGAAAATGATAACCGTTTACAAAAATGATTTATGGCCAGCTTTTAGGCTCAAATACCCGTATGTGCGACGTCAGTTTAGTTACAGAACGGAGAACCACTGCTACCGACTAATTTTGGGTCGCTGATTACGAAAATGATAACTGTTTTACTCGATTAGCTTGTAATTTGGCATTATGCGTAGTTACCATTTTTACCATATTTTTAAGGGTCGTCTTGAGATTTTATCAAAATAACCGGTTCGGCAATGGTTATTTAAATGAGAAAAATATTATATATCATTTGGAGGGCAAAAGGCGTAAGAACTTTGTCATTGGCATCTATGTAACGAAGAGTGGATAATGGGGAGGGCGGGGGAGAAAGAAATTCGCGATTATTTTGCCTGCCGTGCTGCGCTACTTTAAACGCTTGACACTTGTGCCCTTTCACCAGATTTAACCTTCCAGTAGACGCGCACGGTCTGACAGACCGGACTACAACAAAACATTTCTTATAAAAAGAGTGGCCCCCTAGAGAGTCATTTAAGCCCGGTACCAACAAGACCAAGTATGAGCCTCTAGTCGATCTAGCCAAGATACTGCTGCTACCTCTTCATATTAAGTTGGGCCTCATGAACAATTTCCTCAAAACTATGGCCAAAGAGGGTGAAGGATTTAGCTACCTTAAACAGTTATTTCCAAAATTAAGTGATGTTAAATTAAAGGAAGGAATTTTTATAGGACCTGATATTCGCAAACTGATGCATGATAAATTGTTTAAACAGAGTTTAAACGAAAAAGAGTTAGATATATGACGTGCCTTCGTCAAAGTTATTCAAGGTTTTTTAGGCAAAAATAAAGATGAAAATTACGAAGCTCTGGTGCAGCAACTTCTGGTCGCATATGAAGCTTTGGGATGTCGCATGTCTTTGAAAATCCACTTTCTTCACTCACACTTCAATTTCTTTCCGGAAAATCTTGGAGATGTTAGCGACGAAATTGGAAAGCGATTTCACCAGGACATAAGAACGATAGAAACTCGGTATCAAGGACGTTGGGACCCTGCGATGATGGGAGACTATTGCTGGTCGGTGAAAAGAGAGGATCCGGCGTTTTATAAAAAGAAGAAGTAAAACTGATGGTTTTATTTACACATTTTTATTAAAGTAGATATTGTAAAATATTCTGTATATAATGCTAATATACTGACACAATAAATAGTTTTTTAGCTGGTAACCTTGATAATAGTTTATTTTGCCCAGTAAATTTTATGGTAAAATTGGCAACTATACATTACACAAAAATACGAGCTAATGGAGGAAAACGGCTATCATATTCGCATTCAGCGACCCAAAATTAGTCAGAAATAGTGAGTTTTCTTTCTGTAACTCTTCAAACGTTTCAAAACGTTGGCCTGTGTTATTAGGATAGGTATCGCGTGCGGTTATTTGTTTTTTTAACGGCGTGCTCTCGTCCTCGAACGTTGATTGGCTCATCTGTCAAACCGGTGGCATTGGGTGCGCAACCGGATGAGAGCCGCTGTGAATAGCGTACGGCATATATGTCATGATGTGAGGTGTGTAGACCCCGGAGCGTGATGTTTCCCGCGTTCGTTACACAAGGTCCCGATTCTGTGGTTTTGAGCTCCTGATTTCAAGGTAATTATACTGTTTAATATTGAATTATTAGCTTTATCTAATGTGTAGATTACACTTAGCATTATGTGACACGAGAAAAGAAATGATACCGAGCGATAGTTTGCTGTTCCTCGTGTTCTCGTGCAACAGGTACCTGCGAGGAGTACGCCACGCGTTGTTACTCATCGCACGAAAATATTACCTCGCATGCATGCATAATATTCTTGATAGTGTATAATTAATATTCACTTGGTTTCTTATAACTAATAAATCCTTGGTTTAAGAGCTCAAACTAACCTCACTTCGAATTTGACGGCATGCACTGTGTTTAACGGTACTGTATTCGAGGTTATGCTAGCTATGAGCTCATCTATACATCATACACAATTGCACCACGTGTATATAATTATTATCAAGAATTTGTAATAAGAATTCGAGTTATAATTTGTAAGTGGCTGATAAAGGGTCGCTGTCAGGAACAAGTAGCCATTCAAAGAAACGTCCGGAGGCAGACTACTTTTCTTGGCATCGAGATAATTATGGGACTACATCTCATAATTATTCATGTTATATTAATTAGAATTTAACAACATATGTATATTATTGCAGTCGAGAGTATCGTGTGTTGTATCCACCACGAAGCATCACGGGCCTAATTCATTGCC
This sequence comes from Xiphydria camelus, assembly GCA_963678675.1. NCBI lineage: Eukaryota > Metazoa > Arthropoda > Insecta > Hymenoptera > Xiphydriidae > Xiphydria > Xiphydria camelus. The sequence goes on from OY783195.1 coordinate 17,531,368, forward strand.
AATCGAAGATCCCAACAGAGACGCCGTAAAGTGTAGGTACGCGAATAATCGAGTGAGGAAATCTCTCAGTCTGGAAGTGTGATGGAATAACGCTGCGAAGAGGAAAGTGACCAAGTGCTCTTGATTTAGACGACGTATTCAGGTAAGAATTTTTATTCCAATGACTTTTGCCCTGTTGGTACGTCTCCACTTTTCTCATGATCTTTGATGATCAGAGCCACCGAAGAACTTCAGCTCACGAAGTCAATCGAAGGTGAGTAATTACTTACAGATAGGCACGAACGATTACGAAAAAGATAACTAGAATTTTGAAAATCTAAATTTTAATATTATTATTTGTTTGTAGAAGCCATTTTGGAGTAATATCCGACCTTGAAGGAAATTGATTTCGAAGAAACCGTCTCGGATTGGTTCCGATTTGTCAAACAGCGGGCCACCCGACAAGCAGGGAATGAGGAAAAGAGACAAGATAAAATAAATAAGTGAAGACAGCGAGGGCAAGTCAGACTTAGTCGCAATTTTGAGTAATAATACTTGTAATAAATGGAGTTGCTCTAGTCTCAAAACTGCCTACCACGTTTTTTACCTTGTTGAAGCGATCAGTTGATCAGCTCTTTTCTATTCTCTTTTTCTATTTAATTTGTTCACATCAAAACACAAATATTATCGATAAGTTTTTGTAATCAACGCCACCGTGCGCAGCATTAAAATGGAGATCAGCGTCACTTTGATGTCTAGCAGAGCTGGGCAAAAGTACCTCCAATTTTAAGTAGTACAAGATGATACGAAATTAACTAAATACAGGCCTTGGAACATTTATTTTGTTATCTTATTCACCGATACAAAAGTAGTTGGGGTTTTTGCCTACCTCTAGCTAGTACACTAGTGCATTTTATTCTGTTCTTCATTATTTTGTTCATTTACCTCTTTGATACCAATGTGTTAATTCTTATGTATTCTTTAAGCTAACCTACGCGTCTTTAAAGCAGTTAAGTGTCACTTCGATATCAGCAAAGCTACGGGCATAAGGATAGACTATTTTATGTATCACATAGTGAAATTTGTATTGATCTACAGTACCTCATATAGTTAGTATTTTTCTATTATCATCTAGTATATAAAGTACTTAACATGTTTGGTCACCTCTGTTATCTAGTCGATTAGTTAATACGTTAATATGCATATACAGGGTGTTCGGAAAAAACACCGACACAAAAATAGGGGTGATAGGTTACGTCATTACAAGTATTTTGATATAAGGGACCTATACCCGCAAGCGCCCCCTTCTGGAGATATCAACTTTTCAAGTTTATAACGACCGAGGTTGATCAAAGTAGAATAATAAGAAACGTATCAAGATGGTAACGAATATTTAATTTTACGAGATACAAAAACAATGTACTACAGCAAATGCTCAAAATGACGGCCACCCATGTCCATGCAACATCGGAAACGATTCTGGATAGATGTGCCACTGCGCAAACTGCTTGCGGAAAGGATAACCGCTTGGCTCAAGTCCTTGTACTTTTCGAAGATGATGCGGATACAAGGAGTTTTCATTTGTTTTTCAATTGTACAGGTAGATAAAAAACTCAATATTATTCTACTTTGATCAACCTCGGTCGTTATAAACTTGAAAAGTTGATATCTCCAGAAGGAGGCGCTTGCGGGTATAGGTCCCTTATATCAAAATACTTGTAATGACGTAACCTATCACCCCTATTTCTGTGTCGGTGTTTTTTCCGAACACCCTGTATATTGTATCTAGTCGACCAGCAAAGTTTGCAAAAAACACAAAGATATTCCTATTAAAATATCATATTAGGAATAATGTATTAAATACTACTGCAATAATTTGTTTCGATTGAATAAAGAACTTTAATTTGTCTTGGCTTCAATTTACATTTATATTAATCTATACCTTTTACAACCTGAAATAAGCACACGATTGTATTCAAAATATGACGATAATAGTTATATTATCTTGATATTGACGAATCTGTAACGTAATTTTCATGCCAGAAGTTTTATATTTATTTACAGGCTAATGGAACATACACGTGTATCACCTATGAAAGAACAGTTTATATACGTGCATGTAACATTGAAACATGCGCATAAATATAATACTTTCTGCATAAAAGTTACATTACAGGTTTGTCAATTGTTCATATCACAGGAATATTACAGTAATATTAGGTGTGATATAACCGTCAGTTTTTTTTATTATTTAAGCTTTGAAACTTTTACAGTTTATTCCGCTATAAAGTTACTTGAATAGGAAAATATAATTACTCATTTTTACACTATCTTAACTCGAGTACATAGTTTACATCGGTTTTATCATTTTAGTCCTTATGATACGTTTCTATATTCTGAGGTGGCAATCGGCTACAAATTTATTTAGCGCCTTCAGGGCATCTGGTTGGAGTTCCGATAAAAAATATTGAATTTGATATGGTGGAAAGTAACCACTGTCGCAAAGGGAGCGAACTAACAATTCTCTATGGCAGTCGTAGAGGGAACAGTTCCAGAAGGCATGGTTCCGGTCCTCGCACTCATAACCACATCTACATGAGGCAGATTCAACCACTGTTATGCGCGCTAGCGAGTGAGCGAGATGATAATGATTGGAACGAGCTCTATTGATCCACAGGATGGCGTTACGCGAGAGCTTAAGCCCCTTATACCATGGCATCCTACCACCCTATAGTATAAATCGAAATACTCTTTGCCTTTTTCTTCGACCATCCCTTTTACGAGCTCTATGGTGTTGTCAAATGATCGTCTTTTAAACTGTTCTCTGAAGTCTGTAAATGGGAGGCGCTGAGAAAGATCAGGCCCCACGGTGGTGGCCTCCCTGTCCAGCCGGTCAGCCTCCTCATTGCCAGCAATTCCCATATGCGATGGCACCCAATAAAATTTCAAGGAAACGGAGGGGTTCCGGATGGTTTCGAACTTATTGATTTTTTCTTTAATATCCAAAATGTGTTTATTTACTTTTATGTTGATGCTTGAGTACTGTAAACACTGAAGCGCACTAAGGGAGTCGATGACAATGACGAAGCTTTTGTCAAGGTGAGATAAGACAATGTCCATGGCTCTACTTATAGCCAAGCACTCTGCATTAAATACGGAAGAGGAGGGACTGATACTTAGGGATTGGGCTATTTCGAGGTCGGGACAATACCACGCGACGCCAACTGATATCCCATCCATGATCTTGCTACCATCGGTGAATATTTTTATACTATCGGGGAGATAGGATACGTAAGAGATACTGGGATTGGGCAGATCATTGAGCAACGTTTTTACATTTTTTCCTACCTCAATATCAATAGGAATTGATACCATCCCGGTTGAGTAGTCGTGTAAGTACATAGGGTACTTATTAAACGAGTGTAGCCGGTTAAGGCAATCCTTCACCTCCCTGATACACTTAAAGATAAGTCGTCATTTATGGTGAGGCGATGAAAGGTTAATAAACATTTGGTTTATGTATGACGAAACCTGGAGTTCATTATTAGATAGTATTTTAATAAGGTATGAGTTACCGAAATATAAAGCTCGTTCCATGAGAGAGAGTACAAAGCTTGATTTCAGCAAGAAGTATGTTCACTGCGGTTGATGCGCGATATCCAAGGCATAGTCTGATTGCGCTGTATCGGAATCGTTCGAGTTTTAATACTCGAGTTTTTGTGGTGGGAAAGTAAACATAGATGGCATACTCGAGAATTGATCGGACAAAAGCCTTGTAGAGGAGAATCAAGGTCTCTGGGTCAGATCCCCACCAGGTCCCTCTCAAAAATTTCACAATGTTTAAAGCCTTGAGAGCAGATTTTTGTACCTTGTCAAGGTGGGATTTAAAGGTTAATTTATGATCAATAAGAACTCCCAAGAACCGAGCGATCTGGGTAGACTGAATCCTAACACTGTTTAAACAAATCGCAGTGTCAACAGGGGGGTTCCTTCTCTTGTTTATATGAAGTAGCTCGATTTTAGTAGGAGAAAGCTCCAAGTCAAGCCGTTGAAGGTTGTTTTTTACTTTATTAACAGCTGCGGTGATGCTGCTAAGTCCTTTGGGTAGTTTTTTAAAACTGCAGAATAAAGATATATCGTCTGCAAATTGGTTAGCTCTCACCTCAGCTGGTATATCGTTGACTATATCGGACACGTAGATATTGTACAACAAAGGGGATAACACCCCGCCTTGGGGAACTCCCTTGGAGACCCTGAGAGGTGTTGAGTTATAGGAGGAGATTACTGTACGTTCGAGGGTTAGAGATTTAACGAGGCTCATCAAATTACTGGGACAGCCAATCGAAGCTAATTTATGAGTCAGCGTTTGAATGTTAATATTATCAAACGCAGACTGAACTTTCAAAAATACTACCAGGGTTTCTTTATTCTTGGCAAGGTTAAGGTCGGCGTGTACCAGAAGATGGGTCAGATTGTCGTTACAGAATCGCCCCTTCTGAAACCCACTTTGGGATGGGGGAAGAATTTCCTGCGATTCAATCCACCACTGTAGTCTATTTCTCACCACTGTCTCGATGAATTTCGCCAGACAGGAGGAAAGAGCAATAGGGCGAACTCCAGAGCTGCCGCCCTTTGGTATGAAATGTATGTACTGTACCGACCAGGAGGCTGTAAATCTCCCACTCGTGTACATTTCATTATAAATGTCCAATAATATTAATTTCCATTTGGGAGATAGCTTCTGGAGAAGACCGTAATCGACTCCATCTAGACCCGGTGCTGACCCAGGAGAGCGAGAGTCCAACGCAAGGTTAAACTCCAAAAAACTAAATTGGGCTTCAAGGAATTCATTGCGTGGGCATAGAGGAGTCTGGAAAGTACCTGATTGGACCCCGGCAGAGCTCTGATGGAGCATAAATATTTCTCAATTTTTTCCTGAACTTGTAAGTTCTCCGAGTTGCTAGCAGGACTGTTATTCACCCAGGCGGGTTTGAAAACTTTACATTGGTTCCAAACATAGTTTAGATTATTTCTAATGTCAATTGAGTTTGCAAAGTCTTTGAAACATTCTCTCTCTTTTTGTTTGAAGGTTCTGCGCGCATGTGCGCACGCTTTGTTGTACAGGAAATAATCCTTTTCCAACCCGGTGAACCTCCATTTCTTAAAGGCGGCTCTACGGAGTCGCTTGACCTTATCGCACTCCTCGTCCCACCAATGAACAGGGTTCCTGTGCCTGAAGGGGGAAACAGTTCTTCTCACTGGAGTGACGCCCTTAACTTTTTCCGTAAGGATGTTAATATAGAATTCGTATTTTTCCGTAGGCGATAGGGAGTCAAACGCAGGTTCAAGGAACATAGTATATGCCTCATCGAGAGATTTTAGAAGAGATTCCCAGTTTGTTCTTACAGAAGTTAGATTAAACGATTTTTTGATATAAATATGCTTTTCAATCGATGTATATATATAAATGGGAAAGTGATCTGAGCCCCAGGTTTCGCCATGAACATTAATTTTCACCTTATCTGCTAATGAAGTTGAAGTTAAAACTAAATCAATATTTGATTGGGTTCTTTGGTCCTGTCGCGTGATGGTATCTGCATTATGTAAGATTATATCTTGACCTAGAATTGAGTTAATCTGTCTGAATACAGTTCCAAGCCTGATTGTGTGCATTAAAATCGCCAACCACCAATGAGCTTTGTGAAGGATTAAGTACGGAGATAATGTCATTCCATTCATTTTGTGTCAAGTTGACTCCAGGAGGTCTATAAATAACTGAAAGTACAAAAGAGGGATTTGAGTTGGTTATTTTAAAGCGGGTGATTTCAGCAACACAGCCTGGAACCTTGGTGTCATCCAGAGTACAATATGCAATACTTTTCCTGAACGCTACTAGAATACCTCTCCCAGAGGACCGTAATCTCTGTCCTGCCGAAATATTTTAAACCCTGTCAGATTAATTTCGCGAGTTGATTCCGGTCTTAAGTTTGTCTCTACAATTACAAGAATATCTATTTTTACGACTTGATTGAGTTTTGGGAGATGAAGCAAGAGACTGCGAGCATTCCAATAAAGGATCTTGAGGCCGTTGTGGTTTTGGAGTTGATCATTACTAGAAGCCATGGGTGTGGTTGTAGAATAGAAGAGCCGTTGGTTTGTCTAATCTTCGTCTCCCGACGACGACGATTCGGAGAAATCGACGCCAGCCGGAAGGACCTTGTAGAGCTTGTACCGAATTGCCTGGATGTATTGCTTCATCCCTGGATCAATCATCTGTTGTCGGGCCATGCGAATCGTCTGCAGAAATCCTTTGGTATCGTTTGTGTATTCTTTCACAGAGATCAGGGTAATATTTTTCCCCTGAGTGTCCACCAGAAAGTCGACCAATTTATCAAAAGAAATAGGGTATTTGTTACTGTTAAACGAGAAGTACCCAGCTGCTGCCGTGACCAGTGATTTAATTTGTATAGTTTTGGAGTTCGCTGGCATACGTGACTTGCTGACGGAAGTCTTCCTTTTTTTCTTTGAGGATTTGACCACTGTGAAGGAGTCTGCAGTTCCATCAATGGGTCCAGCGTCCGTTTGCTGGGATTGAGCAGCAGAGGAATCTGTAGTAGTAGATCTGGGCCTCTTTAGACCCTTCGTTCTTCCTTCCACTATTTCCGTTGGATTACACAAGTCATCGCATCCTGTTTGCGTGGTGTCGACTGGTGAACTGTACCCCTGCCTGTTAGCTCCCTTCTCTTTGTCACTGTTTTCAATTATATCGATCGTTGCATTGTCAACCATTGGAAGAGAAGGGGAAAAATACTCATGGGGTGTAGTGAGACCTCTCCGGGGAATGAGCATTACTCCCTGTGTTGCTAATATTTGAAGGAATAGATAGTGAATGATCCGGATTTGGAGTGACGTCGTTCTGAGTGATGTCCACACTCTTACAGTGTTGGGCGATGTGACCCTCTTCTTTGCAGAGGAAGCATGTAACTTGCTTCATAGAAAAATAAATCCAGTAAGAGGTTCCTTCGTGAGCCACTTGCATCCTAGGTGGTATGAGCTCCTTCTGTTCCTCAGGTATATAAAAATACTTCCTCCAAGTCAAAATGTGCTCCAAGCTCGGAATTCCCATGCCTGATCTAATTGTCATAATTTTAGAGGTGGTCTTGATGCCCAAGGAAGTCATTTCTCTCAAAATGTCGTCGTCGGGAATAACAGGGTTGGCATAAGATATTGTGATTTTCACTGTGTTCATGAGGTATGGCCTGATTTCGATTGTGTAAGTACGAACCGTAATCGTAGTGCACGTGTCTGTGAGTTTGCGGACCAAGGCCTTGCTAGACAAGAAATAACAAATGCGTCCCAAGGACTTGTTTTGATGCGTGATATTAGACGGGTCGATAATTTTGGATAAACCAACAGTAAATTCGTGAATCGGAATGTTGTCAATTGCTTTCAATATGATGCCGCGTTCCTTAGTAATTTTATGTTGTCCAGAGCTAATCACTTGTGCATACTGTGCACCACTGGTCATTGGATTTTTACTGGAGGATGGTTGAAGTGTTTTATGGCTGCTGGAGAGAGCATTGTTTGGTGCTGCAGACATTGAGGTGCTCGCAGAAGATTGCGAAGGTGTTGAGGACATCTTGGGGAGGTGCAATATGCAATGCACCGTCCCCCAAGCTCAACAGGTTTTCATACAGAAAAGGATGGCACGGAAGACCCACTTAACACTTGCGAAACTTCCACTAATAACAGTATAGGAGATAAGTTGACGAGTGATTGATAAACACGTCTATTCTCCTCGATGGCTCTAGGCCGACCAAACCGTCAAAGTTAATGTAACATTACATTTACGTCAGCCGTTATGAAAACCAAAATAATAAAAAGTGTAACAATTACATTAGTTGTTATGTAATCATTATGTCAACGTAATATTACAGTAGCATAACTATTCACTTCGTTGTTATATTTTACAAGGATATATACTCATTACACAAGACCGGTATATAAAAGTTGCAGCACGGTTACCAATACGATACCTTCCTGAGGGTGTTGTGTAACATTCAAGGAATATTACGATAATGTAACGGTTATGTAATACACGTGATGTAACATATTTATATTATTGTTACATTTCAGTTACATTATGCAATGCACTGACAACATAACAGAATTGTAACGGTTATGCAACACATATTACATAACATGGTAACATTAGTGTGAGTGGGAAATAATAACTTACATGTAAGTTACATTTACATGTTACAGGTAATGTTACTTGTAACTTTCTGGTAAATTGCTGTTACGATGCAGTTACATTACGCAACACACCTGCAACATTACGAGTCCGTAACGGTTATGTTATGTACATAACATAATATATTAATGTTACTTGTTAAATTTCAGTTACATTACCTAACGTACGGGCAACATAACTGAATTGTAACAGTTATGCAACACCTGTTGCATAACATGGTAACATTACTGAGTGGGAAATAATAACTTATATGTAAGTTACCAGTGATGTTACCTGTTACATTGGGTTACATTGCTGTAACAATGCCGTGTTTACTGGGAAAATATTGGTAACTTTTGGTTTGCCTGGAATCGATAAATATGATCATGATGATGAAACACTCTTCCAGCAAAATGGTGCAATAAGCTATACTGTCAATGTTTCAATGGATTTGCTTAGACTCGCTTTTCCTGGTCGTCTCATCAGCAGAAATGGCGATATTCCCTGGCCTATCCGTTCACCAGATTTCACAGCTCCAGGCTTTTTCCTTTCGGGTTACCTCAAGTCCAACGTGTTTAAAGTAAGTAAATGTACACTAATGTAGACCTGATTTAAGCTCACATAAAAAAAAAACTTTTTTTTAATCTCTATTTTTTGCGATTTCTTTTTAATCGTGCCATTTCACTGCCTCACCCTGTACAACCAAATAATTCATATGTATTTGGAATGCTATGTGTCTTTATTCCCCTACATGATTTTCTATCCGGGTAGAAGTAGTTACAGAAAAAATGTTGATTTTCATTTCAATTCTTATTTTTCCCTTCTTCTTTCCATTATGTAAAGATCTTTACTCGACTTCTGTATCAACTTGTATAACCAACCAAACCCAATATTTCTACAAAGTTGCCGTGAGTCGACTTGTGTCGTTAATTTAGGTCGACACAAATCAAGTGGGAAAATTTCTTAGTCACTCAAATCAACTTGGTCTATGCTCAAATTACAGCTTCACCCCTCTCTTCTACCGCTTTACCATAGCTTGTTTGACTTACCTGAAACAGAGAAAAAAAGTTTCATTAGGCCATGCAAATGAATAGAGATTTATCGATGTATTTTTTAATCCGTTGTGCGAAGAAACTTTAAGAAAAATATGGATTTCCGTTAACGATCTGGTAGACTGGTCAATATTATACAGAAACTGGAATTGCTGTGTATATTCATTTGTTATTTGGATCTTGATCACTTATGTTATGTTTGGTTATATCAAGTAATCTGCAAATGACATAGGAGACATGTGAAGTTATCGCTCGCACTCTCGCCCATTCTGAGAAACATTTAGTAGATATAATACTTGACACTACGTTCGAATACCAATACCTACTTTTTTGAGGGGACGAAACACGGCGTTCAGTTTTTACTAGAGTTTTTACCGACATAATTTGGAGTGGATGTATTTTTCAAAGTAATTTCGCAATAGAGAAGAGGGTTTCTTAAGCGGTGAAATGCGGTATACTGTTTTTGTTGGGCTTTGTTTCAAAGCATTATCGAGTGGGTACCTGTACAAGATGTATTAATTTCTTAGGAGCTACAGTCTTTTGATAAGCAAAGATACTTTCATTACATCGCGTTTTAGGACTATGATTCTATTAAGCCTATATAAAGATTATTCGGTACGCTCCATCCAGTTATTAATTCGTCAAATATCGGCTCGTGTAATGTCTCGTGATAAATTTGTAGTTAGTCTATAATAGTTTTTAGACACTCAAACTGTCTAGAAAGAGATTAGCGGCTAGAAAAGCTGTTCACTTTTTTACCAGGATCCCACCTTTCCTTCAACAGTTTCTTCATAAATATATTATCCTTAAATTATATTTTGAGACTAACGTTTAAAGCTTATGAGTAATGCAGTAGCCTCAACACCTCTGTAAACCATTAAAAGAAAAGAGGTGGAATTATTAAGAAATAAAGAGAAGAGATCGATTATCTATTATTTCAATTTTTCTTGCTGACAGGTAGTCGACATTCACGAAATTCGCCTTGGCACTTATATACATATATGTGAAGAAGGGACCTTCGAATGTTTTCGGGATGTCAGATTATTAAATTCCTCGAACCCCTATCGCGCGAATACCTATTCTGGAATCGATACATTTGCTGAATATTTTACATATAGAGCATCCTTGAAGCCCTGAGGAACTCTGCATTACCATGCGGTGCCAGTATTCATTCAAACTTCTTTTAGCTCAAAACGGGCCGTGACCCATCAGGGAGTTCGTAAAATTTGAAGAATATATTCGAATTTCTACTAAACCTTGTCGAAGAGCCATCGAGCTAATATCCCCCGATGGAAAAAACTAGACGGATCTAAGCCATTTCTATTTTCTTTAACAATAGAGGCACGGAGATATGAACGCCACTCCTGAAACCGCGGATGGGTCTCTTATGACACACGTTACTCCTTTGTGATTATCGAATAGGCGAACAAAGTTATCATCATATAAAACACTTTATTAAAACTTTACGTTACGTAAAGCCATGGTCAACAATAGTTTCAATCGCACACGTAATAACGTAAAAAGAAGAAGCGTACTATTCGTGCGCGAATATCGCCGCGTCTAACGCTATCGTGCGAAGCACAATCTCCCCTCTTCTTTATAGTGGACGTTGATGCAACGCTTAATTGTCATAAGTAGTGCTGTGCTGATCTTTTGTCAATAAAATAAAAATCAATAAAACAAGATTAAACTGGTCTTAATATGTGCATTACAATGACGGGTCAAAAATGACCCAATCACGATTTGAGATAAATCTAAATTCTTACGAAAGAGGGTTGTCACCATAACAGTGAAATTTCTTGTAATTGATTATGATTACTATCTATGAAAAGTCACAAAAAGTGAGAACTCCAGGTACAAATACAAATTAATTGGAAATGAAATAATTGAAAGATGGGTTGAAGTTGTACAGTCGCGGTTCTAGTGTTTAAGAATGTTTACCACTAATAAATATTTACTACAAGCAATGCAATTCTTAGTAAGTTGCAGATTTTCGTAATACATTTCCTATAATCAATTACTACTTTCAAGTTTTTTACATCCTAGATGTTAAAAGTTGTAGTTTTGCTTAGAAAGTACAACTTTTAATACTGAATTACATTTAATTAAAATCATTTCAATTGGCAGCATAACAGATGTAGAATCAAAGCGTACTTAATTGTAGTTTCCCTTCAAAACTAAAACTTTTTACGCTGAATTACAATTAATTAAAATCACTTCAAATAGTGGCATAATAGGTAAGTCCTGATCGTACTTAGTTGCAATTTCTACATGCAAGAGAGAGGGGAGAGAAGAGCATTTATTGAAGCATACTAATAAAATCACTAGACATGTAGCTTACGGCTCATGCCAAATCTATCACTTTTTGGGGTATATTTTCAATTTTCTTCAAATCTAGATATACCTATTATCAATGTCATTAAAAATACATATATATGCCAAACGATTTTTGAAAATTTTGAAAAATATAAAAGTTATAACAGAATTTTTAGAATAAATCTGCTTTAACAAAATCATAGCATTAAAAGCAAAAGTTGCAGCTTATGTGACGTCTTTCAATTCCGAGGATTTTGAACATAACTCATTTGAATTTTTCAGTTGATAGTTAGTCAGGCTCAATCAGTATTCAATCCTCTTTGGCTAATTTCATGTCATCAAGAGACCCGGTAGAGTCTCGCGCCAAGGACTAAAGAAGCATAGCTTTAACCCGGCGGCGAGACTCACCGAGTCATCATTATCGTACTCTGCGTATAGTTCGTACGTGTATAAAACGAGTTAAATATCTTGGAAAATTGAGCAGTCTGATAGTACTTTAGAATATCAGTGCATCATTTTTCAACTGCAGTTTCGATTAAGCCTATTTGCAAGCAAATCGGTGCAGGGAATTCGGAGTTATGAGGATACCTAAAAATATCGATCGAGATAATTTTTTCCGTAGTCTTCTTCCCAGTCCGACGTTTTCAATTAACAGCTGTTCCACTCATTTTATGTCATTCCTCCTCATACATTTTCCGATAGAGGAGTTACGGTCACAGTAAAATGAATCTCTTTTGATGATCGGATGTCAGATGATTAGACCTGTCATAAAACCATCAATACACACGTAACCGACAAAATACATGAAAATGATCGGCTCATGAGTATAATATCCGTAAGCATGTTTCACAGATTTTATCCATTCAAAATTCCCGGTATCTAAGTGTTTCAGTCCGTACATTTCGATTTTCAGATATTCCTCTCCGTAGATTTCGACGTCCAAGTATTTTGCTCCATAGGTCTTAATGTCCAGGTATTTTACTCCGTAGATCTCGACGTTCACGCCTCTTATGGTGCCCATCCACGTACAGGCGGACTGCAGTCCGTGGACTGACAGTTCTGATCTGCAGTCCCGAACTGTTATTGACCACACACGCACAGTTCTGCGGACTGCAGGCCGTCGCCGGACAGTCCAGGGACTGCAGGCCGCCGGATGATTCGCCATACACGCACAGTTCATGAGTCAGTTCAGTTCGATCAATTGTGTTTGGAAGAAGAAATATATGAGGGGTATAGATGCCAAACCCGCCAAGAGTCACATTTATAGCAATTCACAGGAAACGTCAAAAACTGGTGCAGACGGCCATTGCCTTACATTGGCAAGCGTATTTTCTACCTTATATTATTCTTAACGGTTTAATGTGGAATTTGCACCTAAATTATGTTCGACCTTATGCACGTACTTATAAAGAACAAATTCCCGTATCTACCTCAAATTTGACAAAAATGAACTTGGCGGGTTTTGCATCTATACCCCTTATGTCTAATATTTAACATGGTTGAGAGAAAAGGGAAGCTTATTTTGTTCCTTATAATTATGTTGTTAAGTTATCGACATACGAGAAATCGGCAACGTTTTTAGGTAAAAGAATGCCAATGTACAGATGATCCTGATTATGAATTTAATTTATATCGTGGAAATGAAGAGATTCAATCCGAACGTATCGAATTATTAACTGTCATTCCTTTTGAAGCTCGAAAGCAATCGTATATTAAACAAAGAGTATTTATTCCTATTGGAAATCGATGCTGCAAAAATCATTTGATCAAAGAAAAGTTCTACGAAGACGATCTGTTCCTTTTAAAAGTGATTTTTAATTCAAGTTTTGTAGAAACTTCTGATCTACAAAAATTGTTAGATAATCTTGCTGGAGGTCGCGATTCTTTACTTATAGGAATAATAAGTAATTTTTCTTATCCTGAAGATCAAGTGAAGTTACTGACTGGTTTCTCATATAAGAATATAAATGAAATACGAAATATGCTTCCTTCTATGCGCGATAATGATAATCGATCAGTGCTTCAAGCGGTTGTTGTATTTCTTATCAAATTAAGAAGTGGGAATTCAAATATTACGATTTCTTCCTTTTTAATTCAAGCGAGAAATTCAAGCGGGGGTAGTTTTCATATGCTTATCCGGCTATACCCTTTAAGATTTCGATAATCTAAATGCGGTATATGCTAACTGCATAGGTAAAAAGCGATATGTGCACCGACGGTTATTGTAGATACCACTGTTTGACTGTGTATGATGCAATACCGCGTTTCTCACATTTCAACGGCTCAGAAATTGAAGGATGACGAAAACTTTGCGAAATGACAGTACGTTACCTCCCGCAATCGATGTCGTAATTGTTAATGGATTTTTTTTTTAATTCGTCGTATTAAAGATGTGCCAAAGTCGTTCGGCAATATTTCAAAGAAAATTCTACAAATTCTATACAGTTCTGATGCTCCACGTGTACATATAGTTTTTCATCGGTATTCTCTGCCTTCAGTCAAAGATTACGAGCGTTCGTTGCGAGGAGGTTTCGAAACTGATTACGAGTACGTCATCTGTGGTCCAAAACAAGCTAGACCAACTGACTCTTCGAAAGAACTTCGAAATGATAAATTCAAAGAAGATTAGTCGTTTTTCTGATTTCACCCTAGCAAACTCGAGAAGTAGGTACCTTTATTGGTAACAAAAATCTCTTTATCTGTATATATAAAATAAAGTCGGGTTAGTTACACAATTTATAACTAAAGAACGGCTGGACAGATTTTTATGACTTTTGACTCTTGGATTTGTCTCCGCGATGAATAGCAGAATATATAGATTCGTTTCAATAAAGCAAATGCCTTGCTGTAAAGTGAATTAAATTAGTTTAAATATAATTAAAATACATTTCGTTTTTAAGTTAACACAACATTTATTGATTCTGAGGCGGTACGAAGTTCGCCGGGTCAGCTAGTTATATTAAGTATATAAAATAGTTTTTCGGATCGACGATCGACTCAAAACTCCGTCCCCCACCAATCGTCTGCCAGCCAGGGCGAAGCCGCCGCCGCCGCTCCCCTTCCCTTCCCTCTTTCCACCCCCTCCATCACCTTTCCTCCCCCCTGAACTGACAGAAAATTTTTAACATCGATGAAAGTTCGGCACGACAGGCCCGGACTGCAGATCAACCGCCACACACGCACAGTTTTCCAACAGTTTCGACGGACTGCAGGCGACGGACTGCAGGCGAACTGTACGTGTATGGTGAAATTTGGACTGAAGGCGGGATCGCTCGCAGTTCGGGACTGCAACATCAATTTTCTCGTTTTTACTGTTTCTGCAGATTCCGTTTTTTAATTGTAGACGGCACTGTAGCAGCACCGCTAATCTTTTCGCACATCGGAAATAAAACATATCGAGTACCAAACCGCCCGAATGCCATAGAGGCGCCGCTCGAGTGGAAGGATCAACCGCCCGTGGAATGAGAGCGTCGAACCGCCCGGGTACCGTACAGGTGCCCCTGGAGTGCAACTGATATGGTGCCCATCCACGTACAGGCGGACTGCAGTCCGTGGACTGACAGTTCTGATCTGCAGTCCCGAACTGTCATTGACCACACACGCACAGTTCTGCGGACTGCAGGCCGTCGCCGGACAGTCCAGGGACTGCAGGCCGCCGGATGATTCGCCATACACGCACAGTTCATGAGTCAGTTCAGTTCGATCAATTGTGTTTGGAAGAAGAAATATATGAGGGGTATAGATGCCAAACCCGCCAAGTCACATTTATAGCAATTCACAGGAAACGTCAAAAACTGGTGCAGACGGCCATTGCCTTACATTGGCAAGCATATTTTCTACCTTATATTATTATTAACGGTTTAATGTGGAATTTGCACCTAAATTATGTTCGACCTTATGCAAGTACTTATAAAGAACAAATTTCCGTATCTACCTCAAATTTGACAAAAATGAACTTGGCGGATTTTGCATCTATACCCCTTGTGTCTAATATTTAACATAGTTGTGAGAAAAGGGAAGCTTATTTTGTTCCTTATAATTATGTTGTTAAGTTATCGACATACGAGAAATCGGCAACGTTTTTAGGTAAAAGAATGCCAATGTACAGATGATCCTGATTATGAATTTAATTTACATCGTGGAAATGAAGAGATTCAATCCGAACGTATTGAATTATTAACTGTCATTTTCCTTTTGAAGCTCGAAAGCAAGCGTATATTAAACAAAGAGTATTTATTCCTATTGGAAATCGATGTTGCAAAAATCATTTGATCAAAGAAAAGTTCTACGAAGACGATCTGTTCCTTTTAAAAGTGATTTTTAATTCAAGTTTTGTAGAAACCTCTGATCTACAAAAATTGTTAGATAATCTTGCTGGAGGCCGCGATTCTTTACTTATACTAATAATATATATATAAGTAATTTCTCTTATCCTGAAGATCAAGTGAAGTTACTGACTGGTTTCTCATATAAAAATATAAATGAAATACGAAATATGCTTCCTTCTATGCGCTATAATGATAATCGATCAGTGCTTCAAGCGGTTGTTGTATTTCTTATCAAATTAAGAAGTGGGAATTCAAATAGTACGATTTCTTCCTTTTTAATTCAAGCGAGAAATTCAAGCGGGGGTAGTTTTCATATGCTTATCCGGCTATACCCTTTAACATTTCGATAATCTAAATGCGGTATATGCTAATTGCTTAGGTAAAAAGCGGTATGTACACCGACGGTTATTGTAGATACCACTGTTTGACTGTGTATGATGCAATACCGCGTTTCTCACATTTCAACGGCTCAGAAATTGAAGGATGACGAAAACTTTGCGAAATGACAGTACGTTACCTCCCGCAATCGATGTCGTAATTGTTAATGGATTTTTTTTAATTCGTCGTATTAAAGATGTGCCAAAGTCGTTCGGCAATATTTCAAAGAAAATTCTACAAATTCTATACAGTTCTGGTGCTCCACGTGTACATATAGTTTTTCATCGGTATTCTCTGCCTTCAGTCAAAAATTACGAGCGTTCGTTGCGAGGAGGTTTCGAAACTGATTACGAGTACGTCATCTGTGGTCCAAAACAAGCTAGACCAACTGACTTTTCGAAAGAACTTCGAAATGATAAATTCAAAGAAGATTAGTCGTTTTTCTGATTTCACCCTAGCAAACTCGAGAAGTAGGTACCTTTATTGGTAACAAAAATCTCTTTATCTGTATATATAAAATAAAGTCGGGTTAGTTACACAATTTATAATTAAAGAACGGCTGGACAGATTTTTATGACTTTTGACTCTTGGATTTGTCTCCGCGATGAATAGCAGAATATATAGATTCGTTTCAATAAAGCAAATGCCTTGCTGTAAAGTGAATTAAATTAGTTTAAATATAATTAAAATACATTTCGTTTTTAAGTTAACATAACATTTATTGATTCTGAGGCGGTACGAAGTTCGCCGGGTCAGCTAGTTATATTAAGTATATAAAATAGTTTTTCGGATCGACGATCGACTCAAAACTCCGTCCCCCACCAATCGTCTGCCAGCCAGGGCGAAGCCGCCGCCGCCGCTCCCCTCCCCTTCCCTCTTTCCATCCCCTCCATCACCTTTCCTCCCCACTGAACTGTCAGAAAATTTTTAACATCGATGAAAGTTCGGCACGACAGGCCCGGACTGCAGATCAACCGCCACACACGCACAGTTTTCCAACAGTTTCGACGGACTGCAGGCGACGGACTGCAGGCGAACTGTACGTGTATGGTGAAATTTGGACTGCAGGCGGGATCGCTCGCAGTTCGGGACTGCAGCATCAATTTTCTCGTTTTTACTTTTCCTGCAGATTCCGTTTTTTAATTGTAGACGGCACTGTAGCAGCACCCCGCTAATCTTTTCGCACATCGGAAATAAAACATATCGAGTACCAAACCGCCTGAATGCCATAGAGGCGCCGCTCGAATGGAAGGATCAACCGCCCGTGGGATGAGAGCGTCGAACCGCCCGGGTACCGTACAGGTGCCCCTGGAGTGCAACTGATAGACAATTTTTTATATCAATGAAAGTTTAGCACGACAGGCCTGGACTGCAGATCAACCGCCACACACGTACAGTTTTCTACAGTTTCGACGGGCTGCAGGCGACGGACTGCAGGCGAACTGTACGTGTATGGCGAAATTTGGACTGCAGGCGGGATCGCTCACAGTCCGGGACTGCAGTCCGCCTGTACGTGGATGGGCACCAATAGACAATTTTTTATATCAATGAAAGTTTAGCACGACAGGCCTGGACTGCAGATCAACCGCCACACACGTACAGTTTTCTAACAGTTTCGACGGACTGCAGGCGACGGACTGCAGGCGAACTGTACGTGTATGGTGAAATTTGGACTGCAGGCGGGATCGCTCGCAGTTCGGGACTGCAGCATCAATTTTCTCGTTTTTACTTTTCCTGCAGATTCCGTTTTTTAATTGTAGACGGCACTGTAGCAGCACCCCGCTAATCTTTTCGCACATCGGAAATAAAACATATCGAGTACCAAACCGCCTGAATGCCATAGAGGCGCCGCTCGAATGGAAGGATCAACCGCCCGTGGAATGAGAGCGTCGAACCGCCCGGGTACCGTACAGGTGCCCCTGGAGTGCAACTGATAGACAATTTTTTATATCAATGAAAGTTTAGCACGACAGGCCTGGACTGCAGATCAACCGCCACACACGTACAGTTTTCTACAGTTTCGACGGGCTGCAGGCGACGGACTGCAGGCGAACTGTACGTGTATGGCGAAATTTGGACTGCAGGCGGGATCGCTCACAGTCCGGGACTGCAGTCCGCCTGTACGTGGATGGGCACCAATAGACAATTTTTTATATCAATGAAAGTTTAGCACGACAGGCCTGGACTGCAGATCAACCGCCACACACGTACAGTTTTCTAACAGTTTCGACGGACTGCAGGCGACGGACTGCAGGCGAACTGTACGTGTATGGCGAAATTTGGACTGCAGGCGGGATCGCTCACAGTCCGGGACTGCAGTCCGCCTGTACGTGGATGGGCACCATTACACCGTAATTCTCGACGTCTAGATTTCTACTCCCCAGGTCTGCCTGTCTGTCGTTTTCGATTGACGTCTAAGCCTACTATATACTAATTGTAAGTTCAATGAACAGATCTACCGCACCATAGTTTTCGTTGTACAGGTTTACGGTTTCAGTTTTCGGTATCTACACTACTAACTCAACCATCTTATTTTAAGACACCTACATGTCTTAAAACTTGAGGTCACTTTTAAGGCGTTTAATACCGTCTTAATACGTTAAGACACTGTAAGTGTCTTACAATAAGACACTTCAAACGTCTTATACTAAGACGGTTAGATGTATTGGAATATAAGACTCTAAAAACGTCTAGCAATAATTATACACAAATGTATAATTTTCAAACGTATATGTGAAAACGAAATTATTCATAGTCAATATGAATACATTACAGGCGAGTCAATAAACACATCGAATGTAATAATTTTTCTCATCAGAGTAATATTATAAAGTTCGATATTAAAGAAATTCGTTGGAAATGTATTCAAATCCACAATGATCCAGCTCTCACAAATCGAAACACTCTGAAATAAACACATCGCGTCAAAAAATTTCACTAATACTAATAAAAATATTGAAGTAATGATGAATGTATATCTCTAAGGGAAAGGTATTTTTAGTTATTTAAATGAAAAATCCAGAATTATATTGTTTTCACTTTATTGGTGATTGAGAAAACAAAATTTATTCCAACATGAAATAAAAATTTATTTACCGTATTTTTCAACTCGTTCGAGATGACTATCGCAGTTTCTTCAGTCTCAAAAAGTTCATCCACCTTGTCAACTGGAGGGGGTTCTGTGTAAATAACCTTCCCACCTGTGCTGTCTTTTAGGTTAGTTGTTGGCAATATCATTTGCATTGGAGACTGCACCAGCACAATATTCAATTCACTATGGTCATCAATTATGCTGTCATCCGCATCATACCACATGTCCGATGCTTGATGTTTTTTTTGAATGATAATGTCTGTGTTTGCTAACATCACACAATGCTGGATCGCGAGCACATAATTTCTTAAACTCTTCCAACACAACTTCAGCATCAGGCTGATTATTTCGTGAGAGAAATCTAACACACTTGCGTCGTTGACCTAATGCACAAAACACTGTTTTTTCTTTTTTTTCGACATTTTTGCACAGCAAAACATGCACAGCAAACAACTTCCGGAAAATGACGTGCTTGTTGGCCCGCGTTGAATTTTACAGAAAGTGAGTTGAGGTGAGGTCGAAAAAGGAGGGGAAGGTCCCGTTACCTATCAGTACAGGGGCCCCTTTCTCGAACTCGCTCGTATCTATATCTGCGTGCACGCATCTTAGCGAATAGACCAATCAGGATCAAGTATTCCGTTGTGGTTGGGTTACGGACAACGGAATACTTGATCCTGATTGGTCTATTCGCTAAGATGCGTGCACGCAAAGATATGAGCGAGTTCGAGAAAGGGGCCCCAGTAAAGTACGCTAAACCCTGTTCCAACCGAGCCGAAAACCGTACCGTATATATCATTCCAAATTAAACAAGCAGATATACCGACATTGCCGAAACTTTACCGACGGTCAAGAATTTTATAGTTAGAGTTGTCTTGAGAAGAGTGCGCTGTGTGTGCTGCGTGAGAGCGAAAAGTGTCAAACGTCTGATTTCCCGATAGCTGTTAATTCAAGAGATCGAAGTGTTTCGTCTATTATTCAATACTTCGATTTTCCGAATTGACAGCTATCGAGAAATCAGACGTTTGACACTTTTCGCTCTCACGCAGCACACACAGCGCACTCTTCTCAAGCCAACTCTAACTATAAAATTCGTTACCGTCGGTAACGTTTCGGCAATGTCGGTAATTCTGCTTGTTTAATTTGGCATGATACATACGGTATTAGTCTCGGGTTTGAATCCTAGCGCACCGTCTGACCTCTCCTCTGACGTCACGCGCTATTGCCACGTTTTCCCCTATTCGTTCAAAAATTCCGTTTTCTCGAAACCTTTTACTAAATTACACAAAAACTACTAAGTGAAATTGGTTTAAACTGTGCAGGGTCGAAGTTTATAACTACATGCAAAATAAAACGTTTTCTTTTTACCATTTCTTCCATTTTAAGAGCCAATATTATTACTATCAAATCATCGGCCCATAAGGTTCCATGTTAATCAGTGACTTTTCAAACACGAATTAAAAAAAAACGGTTAAGTGAATTTCTTTCAAATTTTTACAGTAGCGTTCTGATGAAGTGAAGATTATAAGAAAAAAATCTTAGTAATTGGTCCATTTTCATTTCACTGATGTTCCTCCTTAAATGTTGGGTATTTTCAAAGTTAATAAAATATTTCCATTCGCGAAACGATTAACCTCGCGTTTATTTCGATCCTCGGACGCGCTTGTTAATAAAATGTACAAATTCAGTGTAATCGGAGTTGTGAATCTCAATAGTGGTGAATGGTGACAGACGCTCCGTATAGTTTAATAATCGTTTGTATTTTTTTCGATAATCGAGATAGTGAACGGATGCAGTGCTGTGTTTCTCTGGTTGCCTGTGCATAAAGAGCAGGAAAGGAGACGGCAGTATCTCAGAAGAATTGCCATCAGATAAGTTTAATTGCCATCTGACAGTTTTAACCTCACTTTCGATGGAAGGACAATTATCTTTGTGATAATTCTATTTTTTGTTTCAGCGTCATGCGAGCACGAGGCGACTTGATGGCTTTTCTTCTCTGTCACAATCAAAGCCGTGGGAGAAAAATAGGAGATGCAATGGAATTGGATCACAACAATCAAGTAATTACTTTATCATTATTTTTTCTGTATCGATATATTTCCTCTTTCGTACTATTACAGGTTCCAATTTACACACCGACTTGTCAAACCTGAAGTGTACATGTACCTCACTTCTATTTCATTTGTTCTTCGCCTCCGTTGTAACGACAGTCAATGAGGAATCACTGATACCGATTAGGGGGTTCGAGGGTTATTCCGTATACTTTCTAGCACAGCATCGATATTTTACTGCACCTGTTTTCTTCTGGGACTTCCTAAAATAATTATAAAAACCCCATATGATTGTTATTTACAATTTGTTACAAATCGTATGCGAACCCGAGGGCGTTTCTTTCGAACGAGGGATCATCCACTTGTTGTTCCAAGAACCAGTTGCATTAGTTCATTCGGCGAGCTGGATCTGCTGTCTCGAGTGCATGCCACAGCCCGAATACTCGTCGAGGTTTATTCCTTACACTTCACGTACACTTCCATGTACACTTCATGTTTGATATAGGTTGGTATATAAATTGGAACTTCTGATAGTATAATACGAAAGAGGAAATACATCGATAAAGGAAAAATAATAATAAAGTAGTTACTACATTATTGTAATCCAATTCCATTGTGTCCCTTACTTTTCTGCCACGACTTTTATCGTTAATAGTGAAGAGAAATCAAATGTATTGGTAGATCCATCTACTATCAACAATCAAAGTCGTGGCAGAAAAATAAGGGATACACAATGGAATCGGATTACAATAATGGAGTAACTGCTTTATTTATTTTTTCTCTTTACCGCGATATATTTCCTTTTTCGTATTATACTATCACAAGTTCCAATTTATATACCGACCTGTCAAACGTGAAGTGTACATGTACCTCACTTCTATTTCATTTCTTCTTCGCCTCTAGTGTAGCGATGGAAATTACAAAATATCATCATTTACACCCCACAAAGCACGTCTTTGCAAGTAACATTTCTGTAACATTCCTACAATATTTTACAATATTCATGAACATTACCGTATGTTAGAAATATATATTTATCGATAAATTCGCGAATGTTGCAAAACATCATAGAAATATTTCGGAATTATTAAGTCGAAAGATCTCCTCGATAAGGTACAGCTCGATAAGATTGTACTTGTTAGGGCTGAATTATATAGGGTTTTTATAATTATTTTAGGTAGTCCCAGAAGAACACAAGTGCAGCGAAATATCGATGTTGTGCTGGAAATTTATTTACGAGTAAGGGCGAAATTTCAGCGGTGCATGCAAAAGGATTTCTTAAAACTATTCCAACGTCTCGAGTTAATATATGTAACAACATATATACTGTCATAAGTGGTATCTTTACATGTGATGAAACAATTCGTCATGGTCATTGGATGAGTATACTTAGAGAGAGTTGAAGATAAAACGTCTTCATGGATTTCTGTAGACGACCAAAATATAAGAAAAATCCGATGGCCTGTAAATTCGAAAGCGGTATATGTTTTATTTCTCCAAAATACTAAGGCAAAGTGAAAAATATAAGGGCTCTCTAATCTAAGTCCCTTTCAAAATATCACGAGAATAAATCAATTATAATCAGTTATAATTAATTGGCTCGTATCGGTATAAAATGTGAGACTTAATTTTGTGGTAATAAAAAGCTATTCTTCTACATGTACGTATTCTCCTCATGAATAAATTCCAAAAAGTAGTGAAATCCCCCCACAAAAACAGATTCTCTGTAAAAAGAGGCGGCATGTTCATTCAGTGCCAACAAAAATTGATATGTAAAATACTCTCCAAAATATTTGAAATCAATTAAGATCGCCATGTTCAACATTTATATATAAAAAGTAAAAGGCATCATTTGAAAGGAAAATTATTGTAAATCAAGTTACTAAAAAATTCGACTACAAAAATTTATAAAAAAATGTTAATGAAAAAGAACTTGCCGCGTTTTTTTCCTTCAAAGTAAAAAATTCCGACAGAATTATACTCGATGTTTATGCACTTATGATTTTAAATAAATTCATATACTTATATGAATAATTAATGAATATGAATATTACCACCAGTATACCGAATGTCGCGCGGGAAACCGATCAGGCGACCTGAATCCCTCAGGGGGAACCTTCTGAATTTCTCTTAATTTGACTTCGGCAGTGCAATTTATGAATCACTCTAGCACCGTCCAAGCACTACCAGTTATTCGGTATAGTGGACAAAATATGAAAACTTAAACGCGGCAAGTTCTTTTTTATTAAAATTTTTTTCTAAATTTTTTTAGTCGAATTTTTTAGTAGCTTGATTTACAATAATTTTCCTTTCAAATAATGCCTTTTACTTTTTATATATAAATCTTGAACGTGGCGATCTTAATTGATTTCAAATCTTTTTTGGAGAGTATTTTACGTATCAATTTTTGTTGGCAGTGAATGAACATGCCGCCTTTTTTTTACAGAGAATCTGTTTTTGTGGGTTGAACTTACGAATGATTTATGTAATGCCGTCAACAGTCCAGATGAATTAATAGATAAAGTTTATCCGAACATTGTACAAAATTACACAAATTCAAATTGGTTATTTGAAAGAGCCATTTTAGCTGTCAGGAATGATATAGTTCATGATATTAATTTTAAAATTCAAAACTTGGTTCCTGGCGAGGAACGATTATACAAATCAATCAATTCAATGATTGATGAAAATGAAAGTGTTAATTTCCCCACAGAATTTTTGATTTCGTTGAATGTGCCAGGGATGCCTTTGTACTGTTTGAGATTAAAAAAAGGATCACCAATTATTTTGTTAAGGAATTTAGATTCACCCAGATTATGAAATGGAACAAGAATGACCGTGAAGCAGTTATCAAACAACATAATTGAAGCACAAATAATGTCGGGAAAATGTAAAGGAGAAACAGTATTTATTCCGAGGATACCCCTTATATCCACTGAACTGCCGTTTCAATTCAAAAGAATTCAATTTCCAATAGCATTAGCATTCAGTATTACTATAAACAAAGCGCAAGGACAAACATTAAGATATTGCGGTATTAATTTAAAAGAATCTTGCTTTTACCACGGACAGCTATACGTAGCTTGCTCTAGAGTGGGAAATCTAAAGAATTTATATATATATTCACCAAATAATAAGATGACAAATGTAGTCTATACAGGGTGATTCGAAATGGGCGCACTTCCTCTCGTAGAGAGATTCTTCGCAAACAACTGAACCGAAAGTTCCTGTACAAAATTGTTGTGCTCCGCCTAGTTTACAAGATAATCCAGTTCGAAAATATCCAATCCAAAGTCAGATTCAAGGGACAAGATTTTAGACGGCAGCGAAACTCGCAGTAGTTATTCCAGCGTGCCTCCTCTGCAGCCTAGAATTTTGAAATCAATCATCGGAGCGGCGGAAGGCACCCTAATATTCGAAAAGCACCACCTGAGTCGTAAAAAAATTCACCAAATTTGTGCGGAGCACAAAAATTTTGTACAGGAACTTTCGGTTCAGTTTTTTTGCGAAGAATCTCTCTACGAGAGGAAGTGCGCCCATTTCGAATCACCCTGTATATATGGAAATGCAATTAATAATAAAGAAGGGAGTTTTCTTTCACCGACGTAAGCGCGGTTGTATTGAGAACATGATGACTTATTGTTAGTTCAACTTTATGATTATTGGAGTTGAAATTTATCCCTTTAATTTACATTTTGTGTGAACTCACTAGCTTTCCCGAGCGGAGCGAGGGTCACATATGTATGCTAGTAAAGAATATTTTTGGTAGTGAAAATACAGTGCTTTTACTTAATTCCGAACTCCCATTTCCAATAGTACTTCGACCGAACAATATTATAAATAAACATTGATTAATATGATTGACTTTTAAATAACGAAAGATAGTAAAACAACAAAATTATAAACTTCTTCACTTTCGTAAACTTAATCAGCACTGAACATTCTTTTGTGTGTGTATTAATTTATCATTATTATGGCAAAAACAGTAACAGAACGGTCAAAAGAGTAAAGTGATAGGCAACGTGTAAAATGTTCCGTCAAACAATGGACGGAATTCTGAATATCGGTTCTTACCGTCGCGATCTAAAGGGCCTTTTAGATGGTCATTTCTGTTCTCAGTTCAGTTTCAGTTTCCGTTCCCGTTTCATTTCAGTTCGGAGTGATCGTCTAAAAGGATCCTCATAAATGTCAATGAATTCGACAACAAAATCCTGATCCTCTTAGACATAGTGACAGACCTATACGTGCACCGTTCAAGATTTCCAAGAAAACTGACGTGAGCGGACGGATTGAGGCATGACACCCTTGTTTAGACATAGGAATTTTAAGAAATGAAGTGAAACAAATAGGTCTATCCATCCCGTCAGTTCTCAGTTTCCGTTTCCGTTCTTCTTTCATTTTTTCATTTTTACACGTAGGAACAACTGACAGTTCGACTGAAACTGAAACTGAACTGAGAACGGAAATGACCGTCTAAAAGGCCCTTTAGGCCCACTTGTTCAATGTAAGTTCAAGGCTCACACATAATATACCAAGAACGGCGGTTCAAGCTGAACCACCCTTGAACTTATATTGAACAAGTGGGCCTAAGTAACTAGAGCTAATCTCTCGCCATCGGTCACAATGGTAATGCGGTCGGTATTTTTCGGCGAATCTAGACTGAAAATGCGCTCGCAGCCCCGCACCTTTCCTGGAAAGGTTAATTACCGGACGGGTCGGAATAAGCCGTCTCCCGCAGTACCTATATTAATCGATACCGCTATCCATTGAATACTAAATCTGCTTTGTAAAGAGGAGAATGACGAATTCAATAGATGGCCGATCGGGAAAACCTAATACCCGGCTCATACAGACACAAAGGATCAATTCACCATTCAAGGTAGCCTGATCCAACCTTATGATCAGAAACGAGCATCCGGTACATTTAACCCTTAGGTACGGAACTCAGGAAATACCTAGCGTCATATTCTTGCCCATTAGCACGGACCTCGGAAAATACCCAGCGTCATCTTTTGTTCCGCCGTCATTCCTCCTCTAGCCAATCAGGGCGCACCGCATCAGCCCACGTTATCCCCACCGCCTTGCAATTACTGTTAGATGTAAGATACGAGTATATAAGTCGCAACCAAATGCGTATTAATCAATGCATATAACGAAGTGTACCGCCGACTATAACCGCCGCCGCTGCAAGTGCTCTAACTTATAATTAGACGGTTCGTCTTCATCTTAATCTCATCCGTTATCATCAGAGCAACCAATCCCCTGTATCTCGCAAACGTCAGTGTAGTGTATCGTATACAATGCACTCGAAACAACTAAGTATAAACCAAGGTGAAATCAAACTACTGTATCTCTTAAATTCAACGAATCACCATTATGTAAATATTGTGAGTGCAGTGTTAATTCATTTGAACCAACCGATAGGTTTAAACCACCTCACCACGCATTCAATTAGTAGCCGAGAGCTTAAGATCCGCCTTACGATCCCGCCGCCTTATGTTTGGTAACTAGCCGTGTCACGAACGAGTGGCTTCGGGATTTACGACCCCGCGGAGATTTAACATTGATCGAACGGCACCCGAACAGTAAACGTCAATGAATACTGAACATTCTTTCGTATGTGTGTGTGTGTTAATTTATAATTATTATGCCAAAAACAGCAAAACAACGGCCAAAAGAGTATCGTGACAGGCAACGTGTAAAAAAAACCAAAACGCGTGGGCGCTATGTGCGGAAGAAGTGAAACTTCGATACTGATGGGTAGGAAAGAAAATTAAACAAGTAATCAACAATAGTACCATAACATTTCAAGATATAGGTAGTTTAGTTATGGTTTAAAAAAAATAATAGTAATACCATGGTATAATAAAAAACATATCTTCCGAAGGCAAATACTACGATTGAGGTATTCACACATTTTATTACGATTTAGTGTTTTAAAAATAAGAAAAACCAGCGGCTTTCGCTGAAATACGCGGTGTACCTACTCCCATCACTAGAACACGCGGTACTCCTTATGTCCCTGAGATTCTCGGCCTGTAGACCTCACCCACGCTCGCACTCAAAGAGAGAGAAGATTTGGCGCTTCCCACCATCGGGATCACCTCGGCCCTGCATCACTAGGTTTAGCTCGAGTCATTCGTTCGCAACCTCTTGCAGTGGGCTGTGGGTAACTAAGTTTAGTATTTATTGAATAAATGAATTTCATTGTTATACATACAGTCTTGGCTTTCATTCCTGTCAGTGGATACGTCGATAGATTTCCCTCCTTCCGGTTTCGATCGCGACGAGTCACTCGCGAGCCTCGCAACGGGACGATCGCCAAAGTTCCAATACCTCGGATGGACTTTAGGATATCGATAAGGCTTCCATTATATCCTTAAGGCCACTGGAAAACGTGACCGTTTTATTGATAAAGCATTGTTTTACCGATATAAATTTTAAAATCGAGGTCATTTAAAAACGAGAACCGTGTTAGTAATGCAAATAGGTGGGATGATATCCATAGACCATTGAGCAGGATACTTATGTAGTTTTACTGGACGTTTTCCTTTGCCAGAAAATGAACGCTTTTGATCAATTTCTTGCTTCCATCGTATTAATTGTTGATAACAGCGATCGGCATTAACTGTCTGGCCAGGTTTCAGAAGTTCATAATGGAGTACGCCTTTCATGTCCCACCATATACACAGCACGACTTTGTTACAATGAATATTGTGCTTTGGCGTCGATGTCGTCGGCTCGAAAGGGTCAACCCAATATGACATTAGCGTTTGGCATTATCAAAATAAATCCACTTTTCAACGCCGGCACAATTTTCCACAAAAAAGACTTTCTTTGTTGCTTGTTGTAAAGATTCAAACATATGTCAAGTTGCTTGTGTCAAAGAGTGTGGCACTCATTTTGTTCCTTTTCGAATCTTTCCCATTGCTTTTGGGAGATAGAAAATAGTTTGTTGAGTTACTCCTAGCTGTTTTGAAAGTTGTTTTTCCGTCTGGCAAGAGTTTTCATCCAGCAACGCTTGCAGTTCCTAGTCGTCCACCTTTACAGAAGCCCCGGTACGTTCACAGTCACTAACACCAAAATCACCGTCTTTAAATCTCCTATATTAATACGGGGCCATCCATATATTACGTAAGAAGTTTTTAGTCTCTCTTTACCGCCCCCCCCCCCCCCCCCCCCAGTGTAAGATACTTGTACATGCAGTGTAAGAAATATTCACCCCCCCCCCCCTCAACTGTCTTACGTAATATATGGATGGCCCCTACTCACATGTACTTTTAGATACAATCCCCCAAGAACCCCCAAGAACAGAACAGATTGATTCGCATGCTTTCCTAACACTCTCTTTTGAAGTGAAACTTCTTTGCTGAGGAGGCTGCAATTTTCCAGCGTAACGAAAATTTCACATCGCTTGCGGATAATATAGCTAGGTACGTGTGGTGGGGAGGGAAGTGCCTCAGCGGCGACACCACTCTGATGCTTGCGCTAGCGGTCGACAGGGAAGACGGCAGGAGAGAGGTAGAAATAACACAGTAATGGTGCTACTGAATTGTCGTAACACTGCTTATGTTTGTTCACTCCTCAGTTTTCGTAACGGCTAACGATTGACGCTACAATATTTTTACTATTTTATTTGAAGTATCTACAATTTATTTATTCGTGTGGAAAAGTGTTATTGATTTGTACAATGAACTTCATAAGTATAATTTATTTTCATGTCAATAGTGTGATTTAAAATGTAAAAAAGACTTACAGACTTGAGAGGTTACCTTTATGAGTGTAATTTATTTTTGTTATGTACAATAAATATTCTGATTTGAAATATCAAAAATGTTCCGACAAACGTGTGCTGCTGACGCGCTCGCAGTCCCGCAACTTTCTCGAAAAGTAATTACCAAACGAGTCGTTATTAGCCGCCGCCCCCCCCCCCCCTCCACCCCACACACACAATACCCATTACGATAATCAAATTTCTAATACCCGACCCTAGCGCTCAGTATCATCTCGTTCTGAGCACCTCGTTAGCCTAGAGTTAAGCTCGCCATGGCTAAAAATGACCAAAGTACATACAAACCGGTATGCCGACTTGTCGACTCAAATTCGTTCACTTCTGCGCATCATGTCACCTGGGAATCGCTTTCGAATAGTAAGAGGTCTACAACTTTGCTTCCTTCGTTTTCGTCATATTTAGATATGAGAAAAATGGCGGATGCAAAGTCAACGACGACGACGACCATCATACGAAAATTACTACGAAGTCCAATATTTGAAATATAATATATATGTATGTATCTGGATAGAGTCTACCGAATTCTATCAATATAGACTTATTAGAATTCTGGTACCGAAATAATGTTAATGAATGTATCTTTGCATGTTAACCCTTGTGAGGTCGCATGATGAGCGTGGAACCGCACTTTTTGATGTGTAAACATCTATTACGGCGGTATGAGGGTAAACCTCGGGAAATGGGACGGAAATGTGAAGCCGGATGTGATTAGTGCGCAGTGATTCGTGCGCAGTGATTCGTGCGCAGCTACTTCAGCGCTTACGGCCTAGGGTGGCATTACATTTTCTTGTCGATGATGTCGATATAGTAAATCGCTATACAACCTACTAATAGCGCAGCTAGCATTGGTGACGCACACAAGCCTAGTCACTTTCTCCTAGCTTCCCCACGCGCTCCGTAAACAGCTAACACTTGTATCTCTGTCTAAATAATCTATATATACCATAATACCGTATACCGCACGTCCCGTAAGAAACGCAACAAGCGACATTTTTCTTCGGCAGTATTTGCCGACGGTGTTTGAGTCTTTTATAGGTATGTGCACCGTTGGCAAATACTGCCGACGGTAAATGTCGCTTGTTGCGTTTCTTACGGGATACCGTACCGTATGTATATAATCGTGAATTTATGAATTATGAACAATGGTAATTACTCACCATAATTCACAAATCCACGACTTCGAGGTTAGACGCTTCGATCTCCCGAATTGATACCAACTCTATCGACTCTATAGGCCTTTTGTGTACTTTCACAAGCGTAACTTTTGTTTGTGTTACACATGTACGTATAGAGAATTTACACTCCAGTGTTTCGCCAAGAAACCCAGTTTGGCGGCGCTGTTTTCCGTATACATACAATACACATTCATACTTGTGATAGTGTACATGAGCTCTACGCAATAGGCCTATACCGACTCGACTTCTACCTACCGGTAAAAGTTGCTCGAATACTGAACAAGCACGGCCGAAAGAAAATTTCAAGGTCCCTGTAACTGCGTGCGGTTCTGTGCCGGACATACGGTAATGCAGTACCCGGCTTATCCAGGTACGAGAGAAACAATTAACCGTTCAAGGTAGCCTGGCGGGTCCTCGCGGTCGACATTCTTGATCCGTGAGTGCGGGGCTCGGGAAAGCGTAAAGTTAGCAACGGTACCTTCGACTTTCGGACACGGACTCCGACAGCCCCAGCATCATCGGCTGTTCC
Source organism: Xiphydria camelus (assembly GCA_963678675.1). NCBI lineage: Eukaryota > Metazoa > Arthropoda > Insecta > Hymenoptera > Xiphydriidae > Xiphydria > Xiphydria camelus. Next base: position 17,562,289 of record OY783195.1, read on the forward strand.
ACCACTCTCCTCTAATTAGCTAATCAGGGTGGATAGCGTCGCCCATGCTATCCCCTCCGTTAATCGAAAAGTTGCTACATTCCGAACTATGTAAGACGAAGCCAGGAGGCTTCCGGCGTCTTCTCTTGCCTTCTCTTAATTGTATCAGTCATCAACGCATCTTGTATCACTTGAATATATCCATATCAGTCTTATAGTGAGTGCAGTGTTCAGTTTATTCGTTACCCGTTTCCGCACCTTTGAAGCAGAGTGGTTTAGCGCTCCACGGCCACGACCCGCCATCTACAGACGACCTGGACCGGCTCGGTATGCAACAGCAGTGAATTAATCCACTCCGATTGAAGCTGCCAGTAAGTATTTTTATTACAGAATTTTACTGTAAATATTAAATGCTGTACTGTGCGATGTTATTAGAGTATTTTTAGAGTATTTTGAGGTTACGAAATATTGCCATGACATATATACATATATATTATACAATTGATTTAATGAATAAATATTCCTTATTTTCACAGAAATGGGTAAAAATGCAGAATATTGGTAACTATGGAAATGTGATTGGGATTTGTGGATATTGGTATCTGTAATCGAAGTAATTCCAAAAAAGCACAAAACGAGTCTGCTAGTACTCGAGACACTGATGTGTAAACATCTAGTGAGCGAGATTTGATAGCTAAAATAAATCGGCTTAGGATAGCTAAAAAAAATAAATAAGTGAGTCGGAGTAGAGCCGATCGACGAGGAGTTACTCCAACTCACTTACTGTACATGGCGAACACCACTTCCATACAACATTGTTCTGCCAGATATTTACACATCAATTAGTCATTCTTACTTATAATTGATGTGTAAACATCTGGCAAAACAATGTTGTATAGAAGTGGTGTTCGCCATGTACAGTAAGTGAGTTGGAGGAACTCCTCGTCGATCGGCTCTACTCCGACTCACTTATTTATTTTTTTTTAAATAGTCATAATTGCTTAACTACTTCGATTTGAATGATCACCGGCTACGTATTCCTTCATTGAAGTGTCGCGAATACGATAATTATAATATGATAGCTCTGCATTCATTAGAAACATTGAAAAATTTAATGAAAAACACTTTAATGAAGCGTGAGATGCAAATGCGGGGCCGTCCTCACTGTGCGACCAGATTCGCAGTAGAAATTTTGTCTGCGACGTTGCCAGCGATAAACGCAATGCAAGTCGTGTCTCGTCACTGATCGCCGTATGACGTGGCAACATCACGCTCCGCAATACACGGGCGGGACGGCCCTCATCATGCGACCAGAAACGTTGAGTGAAAAGGCGCGACCTCAAAAGGGTTAAAGAAGCCTAGCTCCAGAAATATTGAAACCTTTTGTACAGGTATAAACGATCGACGGAGTAAAAGTGTCGATAGTCCCGTTTTGTCCTTGGCGCGGGAAACTACAATTTGCCTTAATTTTGGCAGCAATATTTTTTACTGATACATATTGCCCATTGATCCCTGAAAGACATGCATCGCATTCGTACTGGGCTTATCCTCATGCGAGGACACTGGCATACCCTATTTATGTCCCTTCGGGAATCGTAATGGTTGATCGGATGTTTAGGGTGTTCTTACGGCGTTTACATTATTGAAGTGACTTAGCCGACTCGGTCTGGGGGTATGTGAAATGGAATAGTAGGTGCTTGGCATCGCATCAACCACCGATGGTCCTTTCGGGGTTTTGGATCATTTATACATCTACGTGCTGGAAGCTTTTTCGAGGTAAAAGGCAATGAGGGTCTCGTCGTTCACACGGTTATAGCTCTGTTCACTATGCTTTCTTTTCATATTCTTAGCTCTTGGTACTTAATGCTCTTATAATTATCATAACATAAATTTCATCTTATTCTTCTTATCCTAATCTGCATATTTTTCTAATTAATGAGAATTTTTATTTCAATATTCTTTCAATGATACGCGTCGGTGACTTCACATCTTATATGAGAAAATACAATCTTATTAGTCATCGCTAAAATATATTACTCCTTTATAGAAATGTTAATTAAAAGGAATATTTATGGGTATAAGGAGTTGAGTATTACATTAATTATTTGTCATAAGTACAAATAACAAGATCTCTAATAGCTGTCTGGTACTTTCATGTTACCATTCATTATGATACAAGGTGTTTCACTCAGAATAGTCATCCTGTTTATTTCCGTTATCATTTCACGAACAAGTCTCTGAAATAAAAGTTATTTGATGTCGAAGAGGATATATGATAAATGCAACCAATCTATATATATAAAAATCTCGTGTCCCGGTGTTTGTGGTCGAACTCCTACGAAACGGCTCGACCGATTTTTATGAAATTTTTTATGTTTATTTGTTAGGTATGAGAATAGGTCGTAAAGTATATTTCATATCGCTATGTCATTGTGGTGTTCATATTAAAAAAAAATTTTTTTTTTTTGACAAAATTTTTTTTTATTTTTCGTTTTATTCGAAATTAAAAATATCTATAACCACAAATTTTCACCCTCCTACACCCACCCTAAAATTTTTTAATCGCGATTTTAGTATTTCTGTATGAACAATATCAAAATAATAATGTAAACAGAACGAAACAGAATATTTAATTTATATGTAATTTAAATATATTTCGTTTTTAAGTTAACACAACATTTATCATTCTGAGGCGGTACGAAGTTCGCCGGGTCAGAGCTGAAAATGTATTGCTGCCAAGAATTCAAATTATTCCCAAAGACGTGCCGATTGAATTCAAACGCATTCAATTTCCCATTACATTGGCATTCGCAATGACAATCAATAAGTCGCAAGGCCAAAATATGTCTGTTTGCGGCTTAGATTTGGGCACACCATGTTTTGCACACGGACAATTATACGTGGCATGTTCTCGCGTAGGTAAACCATCTAGCTTATTTGTGTTGGATAAAGACGGACTGACAAAAAATATCGTACACTCAATTGCTCTTCGAAATTAATATTAATTTTATTAATTTAATTTTCTTAGTTTAGGATGAAAAATATTTTATTTTAATTTTATTTATATTTCACTTATAAGAGATGGAACAATGAACATGTACGTTACGTTAATGAAATAAATTAAGTTAAGAGAATAAAATATGATTGGTGTTTTTTTATTTTTCTCGGCGATGATAGTTAATTTATATGTAATTAAAATAAATTTTGTTTTTAAGTTAATACAAAAATTATTGATTCTGAAGCGGTACGAAGTTCGCCGGGTAAGCTAGTAAATTTATAAATATACACTAGTAACTAGTATCGTAAGAAGAAACGTAAATAAGAAAGTGTAGTATGATAAAAAGTTTTCCACGCATGCTTTTTGCGGGAATATTTTACACACTAGTTTTGTACTTTTTTAAATTACAGACGGTTTTTCAGACAAGAAAGGGTATATCTTTGACTATGTTTCATAATTTTTTTATTGGAAAAAATTCACAAATGTGGCAAATATAATGAATTTCCCGGACCACTGTTCAAAAAAGGGTTTCCGTGGTGACCACTGTAACTTCCACACCAATCATCTGACATCAAAAAACCAAATAAATTACGTTTTTGTATCGTATTATCTAGTCTTTAATCGAAGGATTTGATAAAATATTAATTTTTGAAAAAATGGTCGGCGATCAAAAGTGAAAGTCTAAATTTCGGTGAAAAAATCATTTCATTTTCCTTGATATAAAAAAAAGTATGCATCGAAAAAAAATCCTTCGATTAAGAACTGCCTTTTGATATAAAAAAAAGTATGCAAAATTTCAAGTAAATCGGTCCACTCGTTTTTGAGATATCGTGGTCACCGATTTTGAAAAAGCCGTTTCGAGAAAAACGCGTTTAACTCCGTTATACTTGCGTCGCGCGGCTCGTACAACGTAACTATAAAAACGGCCGTAACTCGCTCAATTTTGAACGGATCGACTTGAAATTTTCAGAGAATATTTTTGAAAGGTTATACTTTAAGAATCCGTCGAAAACGAAAAATCGATTCTTTCGAAAATTCTGACTAGCCGTAACCCTTTAAATTATGTTGAAAGTAATTTAAGAAATAAGTAATAACATTGCAGTACATACCTTAAGGCTGATATCCCTGTTACCTGCATGTACAAATTATAAAAAAGACAACAACGCCAGACCTGCAAAGTTTGTGTACACTCGGCGAACTCCTCAAGCTAACTGACCACCGACCAAAAGTACAATTTTTCGTGACGTGTATAAACAAATGTGGCGCGCAAATCCACTTCTAAAATGAAGATTCGTGAGCTTTGGACTGTTTACTTGTAATGTACGTACATTAAAATATGCGGACGTAAAGTTGAAGAAAACATTTTTGGCCAGATTTTCTGCGTTTCCGCCCATAGTGCGTCGTAGTTCATCGTGGAGAAACTTTTTGATGTGAAACATCTAATGCCGCGCTACGGCGGTGAGAACGACTGTTAGCGTGGCGATATCGCTCCTGGCGTTGCAGGCATGGCAAAACTCGGGACGCATCGGCTCTCTCCGCCACGACTCGGCGGTCCCCTTTCCACGAGCGCTAGCTTCACACTTAATATTACACGCTCACTGTATCGGTGTACGAAGCAGTATGGAGCGTTCTCTACGGGGCTCGTGCATGCCTGAGTGGTGGCGCGGCAGTAGGCAATATAAGCCGTTGAAAGCCAGAATGGTCTAAGTCACATTTCATGTAAGCTGAGATTAATTGACCTCAAAGTTAATTACAATTTGAAAAATCTGTCTAGATGATACAAACAGATATTTTAAATCATAAATATCTGTTTTGTATCATCTAGACAGTTTTTTCAAATTGTACTTAACTTTGCAGTCAAATAATCTCGGCTTACATGAAATATGACTTAGACCATTCTGGCTTTCAGCGGCTCATATTCAGTGCTACAGTGGCCGTCAACAGCATTAAATACGTTACAGTGTGCCTTTATACAGGATGTCCCGCGCAGAACCGACCGGTTGCAGGGACCTTGAAATTTACCTTCGGCCAGGCTTGGTTGGTACTCGAGTTATTTATACCGGTAGAAGTCGAGTCGGTAGTTAGAGTTGGTGTCAATTCGGGAGATCGAAGGATCTAACCTCGAAATCGTGAATTTGTGAATAATGAAAATTACTCACCATTATTCACAAATTCACGATTTCGAGGTTAGACGCTTCGATATCCCGAATTGACACCAACTCTAACTACCGATTCGACTTCTATCGGTATAAATGACTCGAGTACCGTCCAAGTACGGCCAAAGGTAAATTTCAAGGTCCCTGCAACTGTGCGGTTCTGCGCGGGACACCCTGTACACCCAGCGTCTCAGATTCTGTCATTAGTAACTTTCTAAAATGTCACTTTTAAACATACTAGCCAATGAACAATTACTTCTCATGCCCTCATTAGCTACGGTGGCGTTTACCCTCATTAATGAAAGCATGAGGATTGATTAATCATTGGTTAGTACGTTTAAAAATAACATTTAAAAAAACACAAAATGCATCACGGGACGCCTGTTAGATATGAAACATCGAAATTCTTCTTTGTATTCCGTTTATCGCGAGACGGAACAGCGACCGATGGCAGAGTTAAGAGAGAGTAAACTAAATGCGCTTCTTGAATTAGACACAACGGTTCGTACCGTTTAATAGTATCGCAGACATAAATACAAATGCGCACTGGTGCACGTGTTCTTTCGACGGATGCGTGGTCCATTCTTCCTATCGCATACTTTCTACAAAGAAGAATTTCGATGTTTCACATCTATTTTTCTATTTTTTTCATCGGAATAATGAAGTTCCGAAAGCCCTTGAGATCAACTTGTATAAATGTTTTTAATACAGCACCATTTTTCTGTTATAACTGGAATGTCTCTTATTTCAATTCTGGTTATAAGAAAAACGATGCTACATTAAAACATACACGTTGATCTCAAGGGCTTTCTGAATGTCATTATTCTAATAAACAAAATATTTTAAAAAGTTTCTCCACGATGAACTACGACGGCTTCAAATTTTCGTCCTTAAATTACGTATTTTTTAAGACTAAATAAAAAAACGAAAGATACGTATTTTAATACAAATTTTACAAATAATTTTTAATATTACAGAGTCATAAAAAATCCACAATGATGGAAAAATTTTTTTTCATTCTTTTATCTTAGCACTTCAAGATGAAAAGAAATTGCTGATTGTTTTTGTCGATAGCATTTTTTCTATCGGAGTTATAATCATCCAAAGTTCGAGTAGACTCATTTTCCTCAATGTTTCATTATTTTATAAATCGAGAAAGTGTCGGCGAAAAAATTGAAAAAAAATTTCGAAGGTTTATTTTATCGAGGACTATTTTACAAGAAAATTAAAAATGGTCGGGTCAGAACGTGGCCGGTTATATACGGAATGCCCCATATAGGTATTTATCAATTACATATTTCAGGCACGGACGAGTTGCTTATCGGGGCTCGCCGAATATTTTTGTTTTGTTTAATTTTTCATTTATACAGGGTTCGGCAATGAAACTTGCTAATTTGAAATGTGAATAAAACAAGAAATTTTATATTTATCGTTTAAATTATTTTTTCTTATATTCTACGTGATTTAAAATTTAAAATTAGATGGTTTTAAAAATACTGTCAGGCAAGTGATGCCCCTCAATGTCAATACACTGAGTTAGTCGATTTCTAAAGTTCCTCACGACTCTTTCGAGTATAGCGATGGGTATGCCGGCTATTGCTTGGCGAATATTTTCCTTCAAGTGGGCCAGGGTTCTTGGACGATCGGTGTAAACAATGGATTTCAGATATCCCCATAAAAAGAAGTCGCAAGGAGCTAAGTAAATCAGGTGAGCGTGCAGGCCACGGAAAATCGCCCCTCAAGGAGGTCAAGCGTTCGGGGAAGTTTTCCCGTAAAACACGCATTGAAATTCGCGCCGTGTATGCCATGGCTCTATCTTGCTGAAACCATACATCCCCAACATCAATTTCTTCAAGAATGGGCAGAAAAAAAGTTCTCAATCGTGTCGACATATCGTTCAGAATTCACAGTTACTGCACGCTCGTTTTGTTCAAAAAAGTAAGGAGTAATGAGTAAGTAAGGAGTAATCATTTCCAGTTCTCCTGAAAGTATCCACCCATAAAACAATCGATTGCCGGCCAGAAACAGGACCGCGGGCGGAAATATTGAAATGTGCACGATGCGCGGCGACGATCGACCGGTCGTTAGAAAAGTAGGCCTCTATGACAAACGCGTGTTGCTCCTTCGGCCTACCACACTTCCCTTCTCAGCGCCACGTTCAAATCAGCAAGTTTCATTGCCGCACTCCTGTATTAAACTTTCACAGCATTTCCATTTGAAATTATTATTTTATTCAAAATTCTAGTATTCAGTGATGTTATTTTTTGTATTTGGTACAAATAATTGATTTCGCGAATTCTTTCAACTATAAGGAAGAAATTAGCATGGAAATTTTGATTTTTTTGAAAAGAAGATAATTGTGCTGGGATGTGCTCAGTATGTGCTGTAATATGCCACAAACTCCGTTCAATTATTTTGCAAATTGTAGAAGTTACAGCAAGACAACATTTCTACATCGGCTATTACGGGAGCGAACCAACTCTACAGAAACCAACTATACATATAAAAATTATACAGAGTTCAATTCAACATGGGGCAACTCTACATGAGAATTTTGAACTGGTGGTTCAACTCTACATGTCGCAACTATACATACGGTGCGCAGCGTGTCAACTCTACAGAATAAAAATGCAGGCTGAACCAACTCTACAATATCAATGATCAATCTACAATAATTGAGTCGTTTGGTTTCAAAATCGGCCACCTCCGTATTTGATAAAATCGGCCATCTCCATTTAAAAAATTATAATGCAGCAAAATCTTCCAAGAATTTTTTATATACACATATGGATTAGTTGTTCCGAAGCAATATACTTATAGGTATATGTACCAAGAATCGCATTAACTAATGCCTGTATTTCTATGTACATATTTTTTGAAGTCCTGACAAATTTGCTTACTTGGAGTTGGCCGATTTTGGAACCAAGCGACTCAATTGATACTCTTCAGGATAAAAGTGCAAGCTGGAGCAACTCTACACATGGCACCCCATCTTTATATTAACATGGTGCGAAGTCATCGCGACGTTGTTCCCGGGAGGCTGCACTCCCCGGACCCCTGCTCTAACGTAACGTAACTTGATCTAAGATATATTATACATGCTCAGAGTCAGTCTTTCTTATGTTTAACTGACCTTCGTAATGAAGGGGTGGCCCTACATATCGCACTCCATCAAGAGACACGGTAGTGTCTCGCGGCATGTTCATTCAAGTCGTCAGAACGACGCCGCCAGCGCTGTCGCCGCGAGCACCCGTGTATCTTTACAGGAAAAATGTCTGCCCCCTTCACCCCTCAATTTTAACATCGAATTTTCTCAATAAATATACGGTTATAACCAAAACTATGCTTAGTTACGCCATATAAATCGACTATTCTCTATCGATAGAGACCAGAGTAAATGTTGTAAGTTACATATTAACAGAGATTTTTCCTTAGCAACGCGAAGCCACGCCCCTCGCCCCTCAAAAGTCGAAAATCCTATTTCTCGGGCGATATATATATGTAAAAATGTCACAAAAATTCCGCCTGTCTTCGGCGGATTTCGGCCATGGTCGGAAATGTGTACACAGATGCGGCCACACGCATACGCCATCAAAAATGTATGTGAGAGTGTGTGAGAGAATATATTCCTTGAATGTTTAGTTGTTTTTCAAAATTAATAAAATATTTCCATTCGCGAAACGATTTCCCTCGCATTTTTTCGATCCTCGGACGCGCTTGTTAATAAAAAGTAAAAATTCAGTGTAATCGGAGTACTGAATCTCAATAGTGGTGAATGTGACAGACGCTCTGACAGCTAGCTATTATCAAATCGTTTGGATTTTTTTTTAATAATCAATATAGTGCACGGAAGCAGTGTCATTTTTCTCTGGTTGCTGGTGCATGAAGAGCAGGAAAGGAGACATCTGTATCTCGGAAGAAGTGGCAACAGATAAGTTACTTCCCAACTGACTGTCTTAACCTCATTTTCATCCCTTATACAGAACAAATATCTTTGTGGTTATTCTATTTTTTGTTTTCAGCGCCATACGAGAACGGGACGGATTGATGGAAATTTGATTTTTCTTCGCAGTCAAAAATCAACCTAGGTAGAAAAGAATTCTCTAGAATTGCGGTACAATGCCACGGTATGAATATCAGGTTCTACCGACATGACATGCTTCGACAAGGTCTGTATCAACTTTAGCGGTATATTGGGGGCACTGCACTAATCCCGTGGCACATTTTTCTATCTGGGAAAGCATATTATTATGGTAGTACAGCTGTACAGCGTTCCGATAATATATAATTGGAACTTTTGATAATACGAAAGGGGGAATATATCGATAAAGAAAAGATAATAAAATAATTACTTTATTATTGTAATCCAATTCTATCGTATCTCCTACTTTTCTACCACGGCTTTCCCAGATAGAAAAATGTGCCACAGGATTAGTGCAGTGCCCCCAATATAATGCTAAAGTTGATACAGACCTTGTCGAAGCATGTCATGTCGGTAGAATTTGATATTTCTACCGTGGCATTGTACCGCAATTCTAGAGAATTCTTTTCTACCTAGGTTGATTTTTGACTGCGAAGAAAAATCAAATTTCCATCAATCCGTCCCGTTCTCGTATGGCGCTGAAAACAAAAATAGAATAACCACAAAGATATTTGTTCTGCATAAGGGATGAAAATGAGGTTAAGACAGTCAGTTAGGAAGTAACTTATCTGATGCCACTTCTTCCGAGATACAGATGTCTCCTTTCCTGCTCTTCATGCACCAGCAACCAGAGAAAAATGACACTGCTTCCGTGCACTATCTTGATTATTAAAAAAAAATCCAAACGATTTGATAATAGCTAGCTGTCAGAGCGTCTGTCACATTCACCGAGCACTGTCACAATAGTTCATTCGTCGAGCTGGATCTAGATAATTGTACGCTGAAACATGCCCAAGTCGTATTCAGCCTTGAGAAGATTTATTTTTAGTATTGGACCAAACCCGAGTCGAAATTTTAGTGCTCCTTTGGTTCTCTCTTGGAGAAGGACGACTACCTGAGAACCTTTCGGGCCCATTACAATCCAGCTAGTTTTGGTGCTCCACTGCTGCTCTGTACGTGCAGTTATTTCCCGATTTGCACGTTGGGAGCATCAGAGGAGTAGCAAAACCAAATTCTCTTATAGGTACTCCCGTAGTCCTCCGTTGGAGAACTAAATTTTCTAGGTACTCCCGTACCCCAGTCGAAATCCAAGAACTGAAAGACCACCGAACCTTCCTTTTCCGCCACAGGTCTAAAGCTTACCTACCTTATCGACTCTGCCCTTTCCACGCTCTTTCTCTCTTGCTTATCTTCCTCCTCACCGCTTCACTTAACCTCACTTTTGACTTTTCCTCGCTTTTCCTAATTTCCTATCGTTACCCTCCCTTTCCCAACAAACCCTTATAATCTATCCTTTAACTCTTTCTCTCAGCTTTCTATCTATACCCTATACTACTCTTGCACTCTCTGTTGATCGCACTTATTACAATTTTTCGTCTCACAACTTCCAACACATGTTCTCACCATTCAACCTCCTGCAACCAAGTCCTGATTTACTATAATAATCTGTGCTTCTTAATAAACAGTATAGTTTATAACTTGCTCAACATACTCTGGAATCTCGAAATCAAATAATTTGTTGATTTAATAATTGAACAAATTACAATTCTTGCCCATTTATTCACAAATAAATGTTCAAGTCTCTACCTATACCTATGCAGGAGACCGAAATTTTTCTAAGTCCCTAAATATATTCCGTTGCTGCTTGCAGAGCTTAGGTACCGCAAAATCTAATACAAGCTCCATGTTTTCATATTACGATCAATTGCCAGTCATATGTATCAATACCAACTAATGATAAAGAATTAGAATAAATTGTAATTCATTGTAATTTTTTTTCATTAAAAATATGAAATTTTAGTTCATGTATATCTGTGGCTGTTTATTTTGTATTGCTGTCTACCACAAATATATAGGTAATTAATGTACCTATAGCTAATGAGCGTGCCAGTCGAAAATTTTCTAAGTCCATCGGACGCGACAGTCGAAAATTTTCTAAGTCGGATTTCGACTCGGGTAGAGAAGCAAGAGTCGTTATAGAGTATTAAGGAGAAGTACGGAGAACCAAGGGAGAACCTATACTGCCGACTGGAGAAGGACGGAGCACCAAGGAAGAACCAATATTTCGAGTGGAGAAGGACGGAGCACCAAGGGAGAACCAAAATTTCGACTCGGGAAGGTACGGCAATCCTTTTGCTTCAACTTCCAGGTATATTAATTGTAAGTATTACTGGAGAACGAATAGGTTTGACACGCGTGCGGGGAACGGAAAAGGGAAAGGCGCAAAGGGGCCGCGGAAGGAAAGGCGCGAAGGCGCCGCGGTCGGGGAAAAAGCGCGAGGGCACCGCGGTCGAGGGAAAGGCGCAAGGGCGCCACGGAAGGAAGCGGTGGAAAGCGCGAAGGCGCCGCGGTCGGGGAAGGCGTGAAAACGCCGCGGAAGGAAGCGGTGGAAGGCGCAAAGTCGCCGCGGTCGGGGAAGGCGTGAAAACGCCGCGGAAGGAGACGAAGGAAAGGCGTGAAAACGCCGCGGAAGGAAAAAGGTGGAAGGCGCAAAGGCGCCGCGGTCGGAGAAAGGCGTGAAAACGCCGCGGAAGGAAGCGGTGGAAGGCGCGAAGGCGCCGCGGTCGGGGAAGGCGTGAAAACGCCGCGGAAGGAAAAGGGGAGAAAGAAAAGGGAACCCAAATGCGAATCGATTCGTCTATTGGAAGAGTCCTAAGAAGGACTGAGGAAGATCCAGGCGTCTCCCTCAACGCCGGAATGCCCGCTACGCTCAACGCCCGCTCTTATATACCTAACGCGGAGGGGACTGTTATCGGTCCTATTGGCCGGTAACGGTCGAGTGGGGGCGACTTGCGGCAGTCTCCCTGATTGGCGCGACGTGACGTGCTCGACGCTCCGCCACACCAATCCCCCGCGAGCAGGCCAGTGTCCACTGCGCGCTGCCCGAGAGCGTCAAGCGCTCTCTAAAGACTAACTATGCTAGGGACTTATACTTATAAAAATGACGCACGTCAGGTTAAAAGATTTTCGTGAACTGACGATTTTCTGATATGTCATTTCGTACAAGTGCAACCGAAGAGGATCTAGCTCGTGTCCTGTCCGTAAAAAGATGACTCGATGGACATCGGAGAATGTCAGGCTTGTCACCGAGCGCCTATTACCTACGGTACATTAATTGCAATACGCGCTTCTCGTTTCATTCAACTATTCCAGCGTTAAATAACTTTTACTTCTTTCAAGGTAATCACCTTTTATGAACTGTTCGTGGTAGGAGGCAGCGATCGATAATAGAGGCTCGTCGTAGACAAGTTCGTCTATTAAAACTAAAAGGCAATTGGTGTGCAACTGGAACATCATCGCAGGAAAAATTTGTCTACGATTAGTCACAATCATTGATCGTTGCCCCCTACGATTAACAATTCGTACAAGAGGTAAATGCTTTGAAAGAAGTAAAAGTTACTTAGAGCAGGAATAGTTTAAACGAAAATCGCATATTGCAATGAAAGTACTATGGGTGAAAGGCGCTCGGTGACAAGCCTGACATTCTCCGATCCATCGAGTCATCTTTTTACGGACAGGACATGAGCTAAATCCCCTTCGGTTGCACCTGTACGAGATGACATGTCAGAAAATCGTGAGTCTTCATGAAAATCTTCTAACCTACTCGTTCTGCAATAATACACTTAGTAATAAAAAGCTATTCTCCTACATGTACGTATTCTCCTCATGAATAAATTCCAAAAAGTAGTGAAATCCCCCCACAAAAACAGATTCTCTGTAAAAAAAGGCGGCATGTTCATTCAGTGCCAACAAAAATTGATACGTAAAATACTCTCCAAAAAAGATTTGAAATCAATTAAGATCGCCATGTTCAAGAGTTATATATAAAAAGTAAAAGGCATCATTTGAAAGGGAAATTATTGTAAATCAAGTGACTACAAAATTCGACTAAAAAATTTATAAAAAAATTTTAATAAAAAAGAACTTGCCGCGTTTTTTCCCTTCAAAATAAAAAATTCAGACACAGAATTATACTCGATGTTTATGCACTTATGATTTTAAATAAATTCATACACTTATATGATACCACCAGTATACCGAATGTCATACGAGAAACCGATCAGGCGGGGGCCTTCTGAATTTCTCTGAATTTGACTTCGGCAGTGCAATTTATGAATCACTCTAACACCGTCCAAGCACTACCAATTATTCGGTATAGTGGACAAAATATGAAAACTTAAACGCGGCAAGTTCTTTTTTATTAAAATTTTTTTATAAATTTTTTTAGTCGAATTTTGTAGTCACTTGATTTACAATAATTTCCCTTTCAAATGGTGCCTTTTACTCTTTTTATATATAACTCTTAAACATGGCGATCTTAATTGATTTCAAATCTTTTTTGGAGAGTATTTTACGTATCAATTTTTGTTGGCACTGAATGAACATGCCGCCTTTTTTTACAGAGAATCTGTTTTTGTGGGGGGTACGCTAGACGAGACGGGAAACGTAGCACCGCGATGTCGCATACCCCCTTCCCCGATGACCCGTTGATATACACGCTAACGGGTGATGCTTTACGCTGGGAGCTGCGTAAGCGAGATTTAAGTGAGGATGGAACCATACCTACTCTCAGACAACGATTAGTCAATTTTATGGGTTTTATGCGTTCGGCGGGCCCGGAAGTGTCAGTGCGTAAAAGAATCAGTAGTTCTCCACAATTACCTACATCTAACGGTACACTTGCGATGTCCCGGGAACCCGCTTCACAGGAGAACCCCTTACACTCTATTCGACCTCTAGTAGATAACCACGACGCCGCACAAGCGCCTCACAATTTCCACCGTGGAAACTCTACCTTCCTTCCGCCGTTACCTGGAGTTACCTCCGTGTTACCGTCTCATAATCATCAAACTTCCTCCCCGAATCGTCATAACCAGAACTTAACTGCACGTACCGCGTATGATATAATGCGACGCTGGAAATTACAATTTACGGATGCTCGCGGGGAAGACGCCGAAGCCTTTCTCCTACGTGTTGAGGAAGATTGACTGATCGCTCCGGTTGACAATACTGAATTATTATGCTGCCTTCCCTTCTTTCTATCCGGAATCGCATTACATTGGTTTCGCAGCAAGCGCGACAGATTTACCTCTTGGGAAGTTTTCCAAAATGAGTGGCGTAACAGGTTTAGCGACGTTGATTTCCAATTCTGCTTACGCGAAGAAATTTTCCGCCGTACGCGCAGGGCAATGACGAACCCGTCGCCGACTATCTTACGTGCTTATGCATCCTTTTCGGATGCCTACGACCAGTATGGAGTGAGTCCGAACAGCTTAACTGTGCTCATCGTAATATGCAGCCTCGTCTACAAGTCGCGATACACCGGACGGAAATGGAAAACTTGGACGAGTTAGAGACTAGGGCAACACGAATTGAAAAGAGTTTCAATATCGCTAAGACATTTCGTCCCCCACCGACCCCGGAACGTTCGTTGTTCCCGGACCTGGAGTGTCGTAGTCCAAAGAACCCCTCACGTGGGAGTAGAGCTACCTCAACTACCTTAGCCACCTGACTGTCGCTGTTACCTTTCGTTACCTCACTATCTACGGCTACCTTCACGAGGCCGACATGGAAGAGTGAATAGACCTTACCACGGAAGAGGAACTCCTCCGAGATGTGGACGACGAGGTCAACTCGGGAGGGGACATCTTCCGGTCCGACAGCGATACCGCCGCTTCGGTCGGAGGGGAGAGGCCAGCATATTGGGCTCCGCTGATCGAATACGAGGAGCTATTCGATTCCCTCACCGACTCGCACCCCGGTTTGTGGGACGCCGTAGGAGAGGCCATCCGACTCGCCCGGACGGAAAACGCCACCGTCGGCCACGTCACCTTGATAGAGTTTCCCGAGACCAGGGAAGCGGCCGTCCAGGCGAACAAATCAACGTGCTCGGTCCATACACAGACAATCGCACCGGCCACCGTCGACACCGCCGTTCAGACGGGAAAGGATCGAATGCTCGTCCCTCGAGAGACGACGTTGGGACCAGCCAAGCGCCCCAGTGCCGCAACCCAAGCCGAGCACGAGAGGAAGTACCGCGCTGCGAGGTTAGAGACCACTCCCGTGGAGACGCGAGTACGCCCACCAAAGGGGACGTGCTTCAGCTGCCATCGAGTGGGACATCGGTATCCAGAATGCCCTAATCCCACGGGAGACCCGTCCTGCTACACGTGTGGACTTCGTGGGGCAACCAGGAAAACGTGCCCCCATTGTGTAGATGCGTGGAAGGCTGAAAAGCTTCAGGCGCTGGCCGCAAGAGCCTATGCCAGAGACCACCGTTATTAGCGGGAAAACAACCACTAGGCCAGTCGACAAGTGCATTGATAGCGGGAGCAATTCCGGACAAGCTGGAAATAATTTTAATTTGTTTCATTTGGTGTTAAAAAGCAAGTATTAAATTTGCACCCCCAGAAAGCCCGGATTTGGCCGCCATCTTAACAAAAGGGGTTAAAAAAGTTTTTTCTTATTATTTGTCAATAACTCGATTTCTATAAACTTTAGAGTAACATATGTAGTTAC
Source organism: Xiphydria camelus (assembly GCA_963678675.1). Classification (NCBI taxonomy): domain Eukaryota; kingdom Metazoa; phylum Arthropoda; class Insecta; order Hymenoptera; family Xiphydriidae; genus Xiphydria; species Xiphydria camelus. The sequence goes on from OY783195.1 coordinate 17,578,082, forward strand.
GAAAATTAAAGCAAATTAAGTTATCTATAAAAAATGTTCTATATGTTTTTCCCGTGCGACTATCTGGTTCGAAGTTATATGGGCATCAAAAGCTGGATATATTATAGGAACTTATTATTTTCTTTATTCTAGGCACATTTAACCCCTTACTGCATGATTTTTTTAAATTCCATGAAAAATATATATATGATAGCTTTGCCCCTATTATTCATCAGAAAAATAATTTTAAAAATATTTATGAAAAAATAAACATTTATTTTTAAAAAAATGATTTATGCCATATATGGCACACCATACATAGGAACAATAACATACGTACAATTGGCTACTAATACATATAACTTTTTTATATATATTGCAGTCGAGAAGATTTACAACGATTTATGGTAGCACACACATCAGGTAGGTATCAGTGTAAGTGCCATATTATATGGTACAAGATGCAGGAAGGGGTTAAAAAATAGCAACTGCTGTTATGCTTTCATGATTGTATTTATATTTGTTTTCTGTCGGCCAACTCTACTTCTGTTATATACGGAATGTTTAACTCAAGGTCATTAACCCTGTAAGCACCTAGACAAGGAAAGTCGGGTGTAAAAATCTATACAGGGAAAGTCGGGCTTTCCCGATCGAGCCTTCCGCTATGCTCAAAAAGGGCCAAAAAAAGGAATTGTTTCTTAATATTAGCAAATATCTCGATTAGTATCAATTTTATAGCAAAATATGTAGTTATCAAAATTAAAGAAGGGTAGGTACTCTATTAAAAACGTTATGTAGGTATATTTTTTTGTACGACTACCTGTTTTGAAGTTATTGGCGTTGAACTCTCGAAACTTAATAATTTTCTTATTGTAGGCACTCTTAAACACATTCAATTGCTTTTTGGTGATATACATTTTTATTTGGTAAAGAAATCATATCACACATATATACTTGTACTTGCTTCCACACCACCTAGGGGTAAAGTACCCTGCGCGTTTTTTAAAAAGTGGTCTCCACAATAGGCCTAATCCACTATACCACCGACTTAGATAACCAAGTTTTTTTGAGGTTGTAGGCTCATCAGAGTTTTTTCGCCTTTTTGATGTTACTGGTTGTTCAATATAACCCTCAATATCATCCTGAATGTCTTCACATCTGTCTCATATTCCGGATCTGGTTCATAATGTGCAGCAGACTCTATTGATTGGTTCATATCTCTTTCTATATCGATAGGGAAATTCTCCTCGTAGTCTTCGACGTCTAATTCGACCACTTCCGAAGTATTCGAATAAGATTTGCCCTGGCAAAATGTTATTGGAAGTTATCTAAATTGGTGGTATAGTAGATTAGGCCTATTGGGGAGACCGCTTTAAAAAAACGCACCGGGTACTTTACCTCTAGGTGCAGTGGAAGCAAGTACAAGTATATGTGTGTGTGTGTGTATGTGATATGATTTCTTTACCAAATAAAAATGTACCTAAATCACCAAAAAGCAATTGAATGTATTTAAGAGTGCCTACAATAAGAAAATTATTAAGTTTCGAGAGTTCAACGCCAATAACTTCAAAACAGGTAGTCGTACAAAAAAATGTACCTACATAACGTTTTTAATAGAGTATCTACTCTTCTTTAATTTTGATAACTACATATTTTGCTATAAAATTGATACTAATCGAGATATTTGCTAATATTAAGAAACAATTCCTTTTTTGGCCCTTTTTGAGCATAGCGGGAGGCTTGATCGGGAAAGCCCGACTTTCCCTGTCCAGATTCTTACACCCGACATTCCTTGTCTAGGTGCTTATAGGGTTACCTTGAGTTAAACATTCCATATACAACAGAAGTAGGGTTGGCCGACAGAAAACAAATATAAATGCAATCATGAAAGCATAACAGCAGTTGCTATTTTTTAACCCCTTCCTGCATCTTGTACCATATATGGCACGTACCCTGATACCTACCTGATGTGTGTTACCATAAATTATTGTAAATCTTCTCGACTGCAATATATATAAAAAAGTTATATGTATTAGTAGCCAATTGTACGTACGTTATTGTTCCTATGTATGGTGTGCCATATATGGCATAAATAATTTTTTTTTTAATAAATGTTTATTTTTTCATAAATATTTTTAAAATTATTTTTCGGATGAATAATAGGGGCAAAACTGTCATATATATATTTTTCATGGAATGTACAAAAATCATGCAGAAAGGGGTTAAATGTGCCTAGAGAGAATAAAGAAAATAATAAATGCCTATAATAAATATATCCAGCTATTTATGCCCATATAACTTCGGACCAGATAGTCGCACGGGAAAAACACATACAATATTTTTTATAGATAATTTAATTTGCTTTAATTTTCGTAACTACATTTTTTGCTCTAAAGTTTACAGAAATAGAGTTATTGACAAATAATAAAGAAAACACGTTTTTTTAGCCCCTTTTCTTAAGATGGCGGCCAAATCCGGTATTTCTGGGGGGTGAAAATTTAATACGTGCTTTTTAACACCAAACTAAACAAATTAAAATTATTTCCAGTTTGTCCGGAATTGCTCTCGCTATTAGCTATTTTATACGACTTGGCGACTGGCCTACACGCCGGACCGACCCTCCGAGACATCATCTAGTGACTGCTACCTCTTGCCGTACCGCTACCTAGCGACCTAATTATTGTATAGCGACATAGTTACCTACTTATCTTAAAGCTATCTTAAATTACCGAATCACCGAATAACTGGTGAAAATTTAATACGTGCTTTTTAACACCAAATGAAACAAATTAAAATTATTTCCAGTTTGTCCGGAATTGCTCTCGCTATTAGCTATTTTATACGACTTGGCGACTGGCCTACACGCCGGACCGACCCTCCGAGACATCATCTAGTGACTGCTACCTCATGCCGTACCGTTACCTAGCGACCTAATTATTGTATAGCGACATAGTTACCTACTTATCTTAAAGCTACCTTAAATTACCGAATCACCGAATAACTAGTATAATTATAACGTACCTTACCCCATAACTACTACATAACTTAACCCACCTTATAATGACCTATGTAACTTGGCTTACCCCATACTTAACTATATAATAAATGTTACCTAAATAACTCTCTCTCTCTCTCTCTCTCTCTCTCTCTCTCTCT